>RZGM01000035.1:10119-336485 GCA_027886205.1 Fusarium piperis
TAGACTTATTACCTAAGGTTAAGCTTTATTTAATCTTTTATATTTTATTACTTAAAATAATATAAGATATTATCTAAGTTAAAATAAGAAATAAATTAAAAATAAAAGTTAAAGAATTAAAAGAATATATTATAAAAGTTATCCTTAATATAAATAAAATTAATAATAAGATAATATATTTTATTAAATAAAAAGATTACTTAGACTCTAAAAATATATAAGAATTACCTAAGTACCTTATTAATATATAATACCTCTTAAAGAACTTTTATTAATAATATTAAAGATAAACAAACTTATTAAGACTAATAGTATTTTAATTAATTAAATTAATAGCCCTAAGAGAATAAGCCTCTATTACTATAGATAACTCCTCTTAGAGCTTACTTAACTTATTTAGTATATATAGGCTATACTTAAAGGCCTTATTACCCCGCACTTTAAGTAATCTCTTTTACTTCTAGATATAAGTAAGCTTAGCTATTACCTCTTTTAAAGCGGCCTTTACCTTTACCTCCTTATCCTCTAGATACTTATACTCTTAAATATTCTTTATTATTACTAAAAATTAGCTAATAAATAAAAGAAATACTAATAGGCACTTATAAAAAAAAGCTACTCTAGCATTATTATATATAACCTTTATATTTATATAATTAAAATAATAATTAAAATAATTAAAAATTACCTTATAAAATAAACCCTAGTAAAAATAATAAATATAAGGTATAATCTTAGACCTAAAAGTATTAATATATATAAAAAGGCTTTATATTTTAGAAAGTTTATAAGAAGTATACTTAGAAATTTAGCCTAATATTATATTAATAAAAAGGAAATTATTATAGGTTTAAGTTACTTATTAACTAGCGCCTAGCTATAGCAAAGGTCTTAAGAATAAGACTTATAAAAGGAGGACCTTATATTATAGCTATAACTAATACTAGGTAAAGAAAGATAATAGAATTATCTTACTAAGTAAAAGGATTAAACTACCTTCCCCTTAGTCCTAGGACTAAAGACTAAGAAACTTAGTCTTACCTTAGACTAAATATTAATTATATTAGTCCTAATAATCTACCTAAGTATATAAATAATGCTTATTAGTATTTTCTTATATATTAGCTACCTTAATTATTAATATAACTTAGTTATACTTAGTACCTTAAGTATATTACTAGATATAATACCCTCACATCTAAGCATACACGCCTAATCCTACTATTAATATAAACCTATGGTTTATCCCTTAGGAACCCGTGACTTGTCTACTTTGGTATTTAGACCACATAACTATTATAAGCCCTTACTTATATATTAAGTATAAAAAGTAATTAATTATTATAAGATATCTTATTATAAACCTTATAAAGCTAATATTAAAAATATTATATTAAAATATATAAAAGAAAGTTATTTTTATATATTAAGTATTTATTAAATATTTTATATATAATATAATTATTATAGGCTTTGCTATATAGTAGCTCGGGCGCTATAGCGCTAAGCCGATCTCTTATAATTATAGCTATAATAATAGACTAATAGTCTATTATTAACTTACCCTTTTGCCGCAATAGCTAAGGGCTTATTAAACCCATATTAAGTAAATTGCTTTATTTTATTTATCTAACTAATTCCTACCTCTCTTTTAAGCTAATGCCTTATGCTATTCTTATTTAAGCTATGCCTTATTATATAACTTTATCTCTATATATTTTAAGGTTTATCTAATATAAATATATTATAAAATACTCTATATATATTTAAGTATATATAACCGCTTTGGTTTAATATAGCTCTTTTAAATAATCTTAAAAGAAGTATTAAGTAAATTAACTTTAAAGACCTATATAATATTAAATATTATAAATACCTATTATAAGACCTTATAGTAAGTTTAGTCTTAGGCTTATTAACTCTTATTTCTCGCCTAGAACTATTAACCTTTTACTAAGGGTCTTAGGGGTTATATGCTTTTCTCCCTAGTTATGGGATATTAATACGGAAGGGTAAATCGGAGTTAATGCAGAAGTCTTTAATAGTATGAGGTTCAGGAACACGTTTTAATTTCAGTACATTTAACCATCTTAGCAGCATGTATCTGAACCCCGAAACTTAGCTCAGCGCTTGTATCCACCATATTAACTACATGCCAGGATGAAAGACAAGTGATCACGGTCAACACGTAACAAGAACTGGCTTTTTAGTCAGAGAATACCAGTCGTGAGCTTGGGAGGGAGTCTAACGCTCACTCAGGTTGGAGGAGAATCTTTTACCACAAGTGTCACATGGCTAAGCCGGTAGGAATGTCCGATATTCAATCACAGACTCCAAGCTGAGGATTGCTACTCTAACGGTGAGCTGAAGACCGATGATTACGTTTCTGCTCGGTAAGTTAGTGTTAGTGTTGTCCGTGATGACCAAAAAGAGAAGCTCGGCTACAAGCCGAACACCTCAACATTGGCATCACAGCCCATATGAGTATAGTATTCTCATCACATTCCCACCGCAGAATAAACTCTAGACCATCTACACAACACGAGAAGACACAGCCCACGCCTCGGCATCACCGTCGGTCACATATGAGGTGTTTCCCAAGACGTATTCCCCGCCCACGATGCCCCCAGAAGGGCAGGACAAACAGGCATAGGTTAAATCCCACCAATCCAGATTCCGCTGCGATAACACCGGAAACCATGTGGCAGTGCGGAGCCGGCTATTAAACCTTCTCGGGTCTCGGTATCCCCATTAAACAATGGGCAAGGGCTCTCCCCCTGGCCTCGGATCAAGATGGTTCGACGGGCCGCGCGGGTTCATCGTCTGGTTTTCATGCACGAGGGCGGTGGTGGTCACGGTGAACCAGCACTCTAGACGAAACTCTAAACAAAACTCCTTCCGTCCTCGGATTAAACGATTCTCAAGGTGGGTGGTCCCTTTTTTTTTTTTGGCTTCAGGGGTTGGGGCCATGTGCCGAAGGGTCATCCTGGTTTCGGCTTTGGGCGATCCCTGCTAGCAGCTGCTTGTCAGCCCAATGGGAGATTGGAGGGATTCCCGTGTGCATCAGCCCTAGCTGTGGTCGTCTCATCTCTCAGGTCCTTTATTGTTTCAACGGGTTTTGCTATATAAGCCGTGCCCTGCTGAGGGGGTTTGGAAAGATTCATCCTCAAGCATCTCAAGCATCTCTCGACTCAGTACAACTTGTTCACCGCACTCTATCTATCAACATGAAGTTCCTCCCCATCCTCCTCGCCGTCCCGGCTCTCGTCTTTGCCAGAGACCTGAGCACCGAGGTTGTCAAGGGCACCTCTACCCACTACGGCGGTAACCTGAACGGAGGCACCTGCTCGTTCGTGTCTTACACGCTCCCCAAGGGCATCTACGGAACCGCCTTTTCCGGCTCCAGCTGGAACCTGGCTGCCAACTGCGGTTCCTGTATCGAGGTTACCGGTCCTAATGGCAAGAAGATCAAGACTATGGTTAGTTTCTGATGAAGCAATTTTTCAGTGCGGACAGTGGTCTTGAGCTTCGGGGGCTCATCATTAGGCCTTGAGCGAGGCCACTTGGATCACTCACTATTCATTCCTATTCACTTTCTAACACTCTCTAGATTGTTGACAAGTGCCCCGAGTGCGCCAAGGGCCACCTGGACCTCTTCCAGAACACCTTTGACGCTGTTGGCGGATCCAACGGTCTTGTTTCCACCTCGTTCAAGTGGGTGACTTGCGACATCACCACTCCTCTTGTTCTCCGCAACAAGGAGGGTAAGTTTCAACTCTGATGCATCACTAGCGTATCAGAAATTCTAATCATCTCCCAGGCACCAGCCAGTGGTGGTTCAGCATGCAGGTCCGCAACAGCAACGTCCCCGTCAAGAGCCTCGAGGTCAGCACCGACGGCGGCAAGTCGTGGAAGGGCACCACCCGCAAGGACTACAACTTCTTCGAGAACCCCAGCGGCTTCGGAACCCAGAGCGTCGACGTCCGCGTCACCGGCACTACCGGCGCCACCATCATTGTCAAGAACGTCAGCGTTGAGCCCATGAAGGAGACCAAGGCCGGCTCCAACTTCCCTTAGGTGGACACTTGAGTTCTGACATGGTAACGGCTCTGGATGTATCATGTGTCGGATGACCCAGATGTTCTGATTCATGTATGTATTGAAACGATAAGCACTGTAGTACATACCCATATATATTTTACGCCAACATTGATTTCAATGCCTTTGCTTTCAGTGGTTTTTTCTTGTTTCAATGAAATGGAATCGTTTAATTTCTTCAAGTCCGTAAGGCTGGGGCCGTTTCATGATCTACACTCGCTAGTTTCATCGATCGCCCATCATTTCCTTGTTGGTGTTGGAGATGCCCGCTACGTAGCATCACCGTCAGGATGATCACCACCCGATAAGCGAATTAATCCTGTATACATTTATTAGCCAAGTCCGAGTGTCAGCATCTCGCCTAGGCAATGACGTTGTTAGTGCTTATAGCAGGATATATAACAGTTGTCCACGTCGCCCTCAAACTTGGCACAACCCAGACACCTTGCCTCCTCAATCTTACTCAATCTAACCTTCGACATGGCTACCCCCGATACCTCAACGGCCTCAACGGCCAAGCCTACCGACCAAAATACTACCCTCCTTGACACGTTTGACCCTCGCAAAACACGTGAGCTCTATAACCTCAAGCCTCACCCTCAGACGGGCCGTCTCATCGATTCTCACCCCGGGAAGCGCACCAAACCCATGCGCGTTCTATGCCTTGGTCAATCGCGCACAGGCACCATGGCCACCTTCACTGCTCTCCAGCGACTCGGTTACACACCATATCACATGACTGTTGCTATTGGGAGCCCCAAGACCAGCCTTGGCTTATGGTGCGAGGCCCTCGATGCCAAGTTCAACGGGAAGGGCAAACCGTGGGGTCGAGAGGAGTTTGACAAGATCCTGGGAGACTACGACGCTGTGGCCGACGTGCCCGCCATCTGCTTCGTCGAGGAGCTCGTCGCTGCGTATCCTGAAGCCAAAGTTGTCGTCACCCAGCGTGATGTGGATAGTTGGCTTCGCAGCATGGACTCTACAGCCGGGCGTATCCTCCGATGGCCTCTCTGGGAGACGCTGGGGAGATGGGATCCCGCATTGGCCGGTCCTTTTTGGGAGCACGCAAAGAAAGTCATGCCTGTCAACTTTCGCACCCTGAATGACTTTTCTCCTACTTCGCCCGCGCGTCAGGCCTTTATAGACCACTACGAACTGGTCAAGAAGACGGTGCCTGCAGACCGGATGCTCGAG
Source organism: Fusarium piperis (assembly GCA_027886205.1). Lineage (NCBI taxonomy): Eukaryota > Fungi > Ascomycota > Sordariomycetes > Hypocreales > Nectriaceae > Fusarium > Fusarium piperis. Next base: position 15,412 of record RZGM01000035.1, read on the forward strand.
TTCCGCGTTCAGGAGGGATGGGAGCCTTTGTGTGGGTTTTTGGATGAGCCGGTGCCGGAGACTGGCTTTCCTAGGCTCAACGACGCGTCACAGTTTGTGTTTGCGCATGGAATGATGTGGTGGCTGGCCTTTGGCAAGATGGTGGGCAAGATTTCCCTGGGGGTTGGTGTTGTTGGGGGTGGAGTTGCAGCTGCATTGTGGTGGAAGAGGTTCAGGTAGACCATACAATCTTTTATATGTACTAGTTGAATATCCGATTAGGATTGGGCCGCAACCGCTCTTTATATTCGATTTGTGCTCGAGTGTACATGGATATTATGGCGTTTCATAAGGATAATGCTACATCGTCACGAAACCGCCTCGTTGATATATCTCTTCATGGCTTTGATACTACCCGAGCACACACTCATTATTGTGAAACAAGCGAATCTATTCTTGAATTCATAAGAAAAGGTCAATGGCCCGTCAAACACAAATGTGCCAACTTGTGGCCACTTCACCTTGTGTTCCACAGGGCTCGGAGCCTTTGTGCAATATATCTGAATGATCCCAGCCCAGCCCGGTGTTTGGTTTTCAGGGGAAACACAATCCCACAGCTGCGTTTATTCTCTCAGACAATTTCGCCTTAGCTAAAAATCACCCATCTGGACCCACGAGGCCTGGTTGAGTCACTCACACACTGGGTTTGACCAGACCGCCGCTCAACTCTCGTTAGTCTGATCCCGTGCTTAGAGACTAAGATTTGCGCAGAATTCTCAATCTGGTCAAATTCAAACGAATAGAATGTAAACTCTGCCTGATTATGGCGAGGCGAGGCGGAGGTTAGATGCATTAGCCCAAAGAGCTTTGGGTTCGCGTTTTCTTACAAAACCCGTAAGCCTCCCACTGGCCCTTGACCTTTTCTTGAATCTCCTCTGTGTAGTTGCTCCTGAAAGAAGCTTCCCTCCACACCAGCTGATCATGTTCAAACTCACTCGGGAAAAGGCGGCATCGCACCACCTTCCGACCAGACTTGACTCCATAGCCGACATATGGAATCGGGGGTATGTTGGGGTACTCGTCAGAGAAGAACTCGTTTGCGCGCGGCTGACAGCACCTTTTCGTCCTGGAGTTCCTGGATGAAACGGCAGAAGCTCTGGGCTGAAGACTTGGGGTTTTCTTCTGGTGTGGTGGCCATGCCGTAGAGATGGGAGAAGAGATATTGAGTGATTATCAAGAGCGAGAGTCTGAGGGGGTGTTTATGTCAAGTCGATCATCTTATATACTAACCTTTAACTGTCATGAAACTAGGACGGTGCAATAGATACTCAACTGATCAGATTACGGCCTCATCACTAAACGAACCTCGTATTCACCCACACAAAGCACCACGCCCTATTCAATGCCTTCCCACCCCCAGCAGCCGAGACGCAAGAAGATCATCGTGGCGCTCACTGGCGCGACGGGCTCCATCCTCAGCATAAAGACACTCATCACACTGCGCCGCTTGAACGTCGAGACGCATCTGATTATCAGCAAGTGGGCGGAGAATACGCTCAAGTATGAGACGGATTATACTGTCGCCAATCTTCGCGCCCTGGCAGATACAGTCCATGGCTGTCACGATATGGCGGCGCCCATCGCCAGCGGTTCATTCCGCGTCGACGGCATGATTGTTGTGCCGTGTAGCATGAAGACGCTCCCCGCCATCAACACGGGATACTGCGATGATCTCATCTCGCGTGCTGCAGACGTGGTACTCAAGGAGCGGCATAGACTCGTTCTAGCGACGAGGGAGTGTCCATTGAGTGGTATCCATCTGCAAGAAATGATATCGGCTACTCAGAACGGCGCAGCCATCTTTCCACCCGTGCCGGCGTTTTACATAAAGCCATCTTCCGTGGAGGGCCTGGTGGATCATAGTGTTGGGAGGATGTTGGATTTATTTGACTTGGATACTGAGGAGTTTGATCGATGGAGCGGATTTCAAAAGTCGTAGCAAGGCTCAACTGAGGTTGGCTTCAGTTCGGTCAGATGATAGTTAAAAGGGTATAGGTAACTATTCTAATACCTGACATATACGGAGATTAGACCACTTATAGGAAGTTGTAATATACACCGATCGACTACTTAGTTGAGGTTTCGAATGGTTTACTTACAAGTGACCTGCATCCGATATTCTGATGGCATCCGCTTATACGGAGACCAGAGTCAGACACGAGAATTAAACCATCTATCAAGGCAGTACCCAGCTTTCACCAGTCTAATCCACAATTGCAAATCCCAAACACCAAAACTCTCGGCTACCCTCAACCACCATCTATTACGATAGACATCAAAACAGTCATCAGCCTCCCCGTGCAATATCAGCCCGGCAGCTCCACTGCGTTATCCCTTCCAAAATGTGTACTCCCCTGCATCTCCTGCGGTCCCCAGCCTGCCAATTGCTTCGGTTCCTGATGAGCCCATGTCTGCACCGGTTCTTGTGAAGGCGGCGGTGTTCCCTGCTCCGTTGTCGCTGCTTCTGCACTTTGGTTGCGGTTCCTCCGTACTAGGTAGAGGGCGCCGAGGGCGGTGCTGCAGACTACGGCGAGACCGCCGATGACACCTCCGACGATGGCGCCTGTATTGGTTGAAGAACCATTTGAAGAATCCCCCGAAGACTCCTCGTTTGAAACTTCAGGAGTAACTTCACTTGTTGTCTCCGTGGAGGTCTCAGACTCGGTACTCGGCTCGGCTGCTTCAGAGACACCCTCCGCCGTCTCGGTGGTGGTTTGAGTTGGAAGGACGCTCACCGTCCTGGTCAGTTTCATGGTTGCTGTGGTAGTCCCGTCGATGGTTGCTCCTTCGGTGGCATTGGGTGTTATTTGGTAATGGTCGGTGGCAGCTCTTGCGCCGCAGTTGATGTACGTGTAAGTGTGGCTCTTCTGGATGGTAAGAACAGCAAAGGAGCAATATTCCTTCTTTTCACTATGACGACGTCAATTGTTGAACCCACAACACCAATTTATGGCAGCATACCAAGATACGGCAAGCAACTCTGACTGACTCGTCTTGCCACATCCCTTTTTGCAATCATGCTGATCAATGCACCTCCCAGCCATGGTGCAATGCTCCAAGTCGGCGTTGACGTCGCAGTACGCAAAGAGCTTGTTCTTGGGATTCAGCATGCACTTGTGCCCCGGCTCGGCGGTCCTCGGCTCGTCGGGGTCACCGTTCGCGTAACCGCATGTCGAGTACTCGGTAGTGATGGCTCGCGCTAGCAGACGTTTGCCGATGGGCGGTGTCTCAGTCACTGATGGGATGGCGTGGCTGAGAGACAAGCTGAGATGAAACACTGCGAGGTGAAGCCAGAACACGCGAGGCATGATTAGGTCGAATATGGCTCCCTTGATGGGAAGGAGATGTGAGTATCGTATTTTTCAAAAGTGCGGTAGAAACAAAAGAATGGGAGTCGGAGGGGACTCTGGCCATCGGATCAGTCACAGATAAAGCAACACAGCTGATCCCTCCATGTATCCACGACTCTGCCCACTGCGGGTCGATTAATTACGTTTTCTGGGTACAGCCTCATTGTACAACTCATAAATCCTTTGTCACGCACAGCCCGGCCAGGGATATTTCATCTGTTGGTAGCATCTTGAGATCAACATCCCGGCTCTTAATGGTGTTTCAGACGTCTTTTGTCGGGCTTTGATTGGGCTTCCCAAATTGGATTATCCCTGTGGTGAATCAATGACTTGCACGGCTATGATTGGCCAGCTGAAGCTGCCGATGGGCCTGGTCAAGGATCCCTGGGGACTCGGCAAGACAGACACGAGGAGCGGTTTATCAAGCCAACCCTCCTTAGTTAATTATACCCCCCTTATAAGCTACATTAAGCCCGTTCTAAGGGTTGGCTTTTCCTATATTAAATGTTGTTTATTTCAGGTTATGGATTCCTCTAATGTTTTCTATTTAGACAAGAAAACCTTGGGGAAATATAGCCAGATGCAGATATCATAAATTAGAACTATCCAAGCTCAATACTATAAAACGCAGATAGGAGAATAATGTGAAACAGCGCTTCAAGCTCATGTCTAATTGGTATCGTCATTCTTTTCCACCTTAGGGGCCTTTAGATGTAAATATCCCTCGATCGCAGTATAAGGGTTAGCCTCAAGCCTCGGCTTCTGATCCACAGGAGCAACCTCGAAGCTTTTGACACCTACGCCGTCAGGGAATGCCTCATTCTCCTTCATGTACGGCTGCAGCCACTCCCACTGAGCCAGACTGTTGGTTGGCAGCTTGGCCCTCGACGGCTCTGATTCCGGCGTCACTGGCTCCCCCACGACCAAGTCTTTGGTGACGATCAGAGGTCCCATGTGGAAAAAGGCCGTCATGTTGCGGAAGGCCTCTTGCCACATCCATGGTGACAGCTTGAGCTCGCGTATTGGTAGTATGCTGCTGTACCCATGGATGGCTGTGAATGGGTCTATGATGGCGCCGAAAACCTGTAGGTTCCGGCAGTGCTTCATATCACAGGTTGTCGATGAGTCCTGGGAGGGATCAAGGTAATACGGCTTGAACTTGGGATAGTTGCCGTGGTTGATCGTCTCTCTGGGCCCCATGGGAGTGTCTGGTTCACCACTCCTAGTGCGGGTGTAGTAGGTGAAGAGTGTATCCAAGTCGAGACCATCACCTGCCTTTGGATTCGGGCTCTCATTCCAATATCCGACGAGGCCGTCGTAGGCCTTCTTCTCGTCTCCTAGCTTGATCTGGAAATCATACACCCGGTCGTCGTTCTTGCCAGAGTCTCCGGCAGTCAGTCTCTTCCGCATCTTGTCGCTTCCCAGCGACGCATGACTAGTGTAGGCTTCCACAGAAAGCTCGATTGACCAGCCCATGTTGACCAAGGCAAAAGGTTGGCCGACGATGGCGCTTGAGAACTCGGCAAAGGCGCCGGGGGCGGGAAGCATGTGCCTCATGGCTCCATTGATCATGCGGATAAAGGCCTCGAGGTATGTCTTATCTTTCAATCTGTCGAGGAGAGCTTGTAGTTGCTTCAGTGAAGCATCCTTCTTGGGATCCAGATCCGTTCGGTCTGGCATCCAATTCGGCGAGGTCATGCTCCCTGTTGGTCCTCCGAAGCGGACTTCCTTGAAAAACCTCCCGTCGTGAGCAAAGAATTGCAATCCATAGTTGGCATAGTTGATCATGACCCAGCCCCAGACCGGCTGAGTAGACTGAGGCACTGGCTTCCAGTATGGTGCAAATCTGCCACCAGCGTCCTCCTGCAGCGTGACAAATTCTGCATTGATCCGAGCGAGTTGGTTGATCTGTGGTGGGATCTGGGCAAACTGTGTCCTGACATATGACGCATGGGCAGCTGGAGTCTGAAGCGGTATCTCAATGGCAGTCGTCGAGAAAGCGCTAGCGCCAGGTGTCTGTTCATAAGGTAGCTCCTGGGCTCGAAGGTACTCGCTGGTGTAGACTTTGAGGGTCTTCTTATCACCGTGAACAGCAGGAGACAGGGCGTGCACAGCCTGACCAAACTTGTCAATGATGTTCAACTTGGAGAATGAGAACTGCCCATGAGTGACCGGCTTGAAGGGATTCTCCTGGTGCTTGGTAAACGAGACGCCAGTTCCGTATGGTGTGAGGTCAGTCTCCAAGCCCATGAGAACTAGATCAGCATTGGTGAACCCTGCACCGCTGGCCCTGGCTTGGGCTTCAGGGATCGGTTGAGGAAAGTCACCGCCGCTTCCGTCACGGTTTGGTCGGCGGTAGGTTGGCTTCACATGCGTCCCTCCTTGTCTGGTGATGAGATGGTTTGTGAATCCCGCCAGAGGTGCCGAGAGGAGATTCAGCCGATCAACCTGGGCAAGCATTGAAGTGCAGTCCTGCAGCTTCAGGTCTTCCAGGATAGGCGCGGGTGTATCATCAAACAGCTGCATGATCTTGTGCTTCAGGGACGTGGTTGGTTGCGGCAGCATCAGAACCCTTCCCGACAGCTTTCTCATGTCCACCAGATCCTTGTTGGTGAGCGACTGAGTTTTGACGTGGTATCGCAACTTGGAACCTTGGGCCTCGGAGGTGGCCAATTTGGCATCATCCAGCTCCCAGAACTCGTACGGGATATTCACATAGTCCACCTCCCACTCAAGATAGAGGGGAGCCCATGGTTGTGTGTTGTGCCACCTATCACGCCAATGAACTTCGCCCGCCGGCTTCGTTTTCGTATCCTCATCAGAGGTGGTTCTGAGATCGAGGTCGTGATAGAGTGGGTACACAGAGTGGTTAGCTGGCTGATTTTCCTGGTCCTTGTTTGACTCCAGCGCGATGAACTCGGACAGTAGCAGCCTTGCATCGCTTCGCCATGGGACATCGAGTCTCAATACAATGTCCTCGAGAAGCTGTTCAAGAGCTGTAGTTGGCATGTCGTCTTCACCTCTACCAATGATCTGGTGGCGAAGCCTGACCTTGAGCGAGTCCAGGAAATCAAGGGGCCAACCCGACTGGACTCCAGCGACGAGGACAGTCGGGTCACCGGCCTGGTGGAATGGTTGCGAAGTGCCAGCTTGGATCTCGTTCTCGTCGAGTTTCACTTCCTTCAGCTCTTGCTCTATTTCTTTGATCTTTCGATGGAGCTCCCCGATCTTGTTGGTAATAGTCGTCTTGGACGTCGCATACTTGTCCATCGCCCCCGAGGCATTGGAGTCCGTGAGGAGCTTCCACCACAGAGCAAAGAGATCCCACTGGTATCCCTTCAATGACCGAGCCAAGGTATCAACCTGACGCTGCTTCTCGTTCATGGTCGTGAGGTTGGCCACCTCCTCCTTGGTAGGCACGTACATCTTTTCAGGAGGTGAAAGATCAGAAGGGAGCTGTCCTCCATCCTCCCCCTTGGGAGCTGAGAGAAAGTACTTTTTCCCGCCTTCCTCTCGTTGAAAGTTTAGGTTGCTCAGAGCATTGGCAGCTCGACGCTGTGGCTCGACACCTTCGTCGCGGTCCAACAGAAGGGTCTGGAGTTTGAGAAGGTCCATCTCCAACTCATGCACATCGCCGACGGAGGACTCGCTGTGGCCGGCGACATAGGCCATAATGGCGTCCATTGGATTCGTCCCAACAGAAACGGGTGATGCTCCCATCAGATGTGCACAAGCTTGATCTGCCGGTACGTTGGATGGCTTTCGGCTGACATCCCACTCGACTTCGTACATGGCGCCGTGGCAGAGAGTTCGTGCAGCGGTCTTGTCGCTTGTCCAATTAGTTGTGGACTCTTGCCCATCAGATTGGAGAACCATGTTCAAAGCGCGTAGTTGAGACTGTCGAGGTGACGAGGGAGCAAAGAGATCTCGTGAGATGTCAGGCTGCCATCCAATGACATAGTAAGACGCCCTCGCAGCCGTCAAGCAATGTTCCTCCTTCTGTTCATCCTCATACTCGAACCGATCCAACATGCTAAACACATTCCCATTGTGTGGCTGATAATCCGCAAAGAGCTGGTTAGAGCTGTTGAACAAGTTGAGACGAACGCGCTTCTTGTCTTCCTCGCCCCAAGTCTCGGCAGGGAAACGTTGACCGATGAAGACTTCAGACTGCGCCTGCATATCGACCTGTATCCCGCCGTCGCCACCAGATTCAGGAGCTATGTATGGCGACACGTCCGTCTGTACGTCGACGAGATGGTCCAGGTCGTCGATGGACCTGCAGACGTCGCTTTCGACCACCCAGGCGCGGAACTTGGGGATGAAACGTCTGGCTGACTCGGGGAATACGGTATCCTCGAAAATACGACGGACGACGAGCCATCGTGGCGGGACGTCGTGATAGCTTGGCACAGTCGGATCATGACCGCTGCCAGGTTTGACCTGTGAACCATCTCCCGGTACTTCAGTACCTGGAGGCAAGCCCACCGAGGCGTTCTCCTCAGTCTTGGCAGTTGCAGTGCGATACGGCCTCGGAAGAGTCCAGTGAACGTATACGCCCTGCCGCTTCAGACGAGGCTTGTTGGTGCCAAGGTCTGTGAAGCGCATGTTTGTAGAGGCCGGAGATGCCGCGTGTAGATCGACATGGCGCAGAACATCGGGAGAAAGAAAGCGATTGTCATACTGGAGCAGTGCATAGTCGGGCTGAGCCAACGGGGCAATCTTTGTCTCATTCTCTGCGCCGCTGCAAACGGACTCGTTGAAGACAAAGCAGTCCACTTTTACGGGAACAAGGAGACAACTCATTGTGTAAAACGGGGTGGGCAAGATTATGGGAAGGATAAAGAACTGATGGCCAGAAAATGGAGAAAAACTGGGCAAGTCTGGGTTTATATACGTGTTTGTTGGGGAGCGTTGGCTCCCACCAGGCCAGTCTAGACTATCTGGCCATTGCCGCGTTTGCATTCTGTTTTCCTGAAATTTTGAAGACGAAGTCCAATTATTCAGTATGCTTCAAATAGAGCATGATTCAGTCATATTACATGCAGAGTTATGTAGGTAGCCAGCACTCCCCCCTGAACCCTCCCTCCCTCTCACACCATCATCCTACAGTTTCAACTTATGCTTAGCAAGAATAGCCTCCCAGGTATCAGAGTAAACCTGATACTCAGAGGTGCCCGTGGCAGAAAACACGACAGCGTTCTCCTTGATGTTGGCGTTGGCCGCCGCGCTCAAAGTCTCGAGAGATGGGTTCCCAGCCCCATTCAAAATCTCAGTCTCCCAGTTGACACCTGCATCGACGGAGGAGTTGCGGCTCAGGAGTCCGTCGGCATTGCGTATCGTGTACAGCACCAGCACCTCCGTGTCGGCGACTACGAACGAGGTCGCCGCCATGGGCGTGCCGTGCTTGGCATCGACTGGGACTATGTGTTCTGCGAGGGCATGTCAGAGGATTGCTTGAGCCTGGTGTCGTAACGCTTCACTAACCTTTGTCGCCCTTCACTTCCAGGGCCCGGGTGTGGCCTCCGTTGACTTGGAAAAAGACGAAGCGCTTCCTTTCCTTGTGTAGCCAGGCAGATGCCAGGTGAGTCCGGGCTGAGTGTTCCTTGTCGTCCAAAAGCTTGAGGTGATTGGCAAGCTTTTGACTGTTGGCATTGTTCAGATCCCTCTCGTGAATGGTGGGAGGGTCGTCACTGCAAAGTTGTTGAGTTGAGTGGTCTGAAGATGGTAGTCATGACTTACTTGAGATAGTACAACCAGGCATTTCCTTCGCCATCACCCGTACCAGACAAGCGATCGTAATCAGTCTTGACGCTCAGAGATTGGATGACGGGGCTGAGAAGCGAGATGTAATCTGTGGTCTGCTTCGTAGCCTCGTCTAGGTGTGATACGATTCCATACACGCGAATCTGCCTCGACATCAGCAACAGTTATTCAGCAGTTGGACGAGACTTACCCAGTCAAGATAGTGCAGAGCCGTCATTCCCGTCCCAACCTTGACGTTTCCCTTGCTGCTCTCGGCCCTCTCGGCCCAGAAGTTGCCCCAGCCCAACTCACCGCCGGGAGTCCACTGTCGCAGGCCGAGGTTGCCCTTGGTGGAGTTGTAGAACACCATCAGACGGTCCTTTCTGGACCTTTCTTTGGGGTGCCAGCTGGCCAGGGGGTTCCAGATCAGAGCGTTGGAGGCCATCTTGTGGTGTATTCGACTTGTGAGTGAAGAAGTGTCTGGGGCTTTGCGGGTTGGTAGAGGGATCACGGTTGAAGATATCTCGGTGCCTTATATGCTCATCTTACTCTTATTTGTTGCGCATATTGTTGCAAGCCCCGTTGCGTCGCTTCGAGGCTGTGCAATTGCACGATGAGAGGATAGTTTCCGCTGAGGTCGGCTGATCACGCAACGTGTTGAAAAGTGATTGCATGCATTCCACTGAGACATGGTGTCTTGATACATGGTGCTAGATGTATTCTGGCTAATGAAGGCATCTAGACTGGTCTAATTCTCCTTGACCAAGAGCTGAAAAATGCATCTAGTCCGTCATATGCAACGCGATGGCACGTCGCCTAAAGAGACGCAGCACGGGGAATCTCTCCGGGCGCTAGAGTCGATATATTAATGTGACAGCCAGCCACTTCCGCACGCTTCGTGGCTACCTTTCCACATCGAGCATAAAGCTACCGGTAACATCATTGATTAGGCAATGCGGGACGGCACGAGCTAAACGCCACAACCAGCGACGATGAGGCTAACGTGGTTCACGAAGGACAGTTTCAACTCAATATGCAGGCAGGCCAATAAGCTCTTAGTAGATATGCATGGCTCAATTCATCGTCACATTGCCTGCAAGGTTAAAATGTCTTGAACCATGCGGGTGTGGCTAACTGGCAAGTTCGCAACTATTGAGGCGTTGACTATTGGATTCATCAAGCCAAATAGAGCAACATGTGTCTCACTTTCACACACAAATAGAACGGGCCGGTCAACTCCTCACTCATAAACATCATCTTTCTTACTCTAGCGCCTTGGAATGGCGTGATCTAGACGCAACTTTACCTTGAACTCGCCTTCAATTCGCGCTGGTGGTTTAGCCCAATCCTCAATGTACCTCATTGTGATCTGTCGCTCATGATCGAGTGCTTCTACCAATGGGAGGATGAAGCCACATTCCTCAACACGCGAGATCAACACACCTTCCCCTCTGGCCTTGCGACTACGCGGCTGCAGCTGAATCAACAGACTGGTTGGCGTGTTCTCGGCCAGCACATTGAAGCGCAGGTTGCTCAGCATCGTGGGCCCTGGCCCGTGGTAGTTCTCCAACAGGTTGGCTGTTTCGTCCTTTTTGGATCCCCGCGGCAACCTGATGGTGATCCTCTTGATCCAGTAGTCCTTAAAGAGCAGCTGCTCATCGGACCGCTTGACGGTAAAGATGAGATCGAGAGGACCTCTGCCGACTGGCAGTGGACCGAAAGGTGCCTCAATTGCATGTGCTGCGTAGGCAAACTCGGCTTTCCCAGCTGTATGGTGTTGGTCTTGGGCTATATCCAGCGTCTTTATCGTCGGGGTTGGGGTGTTGCGAAAGTGAGGAGGCGGGCCAGATTCAAGCTTCAGAGTGACCAGTGGGCTTGGGCGGTCCAGAACAGCTGCTGCAGCCATTGCCAGGGGTTCTGGCTCCTCTAATCCACTCAGCATTGGCCCTAGCATCTGCAGCCCCCTCGGCCTCGGCTTGGCATCCAAGCTGAGCTTCACAGGCTTCAGGCTCTCGCTATCACCGATGCAGAAACGGTAGATGGGCATTCCCAGCTGAAACCCCGCAACGGACGAGGTCATGGCGGTATCGGTAAAGTCCAGCGGCATCTTGGCTCGCAGCGTGGACACGACGTCCTGAGCCCATGCGTCTGCCAAGATGAACCGGCAGCTGCTTTGATCCCCCCACATGAAAGGCGGCGGGCCAGACTCAGCCGGGTGACCAGGAGTCTCATGCTGGCGTTCAATAGTCCTCTCGGCGAGTACCTCTGCATACTCGTATTCGTCCTTTTCAACAGTGTAGGTCCGCTTATACGAGAGCTTCAGCAGGTCGGGAGTGAGCGTATCGCCCAACGCAAACGTCTGCTGGTGTGGTGGCTGAGTGATTGAGAGGACAGGCATCTCGTCGTCTTGTCCAGGTACCCTGTCGAACAGACACAGGAGTAACCCGTCACCAATAATCTGCTGTCTCAGGATCGGCGCTCTGCCTGCCTCATAGGCCTTGTCCGGAATGGGCGCCTCAACCTTGAGATCGGGGAACCGAGTGACGAGATCAGACCTCAAGAGCATGCCGTACGATGGGATCTGGGGTCGATATCCCGTTACTGGATTCGTTGTTTCGAGGTATGTGTTGATGGCTCCCTTGATCCTCCGTCGGATATAGTCGTCGTGTTCATCCATGTGACTTGCAAGACTGAGCGCTCCGTCGACCAAAGCATCGATCCAGTTGCCGTCAATGTGAAAGAAGCGGATGCTCTCCTGCGGGACAAAGGTTGGATCGGCAATGAGATAGGCTGGCGGCACACCAAAGAGATACATGCGGTTGATGATCCAACCGAGTATCATCTTCCACTCAGCCGAGACGCACGCGTTCAGTTCATCATAGAGGACTTCTCCATGAGGATACTCTTTTCCTTCTTCATCCTTGGACCCAGCCAGCCTCCGTATGAGCCTTTCAGCCCGCTCCTCGCCTTTCTTCACGATGATGGCATCGTCAAGGGCCAATCGCACCCCTTCTTTAGCCAATGGCCGCTGAGCATCGAGAGTGTGAGATTCCTCTTGACTCTGTGGATCCTGGATGCGATTCAAGGTCATGAGTGATGTTTTGAGAGACTGCAAAACTTGTTTCCTGCTCTTGTGGGCATTGATCGGGCTGAGCTTGTCCTTCTTCGCTCCATCGAGGCATATCCCATAGACGCCATTCCACAGACGAACAAGAGCCGTCGTGAATGCGGCGTCAGCAATCGCCAACGACTTTCCGAGCTGCCAGGCCGCAGAATACGTTATGTCCATCATGCCCGTATCGCGGTCAAGGATCTGAAGGTCACTTCCGCACCGTGACATGGACGACCAGGCTGGTTCCGGGGGGGTGGTTGGAACCAGGGCAGCCCTGAAGAAAGAGCTTGTCAACTCTCCCGTCCTCGTGCGGTGCCTCTGCATCGTGTATCCCTCTTTGAGTCTTTTCCCAAGCTTGGCGGCCAGAGTCTTGTTTGATCCTGCCTCCATCTTGGCCATGACCGCATCCGGTGCTCTGAGAAGTCCAATGTTGTCCTTCAGCTTCTCAAACTCTGCTTTGAGACTAACACCTCCAGTTGGGAGCGCAGTGTATGACCAGCTATGCAGCGATGAGACGGCAACATACTGGGCCGATGATGGAAGCGGGAGGCTCATGTCTTTCCAGCCCTCGAGAGAGACAAGATGCACTACAGCAGGTACCTTTTGATCGATTGAGAGAGGCCCTGCTCGGTGCGACAGTATCACACTGAACAGACCGTCTTTGTACTGATGAGAAGTAGTCATGCCGGCGGTTTTGACATGGCGGACATGCGCAAAGTACTTGAACCGTGAGACATCGGCAGCTGCTTGGTCCTCCTTCGGAGACGTTATCATCAACGTCTTGCCATCTTCAGTGGTCTTCTCCTTCTGCTCATAGGTAGTAATGAGGTTCTGGAACAGCTTTGTCTGCAAAAAGATGGCTGTCGTCTTGCTCTCGGGATCATCTGGCTGGGGAATGGGTGATATGATGGAACCCTGCTGATTCAAAGCCTGCACATCAGTCCCCGAAAGCGTCAGGGCAAAGTCTGGACTCTGCTTCACTGTCCCTTGACTGTCCCTTGCCAGACTTGTCGCTGAAAAGGGTGACTCGGCTCCCTGTAGAATGTCGTTTGGGAGTTGGAGTTCGTCTTGGCTGAAGACAAGGAGAGCCAGCCACGGCGTACGCTCCCTCCGTGCTTCGTCTTCCTTGTCGATGCGTCTCTCCCATGGCAAGTGAGGATCGTTGAAGACAATGTGAGGTAGAGTCTCTGCGGGTGCGAGACCTCCGGGTGCAGGATTGACAGAATTCACGCAGCCATCGGGCAGCGAGAATTGGGGTGCCTGAACCAGAAAGTTCTTTGTGGTTGTCTTGGTCTCTGGCTTGGGATCCTTCTCATCCTTCTCCTTCTTGGCTTCGTCGATGGTGATTTCCTGAGTAACCGTGATTGTTTGCTTCCCACCGTCGAGCCGTGGAGGAAAGTAGGAATACAGTCTTTGGTGACCATCTTCAAGAATCTTCAGACCAGACTTGTCCTCCTCTTCCGGATCAGAGACAGCGTCATCTCCTTCTACTTCCAATGCCGTAAAGACGGTCGCTGCTGTGCTCTGAGCTCTGGACTTGGCGACTTGGTGGGCGTGCTGAAGCGTGAGAAAACGAAGACCGCCTGGGAGCGCTTCTTCAGTCTGTAGTGTAGCCATGGTTGAGCGAGCTGCTTGGTGTTGTCCCCAGTGAGACGCGCGTATAGGTACGGTTTCTGAGAGGGCGAAGCTTTTACCCATGTTCTTCCAAGAAGCACATACCGAGGGTGGCTCCCTTGCCCCATACTGTCTAGACCGGGTCGATGCGGGTGGCATCACATTGCATTAGGCCGCCTTAGCTCAGCCAGCCACAATTCCCAGCCTATTTGAGAACGTCTTGCTGCACGAACCGGGGTGTATGGTTCTGGACTCGGCAGGCACTGACACGCTTGAGGCAGTCTGGTGAAGCTGGAGAACTGTTTGCTGTCGGCAGCACTGTTGACTAGCAAGCGGCATGATTGCCCTAGCCTGCCAAATTATCACCTCAAGACTTGCCATCAGAGAGTAACAACTCTGTGAGATCCCAAGAATGCCGAATTCAATCCCGATTGAAGATGAGACTGTCGTCGAGTCCTTCCACATCAACGTCGGACTCGGCGACTGCGCCATCCACGTCCTAGCAACCAAGAACACCACCAGCAAGAAGCTGACGGCCAAGTCGGCGGTTCTGATAGACGGCGGTCTATCAAAAGAGCCAGCACTCAACAACATTGTCAATACCATCAAACAAATCGAGGGCATCTTTGTCAATCTCGATGGAGAAGGCAAACTGTTAAAGTTTCGCTCCGTCGTCGTGACACACTGGGATGAGGACCATTGGAAGGGCATCGACCGTCTTCTGGAGAGGGAGTCCGATCTATTTGACAAGAAAACTCACCGCTACCGTCGCTTCTACAACCCTGAGGACAATGATGGCACTACCACCTTGTATGCTCCCAACATCCCAACGATAAAGATGAAGAAGAAGATGGACGGCGAGCCCAACAAAAAATTCCAAACCCAGCCTGGCACGAAAGGCCACATGAGCATCAGCCGAATTATAGATAAGGACTTCTTCTTCTACCGTGGGAAATATGTGGCAAATGCGCTTCTGGGGAATGATATGATCGGATATGACTTCTTCACCGGCAAGAAACCGTCTACGCTCAAATACCATAAGATGGAGACGCTTGAGATGCTGATGGGGAATGATCCGCCTGAGGTGGGCATGTACTGCATAGCCAGCAACCTCAGTGTCGTGGGCTTGGAAAAAAGGCCGCGGCGGACAAAGATGAAAGATGACCAGTTCCTCATCTACCAGATGCCCACCAAGACGAACCAGGAGTCCATCGCCACCATCATTGTCTGGAAGAACAAGCACGTCTCTCACTACTCCGCCGGTGATCTTGACTTCTGGGGCGAGAATCTACTCATCGACTGGCTCAAACCCAGCTTCAAGGACAAGAAAACCCCGTTCAACATCACCTGCATGAAATCAAGTCATCACGGCGCCCGAAACTCGAATCCGCCGAGGCTGTTCTACGAAGCCAAGCCCAAGCACATCATCTTCTCCGTTGCCGATCACTATGGCCATCCTGGTAAGTTGACAACAGTCATCTGCTCCGTCCCCATCACCGACTGATACTCGGCAGCCTGGGAGGTCCTGATTGTTCTTTTCGATTACTACATAAAACAAAAGAGGGATCACGTAGAAATCTACGGCCCTTGCCTCTTCACCAGTTACCCGTACTGGCTCATCAAAATGTTCTCGCACAAAGGCCTGGACCCCAACGGCATCAACGTGGACGTCTTTCTCCCGGAAGCCTTGCAGAAAAGTCTCTCTCCAACAAGGAAGAGAAATGCGAAGCACCTCGTATCCCTCTTCAAATCCCTCGAAGGGAAGATAGACAAGAAGCAAAACCTGTATCAATACATCCAGACCAGTTGCCAGTCGGACAAGGCCAGCGACGAAGACGGGATCATGGAGCAGATAGGGATCGGCATGTGCGCCCATGCCCAAGGGTTGTTCCGCAATCTCTGGGAATTGAACATGGAAGGGGAGGCTTGCAACGAAGTCAACTACATTCGCCTAACTCTTGTTGACAATGCCGCCCATGATGGTTTTGTCACACCATTCAGGACAAACAAATCAGACAAACAGGGCCATGTCGAGAAGGTCTTTGAGGAGACAGAGGAGAGCAAAGAGGTCATCAACTTCCTGGCCGAGAAGAACGAGAAGAAACAGCCAGCGAGCCAAAAGATCGCGTACGTGTCCGTGAACGGTCTCGACACGTTCACCGAGATGATTCGTTCGCCCAAGCCCAACAAGAAGAAGAAAGACTTGACAAAGATCAAAGTACCGCCCGAGAATGATGTGTTAACAAGGAAACGGAATTATGGAGAGTTATTCATGATGCAGAATTTCCGTCTTCCTGATAGCCCTTCTTCCATGTCTGCTCTGGCGGACACCTCGCCTCGGCAGAATCAGGGTCATTACGGCATCTTGAGCAGCTCCTATAATGCTGACGAGGTGACCAGAGATGAGTCCGCTGGCTACGCCATCATGGACATCGAGGACTGGCTCGATGACTTTTTACTGTCCATGCGTCCTAGCGTCATCCGGCTGGAATCGGACCTACAAGATGGGTGGACGTTGTTCCACGAGCATGATTTCCTCGGCCAGTGGATCAGGACTGGCCTGGACAACTCAGAGATAGCATTCAACCCCAAAGGGCCCAAGTTCCGCATCAAAACACGCCACAAGCACATGTTCAATACAAGCGCCGCGGACGAGGCACTAGGCCTCAAGGGAATCGTCTCAGTTGATGGGCTCTCTGTGTGGACTCAGAAAACGACCATGGTCTTGGGCCTCAACCCAGCCGAGTGTCAACTGGAGACCACAGCCTGGTCCATCAGTGAGATCCTGGCCATGTTCCCGACAGATGCCAACTTACCAGACCCTTCAACTCAGCTTGTGGCCATTGTGAACGATAGTTTCTTTGGGTTGAAGTGGACGTTGGACCTTGATGGATCAAAAGGGCGGCGAAACGCCATCTGGATTTCACCAGCGTCAAACTATCGAACAGTTCTCCGCCTTTACTACGTCCCAGAGCAGGACAGCAAGGAGAAGCTCTGCCAGTTCCTCGGCAACTTCTTTTCTTCACCCTCAGAAGATGATGAGCCGGTGTTGGATGTGTCCAACGTTCGCCTCATCTTTCGCAAGGTGTGCGCGATCAAGCTGAGAGAGGACAGCCGAACGACGCTGGCCAGCGTGCAATCTCTTACATTGTCGGCTGTCATGACACTCCGTGGCCCAAAGCCGACGGATCCAAACGAGAAAAGGGCAAGCGTCTCACCTACCGTCAGCATCGAGCTCACAAGCACGGGTACATTGGAACTCACCATCAGGACAACGGACGACAAGGACGACTTCACCACTGTCCTGAGAGGCCGGCTATCAAAGCTGTTCCCAGAGTCAGCTACGGCATTTGGCACACTTGGTGAACAAGGGCTAAGCAAAAACCTCTGGTTTCGCAGGTTAACCTTGACCCTCGCCCCTGACAAGTCCATTTCCAAAGCCTCGGTCGCTGTAGAAGTCAACGCCAAACTCGGCCAGAGCGAAGATTCAACTACAAACGTGCCAATTCTCTTCGAGGCCAAGTACGAGAAAGTTGCTGGTGGAAAAAGTGATTGGTCGCTATCCGGACAACTCTGGCTGAAGACGGATAAAGACATCCCAAAGGCCCTCTTTGCCGACTACGAAGAGTATCGGAGTCTCGAACCCGTCACCCGAGACCCGGCCGAGGTCTTGAAGCTCACCACCCTTTTCGGGTCCCTGAAGGGTGCAGATAATATCCCAGAGCTGCCGGCGGGTATTCCCAACGCCATCACCAAGGCTGGCTTCAGAGTGAACCAGGATTCCATCTTTGTCAGCGGCACCATCACCGACTGCCGTCACACTCTTGAAGGAGATCATGTTCCAGCCTTGAGATTTCGCGAGCTGAGTCTGGAGGCGCAGTGGAACTGGACCCAGAAACTCACCCAGGTCGAGCTCTCCTTCTGGCTCAACCTGAAAGTTCCAGAGTGGTGGGATTCGCCAGACGGCTGCGCGGCAAACGCCCTCATTGGGAGCGTGTCGTATAAATCTGGTGGGCAATGGACCATCTCGGCTCAAGTTCGAGATCTGAATCTGGGCATGCTGTACGACTTCTTTCCCAGGAACGTCCGAGACACCCTGTTCCAGCTACTGAAAGGGATCCGGATCGTCGATCTTGCCATCGTCTACCAATCTCACGGCTCAGGACATGGCACCGATCTCATGTGCAAGGGCAACCTGATGCTCGGAGATGTCGTCTCACTGGGACTTGTATACGAGTGCCGCGCCGATGGTACATGGATCTTCAATGCAAACCTTGGGCTGCCTTCAGAGCTCACCGAGCCAGTGACTCTCGGCCAGATCATGGACAGCCTAGTCGATTCTTCTGATACTAGTCTGTCTGCCAGCCTTCCCGACTTTCTCGCCGACACAGTGATACTGGGTGGCCCTGATTCCGACCCAAAACTTGAGCTGACTGTCGAGAATGATGGTGCTTTTGGCCCCAGGTTCACTGTCACTGCAAGTATCGCGGGATTCGAGGTCGAGTTTGTTCAGATCAAAGATACTCAAGCAGAAGAACCCAAAGATAATGGCGAAGCGCCAGCTTCATCCAAGGGGCCTGTAAAGATCCTCCGATTGTTCAAGGCCGTCTTGACAAGGATCCCCATGCCCAAGGATATCCCTATTCTTGGCCACATGGAACAGCCGTTTGATGAACTCGGATTCTTCTGGGTAAATCAGGCCGTCTCAAAGGAACAGCTCTCCGCTCTAGACCCAAAAGTCAAGATGCCGAGTCCTCCGCCAGGCAGCTCCTCTGGTGCTGGCGGGGAAAAGACCAAAAAGGACGATATTGGAATGACCAGCGGCTTCCATTTCGTCATCATCAGCAAGGGCAAAGTTGCTATGGACTATCCCATTGGAAAGGCGCGTGAAGAGCCGAGAGAGACAGAGGATACAGGCGTTTCTCCCCCTAATGAGAAGCCACTTACCCCGGTCAGCGACGAGAAAGACAAGAAGAAGCAATCCAGCAAGGGCACCTACAAGAATACTCTAGGCCCTGTCAACATCACCCAGATCGGGTTCCGCTATGAAGGTGGAAGCCTAGCCATTCTCATGGACGCAACCTTTGCCCTTGGACCGATGGTGGTCGACCTCATGGGTTTCACGCTTGGCCTTCACTTCGAGGCAGGCGACGGGTCGACCAAGGGCCTCCAAAGCTTGAGCTGGAACAATGTCCAAGTCTCAATCAGCGGTCTAGGCGTCATGTTCGACAGACCTCCGCTGACCATCGCGGGAGCCTTCCTGCATGAGAAGACTGAGGACAGCGACATGTACGCTGGAGGTCTCACAGTTGGCTTTGACCCGTGGCTCTTCCAAGCTGCAGGCTTCTACGGTGTCATAGGCAAAGTGGACCGCTTCAAGTGTCTCTTTGCGTACGCCATGCTTCGTGGTCCCATCATGAACATTGCCGGCTTTGCAGAGATCTCTGGCCTCACTGGTGCCTTTGGTTACAACATTGATCTGACACTTCCAACCCTCAACAACGTGACGAGCTTCCCGCTTCTTACTCCGTCTGAGGAGGCACGATCTGCGAAAGACTTGGTGAGGACCTTGATCCCAAGTGGTGGCCAACGTAGCCCGTTCTTCAATCCCCTTGATGGAGCCATGTTTGTGGCCGCCGGACTCACAGTGACGGCATTCCAGATGTTGGAGATGACGGCTGTAGTCGCCGTGCAATGGAGTCCACGAGTTCAGCTGGCCCTCCTCGGCCTCGCCAAGTGTGACGTGCCGTCCATCAAGACAGAACTCAAGTTTGCCCACATTGAACTCGGCGTCATCGCCACCATCGACCTTGACGCCAAGATGATGAAGCTGGAGGCGCAGCTTTCCCCCAACTCGTGGATCATACACAAGAGCTGCCATCTCACCGGCGGCTTCGCCATGTACTACTGGTTCGGCCCTGACCAGACGGATTGGGTCATGACCATGGGTGGCTATCACAGCGCCTTTGTTGTGCCGGCTCATTACCCCCGACCTGACAGACTACGCATCAGCTGGTGTATCGACAGTTCCCTGAGCGTTATGGGTGAAGCGTACTTTGCCATCACACCCAAGGTGTGCATGGGTGGTCTGCGTATCAGAGCTGCCCTATCACTCGGCGCCCTCTACGCCTGGTTTGATGCGGCCGCCGACTTTCTCATGACGTACGCACCTTTCCACTTCATTGCCGACGTCAAGGTATCAGTCGGGGTGCGCTACTCCATGGATGTCTGGTTCGTCACAGTCAACATTTCAGTCGAGATAGCTGCAAGCCTCTCCCTCATGGGTCCACCCTTGAGAGGCATCGTCCACGTAGACTTCTGGGTATTCGGCTTCGACATTGCCTTTGGTGACCCTAAAGGGGAGTCTAGGCCGGAAGCTGTCTCGTTCCATGGTTTCTGGAACCTCATCACCCAAGCTGAGAGCGGCTCTGCCGCCGCCGGCACCAAGGACGCTCACCTCTTCTCTTGCACCAAGGGCCTCATGACGGAGAAGAAGAAGGATGCAAAAGCTACTGATCCCTGGCTTGTTCGCAGTGGATTGTTCCAGTTCACAGTCGAGTGCCAGTTTGCGATCCAGTCGGTTTCCGTCAATGGAGACGCCGCTCCCCCGAAGCTTCCACCAGGTGTCAAGATCGACGATATCTACGCCAAGCCCATGCGTCGTGAGAAGCCAATAGCTTCTACTCTCGCCGTTGTCATCAGTGACCATACAGGTTCAAAGACCAAGGGGTGGGACGCGAAGCCCGCATGGAAACAGGTTCCGCAAGCGCTCTGGGGACAGTGTAAGTCGATTACTACCCCTTTGTATCTTTCATATGGCATGATAGTTGGCTGACAAGACAAACAGACAAGGAGTCTGAAGACCCCAATATTGCTAGAGCGGGTAGTGATCTCTCAAGCTTGCTCAGCAGCGGAGACAACATGGCCTGTCTCCTGATGGGCGTAGTCATCGAACCGCCAACTCCCAAAGTCTCTTTGGATAAGCTATCCGCTTTCCGTGTGGACGAGGCAATGAAGAAGAACATCTTTGAGAACGGAAAAGAACCCCCATTCCAGGATAACGAGCCTGGTGACGCACTCTTCATGCCAGGGCGGCGAGACCCGGAGGAAGATCACTGGGCGGCTCTCAAGATGGCTTGGGGAAAATCACCTGAACCGCGGTCAGCTGTGGATATGTGGCAGGATGTGTTTGGAATAACTGGGCTTGTTGGTGAGAAACCAACCAATTTGATCGAGAATAACGGCCAGCTGTTTCTGTCTGCTCCATTCTTAGGTAGCGTAGAGGGTGAGTGAGGATATGATGTTGGTTTTTCTATTTAAATTCAGTGGATCTCTGCCTAGCAAGTTGATCTCGTGTCAGTGACCTTATCTCTGCGCCTAGAGCTCAATATATCCATAGGCATATAATATGTTAACGTTGTGTGTGTTGTCTGTGTTGTCTGTGTTGAGAACCAAGGTTATCCATAGCATATATTGCAACCTCCATATTGGAGAAGGAACTTTTTACCAATAGCCCAGAGAAAGATTAGGTTCGGATCGTTGCTCGACAGCACCATACCTAGGAAGAAAGCTCACAAGACATAGAGTATGGTCTTTTAATGCTGTCTTGTGTATCTAATTGTATTCTTTTGTATCGTGACCGACAAATCTCCTTGGATGCGTCATAGAAGTCAACAAAAAATTGAATATGATCAGGCGATAGATATATCTACGGCCTGCCAAAGGGAGGCTGCGGTGAGTACTGGCCTGATTTCGTGTCCAAGGTGGAGGAGTTCGAGATCCTTGCGGTCAATGTCGTTCGAAGGCCTTGAAGGGATGGTGGTCTTTGAATCGAAAAAGAAAAGCTTGGCCGGGACAAGACTGTGGTTCATGGATATGGTGCCGGGGCTCGAGGATATGAACTTAGTTGGGGGGCAGTAGAGAGAATCATAGGACTTGTAGGGCAGGAAATGGGACAGAGTGCAAAGCTGTGAGTTGCGGCAGAAGTGCACATTGTAAAGGAGGAATACCTGCCAGTGACAACCAGATCAAATCTGCAGACTAGTTGGTACCCCAATAAAATATTCTCCGGATGAGTATATCGAAAAGCGACTGTGCAGTGTCCTAGGAGGAGTCAATAAGAGCAGCTGTAG
Organism: Fusarium piperis; assembly: GCA_027886205.1. Classification (NCBI taxonomy): domain Eukaryota; kingdom Fungi; phylum Ascomycota; class Sordariomycetes; order Hypocreales; family Nectriaceae; genus Fusarium; species Fusarium piperis. Next base: position 37,404 of record RZGM01000035.1, read on the forward strand.
GGTAAGGCTACATGGTGCTGAAGTTCTCACCACAACACTGAGCTATGGCGAAGCCTTGCGTGCGCGAAGGACGATAAAGGAGTGTAATTAGCTAAGAGGGGTGTGCTGATAGGTGGATCGGCGGTCGGCTTTGCACACCAGAGACAGCCACCAACGGGTTGCCACTAAAGTCTCATCTAGACTGCTGCAGGATTGAGGCGGAGGCGGGCTGGCACCAGAAGGAAATGAGAAGAAGCAGGCTGCGGCGGGGGACGGAAGATAATGCCCCTGGCAGGCTCGTGTAGGATGCCCAGCTTAGGATAGCGTGTAGAATGTGTGTGATAACGAATCTCGTGTAGTGCTCAATAGCGTCTTTGTGATCTCGCAATGGAACTCCCAAAAGAGGTGGGCCTCGGCTGCTGGGAATACACCGCATCAGCTGCTGAAGGCCGCCCTCGTATGGACCAGCGTCAGTGTCACTACCCGCCGCCACCCGCTGTTAGACACGGGTTCAACACCACGTAGTATTTATATTGAGAGCCTGATTAGAGATGCAAGACTCTGAGTGGATGGGCTGATCCATTTGTTGGTCGTTTCTCGTACCCGCAACGTATCCCTGCTGACGGGCTGCTTCAGCTGTCACTGTTGTCATCCATTGATTGTCACTGTGGGGCTTCTCTTTTGCTCTCATCTCATCTCATCTCATCTCAGCCGCTCGACTATACCTACCTGGAGTGCCCATCTTTTTTTCTTCTTTCTACCGTCAGCAGAACCTCGAATTCTGTCTGTCCGGTCTTTATTCTCTCGCTCTGTCATGACTAGGTCGAAATGCGTCAAAAGGCTATCCTGCTGCTCATACCGGCCTTGTGCTTCTTGCTGATCACGACGAGTCTGTATCTTGGTCGCGAGCACCTCACTCGGTTATCGAATTTTTATCTACCACTACGGCATTCGACAGACTCGGCTGAAGCTGAATCTTCAGAGTCGACTTCGTCTTCATACTCGACGTCGACGACAAGATCATATTACATCTCCATTATACCCAATCCCCCGAGCTCAACATCGGTTTCTATTGCGACCTCCACTTCATCCTCTTACTTGACTCCCACACCAACCCTAGTCGCTACCAAGACAAGCTCAGGCTCCAACAACACAATCGCGACACCTCTCTCTGCCGACCCCTCAAAACCGTCCATAAAAAATGGTGAGCTCTACCTCGCATATTTACTCTCGACATTTACTAACCTCATGCTAAGGAGACATCCTTTCCGCCGAGCGCATCAGACCGTACATCAACGCCATCCTCGACCCCGCATCCAACGAACGCCCGCGCCTCGAATGTCCCGCCTTGGACACGGAGCGATACGCCAGCCTACTGAAGGAACGAGACACCCGGGACGACAAGCCGCACATTGACTATTTCTTTACCCTGAATTTGCGCAATGTTGTAGATCTCCTCCCCCGCCTGTTGGGCAGTGTCGTGGAGGCTATGCGCTTCCTCGGACCAGAGCGCTGTGCCTTGTCCATCGTCGAGGGCAACTCGCCAGACGGCACAGCCGATGTCCTTGTCGCACTGCGACCATTCCTCGAGGAAATCGGTATCACCTACTTTTACAACAACTCGGCCATCAACCCCTCCGACGGCGCACGCATACGAAAGCTGGCGCAGCTGCGTAACCTGGCCCTCCAGCCTCTGTTCAAGAAAAAGGCCCCAGTGTCCGATGAGACGACAGTTCTCTTCATCAACGATGTCGCCGCTTGCGCCGAAGACCTTCTCGAGCTTGCGTTTCAACGCAAGAATCTCAACGCCGACATGACGTGTGCCATGGATTGGACCTACGTCGCTGAGGATCCCACCTTTTACGACGTATGGGTCGCGCGTGGAATAGACGGCGACATCTTTTTCAACATCACCGAAGAGGGCAGCTGGGACTTTGCGCAAAACCTCTTCTTCAGCGACCCCAAGACCAAGAGCCGCTACGAGGCCCGTCTTCCCTTCCAGGTGTTTGCCTGCTGGAACGGCGCGACCGTTTTCTCAGCTGCGCCGTTGCTCAACGGCCTGCGATTCCGCGACTCGCGAAAGGACGAGTGCTTCCAGGGCGAGCCGCAGCTCTTCTGCAAAGACCTGTGGTCCAAGGGCTACCGCAAGATCGCCGCCATCCCGAGCGTCAACCTCGAGTACTCGGACGAGAACGGCAGGAGGCTCAAGGAGCTCAAGGGCTATACGAGTCAGGTGGTGGCGGAGGAGGATGAAGCGAATATTCGCATCGAGTGGCAATACGAGCCGCCCAAACAGGTCAAGTGCATGCCCACGTTTAACAGGCAGAGCTGGCTGCCGTGGGATGAGCATCTGCGTTAATGAATGTATTGATTATGTACAGTATACCAAAATAGATGATTTCAGGCGTCGGGTTTGGCGTATGGGAAAAGAAATATGGCGTCTTTGACTCTGAACTGGACTCTTGCATTCGTTGATGTTGCATCAAAAAGTGGCGCCAGATTGATTCGGCCAGGCGAAGCCATCATGAGACACCGAGGCGCCTCCTCCGACAGCTCACCTCGCAGCCGACACGATATTTTAAAGGCTGGCGCTAAGAACGGCGAGATTAACTTGAACGGTCAGTTCGTGCCCCTCCATCATTAACTCTTGGCTGACATATGGCTGAGCCTAGCAAGGCTGTTGCTGACATGAGGGCATCCACTCCGAACACTACACCAAAAGAGGCTTCCTTCACCATCACGGAGCAAATATCATGGCACATGCTTGCAAGAGCTAAATTATTTTCGTCTAGTCTGTCGTGACTATGTATCGCCTCAAATTTATTTGGTTAGCAACATGACCGAGGCATATCCCATTTCCCTTCCCCACCAAGCAATACATTTCCGACTTTGGGCGATTGCAATCGCGTTGCAGTGCGACATCCCTTGATCTTATCAATCAACCTCCACCAAAATCCACTTTCGAAGCTTAGATACCCTTGCCCTGGATGCGCTCCGCAGCGATCCCGTACGAAGCGAGAGTATCGCCGACCTCGCAGGGGTCAGGACCAAAGTCGACCTTTTCGAAACCCTCGGGTCTGTCCTTCTCCAGGGCCATCTTACCCATCTGGGCCTGGCACCGGAAGCTTCCAAACTTGTACTCGATGACGGAGCGGCCGCCCTTGTGACGGTTGCCCTGGTTGATGAGCTCGATGATCTCGTCCACCTCGAAGACGAAGCGCGACTTGAAGAACTCGGTCAGGCTCTCGGGGTTGACAAAGGACGTCTTGCCGGTGACGATGAGGACGCGGGAGGCGTTACCCGTCAGAGTCTGCGCACCGTACTTGACGCGGTTGTGCGTCACCTTGACGGCGTAGCCGTTGACCTCGAGGCCCTGGGTGAGCGACTTCTGGAGGAGGCGCTGGGCCGGGATGGGCGTGAAGAAGACGACTTTGGCGGCGGCCGTGTTGTGGCGATCATAGTCGGGGGCGTTGATGACGGTGCACCAGATACGGCCGACGTTGCGAATCTGTGCCAGGAGCTGCTGGTAGGTGACGTCGGGGGGGAGGTTGGTCAACCAGAGGGCGCAGTTCTGCTCCAAGGGAAGGTCGTCGACGCTGGCGTTGCGGGCGCTGTGCTCTCCGCGATAGTTGGTCGAGAAGGCTCGAGGGTCGGCGGGGAGGACCTCGCGAGGGTTGATGCGGGCGCCAAAGGCTCTGTCATTGTGCGAGATGGCAGCCATGGGACGGAAACCACGAGGAGACAAAGGTGGTTGCTGCTGAGTTGGTGGACTGTGATAGATGACGGTCCCGGGCCCGATGGTCTCGGCCGAGTTGAGCTCGATGAAGTTCTCGTTGTCCCAGACGGGGTGATGCTGTTCCTGCTGAGGTGGCGCCACGGGGGCTTGGACACGACGGGGAGCGGGTGGCTGGTCGTTCAGCGAGAGTTGAGAGAAACGAGGGATGCCCTCCCAGATGGAAGAGTCAAACTCCTGACGAGTGTTGGTCGAGACAGCATGGTCCGCGGGAGGAGCAGTAGGCTGACGAAGAGGGGCGCCGGGAGGAGGGTTCTGAAGGAGGAACTGGGCGACACGGGACTGAGGAGCCGGTTCCTGATGCTCGACGCTGCCACCAGCTGGAGCGTAGCTGAGGACGCTGGGGCCAGAGGGATGAGATCGAGGGGGGACGACAGTGCTGGTAGATCCAGCCGACAGCCGGATCCAATTCCCAATTCCAGACGAAGGAGAAGGGGACTGGTCCTGGCTACCACCGCGAGCGTTGTTGGCAGCCCAGATGCGGCCTCCGCGCAGGCTGGGGGATTCGTTGTTCTGCGACATGGCGGCGAGCTGCTGTCCGAGTCTGTAGCCCGAGTTGCTATAGTCGAGACCTCTGTGATCAGTCGGGGGAGTAGAGTGAGCGTGGGAGCCTGGTGTTGTTCTTCCTGGGCTTGAGCCCTGAGTCTCAGGAGTCTCGGGGCGAGGCATATTGGGCAGCCAAAAGGGGTTGAGTTGACGACAATGGGTTATGTTGCAAAGCTATTGATGGCTCCAAGTGGTGCGTGGTACGGACAATTGATGTCAAAAAGGGGTGTATCGATGTTCAGTCTGTCCAAGTCGGGAAGAAGAATGTGAGGTTGAGAAAGGGTGAGTATCACGAAATCTGAGGGGAGCAATTTATAGACGCAGGTTGTCATTCAAGTTGCTATTGTCAATACCCAAAGAGGGAAGAGGCGAGAAATGTCCCCATCTAGCACAAAGAGCTATTCTTCTCAATGCAGCAGCAGCAGCAGCAGCAGGCAGCATTTCATTCTGGAAGCCGTGCCGTCGTCACTGGCAGAAAACTGTTGACGCTTCTGGGGGGGAGTGGGGATGAGAAACACGGGAAGGGGAAAAGAAAACCACATGAAGAAAGGTTGGAAGAGAAAAGGGGCAAGAGAAGAGGAATAATGGTCATATATCTAGGGGAAAGAGTATGTGTGTTCTTTTTTTTGTGTTGCAGGTGATGCTACCAAACATGGACGCTGCCAGTCTTTACCAGCCGTTTGTTTTTCCTTGCATACACCCCCTTTTACCCATCGGGTAGCTGCGCGATGAGGTGAAGAGACGGTCAAGCAGAGAGAGGCGGCAAGCGACTTGACTGACGGGAAGTCTATATTTTTTTTGGGAATGGTCACGATTGCAGGTGCGTGTGTGGTTCTCTTCTAGACTGCTGGTGTTGTTGATGTTTGAGCGTGTGGTCTGTCAGTGCCAGGCTGCCAGTGATGGATGGGCATGCACTGCGGGTGAATGGCGCTGGAAGGAAGCAATTTGTCACAGTCTAGACTGAGGCAAAATGACAGCTCTTTGTTCTATTTCGCTGAATAGGTGAATGTCATGATGCACGAAAGATGCCTGGACCAGTGACGTGACTCCCCTACATGTTACCACAAGTGACGCTCGCCAAATAACAAGAGGCTTTGGGGTCTGGAGATGCAAAGACTTGGACTAGACTTCAAACAACGAGAGCCAAGGGTTTAGGCCAGAGTCGTGGTCCATCGAGAGAGTTTCCTCTTCCCTCCTCTCTCATGCGCCCCATCTGCAAGTCACCGTCTCCCACACGGCTGCCAGCACCGGGGATGTATACCCGTGCATGAAGAGAATTCACCGACATTCTAGAAGCTCTGTCAAAAGAGCAGCCTAGGATTCAGTGACACGACGTTCAAACCGGGGGATTTCCTTGGTAAACTTGCTGGGATCATCCCTTGCCCCGTCCTCATACTCGATCCATGCATTCTCGGGCATCTGCTCCTCCATGGCCGCCATCCACCGTCCCAGCTCAGGACTTAGCGGTATTACACCCGTCTCCAGTACGTATTGGTCCCAGAGCTTGAGGAGCTCTCGCAGATGCTCGGGCCCATAGTCGGCCAAGTCATGCACCTCTCCCAGATCGCGCGCTCGGTTGTACAGCTGCCAGCGCTCAGGACCTTTGGGCTTTGGGATGAAGACTATCTTCCAGTCCCCTTTGCGACAAGCTGCGCGGCCGCAGGTTTCCCAGCCGTTGATAAAGTCTTTGTCGTGGATACTGGGGGATATGCCGGAAAGGTAGGGAACCATAGATCTCCCTCGCATAGAGACTACCTCGCGGCCTTTGTAGGTCGGGGCTGGGTGCTTTACGCCAGCCATGTCGAGGATGGTTGGGGCGAGGTCCACGACCGTGGCGAACTGGTGGGTGATATCATCCGGCTTGAGAGTCTGGGAAAAGGAGGATGGCGGTTTCATCAGGAAGGGAACGCGGGCGCCTCCTTCGATTGTGTATGCTTTGTAGAGTCTAAAGGGCGCCGTAGCAGCTTGAGCCCATCGCGGGACGTACCAGATGAACGAGTTCCCGTTGCCGAGGTTGTCCAGGCTGTTGCCGTAGTACTTCTTGAGATACTGCATCATGGACCCTTGAACAATGGGGTATGCCTCATAAGCTGCACCCTCGGCACCATTGTCCGAAAGGAAGCACACAAAGGTATTATCAAGCTCCCCAGCCTCTTCCAGGTAGTCGGCCACCTTTCCCACATTCACGTCGATGCATTGAACCATGGCTGCGAAAACCTCCATCACACGACACGAGTTGGCGCGTTCTCCGTCGCTCATGTCCCTCCACTCCTTTCACTTCCTCGGCCACGACGAGGTGAGGCTCGACATCTTTGTGAATGAGGCCGAGTTCTTTGAGCTTCTGCGGCCGCTTGAGCCGGAGTGCGTCTGGGCCATCGTCGTACACACCTCGGCACTTTTTGATGTACTCTTGGGGAGCTTGAAGGGCAGTTTCTGGACATATTCCCCATCCTCACTGTGCAGGGCAATGACGCTCAAGGTGAGGAACTCGGGCGACTCCTCGCCGTTGTCGAGCTCCGGTTCGTACGCGTAGTGATTACTGCACGTCGGCAGGTGGGCGAAGCTGCAATTGAAGCCCCTAGCCTTGGGCTCAATGCCACTTGCCAGCCATGAGGGTCTGGTAACCAGCATCGCGAAGAATCTCGGGCAGTGCAACAACCCCCTCATCAAGCTATCCCTTATACCTGGGCATGCCTCATTGAACATTAGTTGACATGGTCCCGCTAGGGTCGTTCTGCCCCAACATGTTGGTCCACTCAATCAGGTTGCCCAGGCCAGCAATGTGGTCCGTCCCTGTCATTATCATGGCTCTAGACGGCGAACAACCGGCAGCAGCGTGAAAGTCCGTGAATCGAATACCATCGTTGGCGAGTTTGTCGAGGTTTGGAGTATTGATCTCGCCGCCAAAGAAAGCAATGTCTGAGAAGCCGAGGTCATTGGCCACGATGCTGAGGAAGTTGGGTCTCTTTGGAGCCATTTGATATAAACCTTGGAACCTTGAAGGTATTGAAAGATCAATTGAATCTCCATCATATTGACTCAGCTGTGCTCTTATACCCGGTGCTTTGAGGAGTCTCGCAGTTGGCAGGGTTGACACGGTCGGATATGTCCCCCAGGCCGAGTTCCGACGTTGACGGTTACATGAGCAGCGACTTATCAATTCATCCACGGGGTCGCAAAGATGATGATCAAGTGCGCCAAGCTGTGTGCTTGGGGGTTCGAGTTGACTCAGCTCATTTGCATTGGTGCGGTTCTGAAGCTGGTCATGATGCATCCGATCTCGCTCGCTGATGACCAAGCATTGGTTACATTACAATAGACGGCGCTATCGCGGTTTAGGGGGGGTTAGAATGGGTTCGTCAGTTCTCTTGATGGGCTGCCCAGTATCGTGAGTACTCCATGCCAAGCAAGTGTGCAACTGGTGTGAGTTGCTAAAGCGCCTTGATGCTATGTGCTCTCTTGATCACAAGTCAACCACTTGTCTCCAAACCAGATAGACTCTCGTTGCGGCGGCTCGAACTCCATGATCCAAGGCCATGTGAGCACCGTATAATAATAACTCCTCCCAAAAGTGGCAGGGTTTGACAAAGACCCCAGAGCCCAATGTCTCACTCAGTCGTGATGCAAGTAGCAACGAACGGACCCACCATGAAGGCAGGACATTGACCAGGTCGATTAGAAAGCGAGGTCTTTGGCAATATATCTAGACGTAACTTCCAGGCCGGCAAGCAGGTGAGGTTCAGAGTGTTGATGACGTTTCATCCACAGTGGGGATGACGGGCCCAGAGGCAAAAAGAGATGCTCCATCTTAGCCGCGACTAGTCGAGTAGATCAAAAATAAACACTTGCGGTTTGTGTGGATCGAACACACGACCTTCAGATATCATATGATTGAAGTTTGGCTTCAGTCTGACGCTCTCCCAACTGAGCTAAACCCGCTTGCTGAAAATTGGTCTTGTTACATCCGTACTTGAGCAGAAGCTGAGAGCGGTGGCCAGCACTGGAACGTTACCAACCCGATCACGAAACCTGTCATTCATTGATAGCTCATTGAGAGACTATATCCTGGCTTCCTGTTCCTGTGGAAAGACAATTGAAGGTTTATATCCGATGTGCATGAGTCTGGGTTCTCTTGACCCTCCGTTGCGGAAGAGAAATCTCTACCTCAGCCTTGCTGAACAACCCCGCCGCTGCATACTCCGACGTCACAGCTTCGAGGTGTGTGGCATGAGAACTCTTCAACACGATAAAGCTTATAAAAAAAACAATGTTTAAATGAATAAAATCCTAATTGCATTCTAATGATGCTTCAAAAGCGCTGCGATCCTCTAGTGCGTCAGGTTCTCCTCTAGGGTATGGCGGAAGGAGCTGGATTGAGTTCCTCCCTCTCCGCCCGTTTCCTATTGGCCCGTGCCCACAACTTCACCTCGACTCGAGTCGTCAACCACAACACAGCAAGAACATCCATGTCAACGCAAGTCAGCGAAGACGCTCTAACTTTTCCGCACCTCACCGTTTATTGCTTCCCTAGCAACTCCGTCACTGCCATGCCGATGCGATCAACGAGATGCCTAGACGTCATCATCCGGTTGGTTGGCGAGACCATGCTGGCTCCGTGATGTTGAGGTGCCCAGTGTCTCATGACAACCTCTAGCAAGGGACGCAGTTTCCAAAACAATGCTGGAACCACAGTGGACTGGATGCTGTACAACACTGGTTGGTTCTGGAAGATAGCTCCTGCGCTATGATAACTGCCTGTGGTAGACGCATTACAGATCCCTCCATCCCATGGCTTTCTACTAACCTCATGCGCCTTCTAGCAGGAGGCATTGCGAACCTGAACTTGTTCATCCATCCATAATTCATCATCAAGAATTTGCTCTCATCCATTCTCGTCCATTGTTATCCAAACAAGTCCCTCACCATGTCTCACGGCGATTTTCACGGCACTCACCAGGGGCTGCATGACAACCTTGATCGGAAGGATTCGCCTTCGCGCAAGCTTATTTATCACGATAACCAGGATAAATTACAAGCCCCCGAAAAGAAAAACATCAAGAATCCCAATTTTGGTGCAGACCTCACCGTCGTGACCTTGTACAGAAGCAGCCTCCCAGGCGGCGTCCCTCAATGGGCGAACAACCCCCCGAAACAGATCTCGGAAGGGCTTGTTGACGCTTCGGACCGTGCCGCCATCAAGCTTTTCAAGATCAAAGACATTGAAAAGGTTGGGGCCAATGGCGAACATCCCCCGAAAGTCTGCCGTCTCCAAGTGCAAAATCTTGGGTTAGTTTCTGCCCTCGCGCCCATCGTCAGAAACGAGAACGTACACCTTGACCCTGAAGACGTTGCAACTTTCGACGAGCCATTTCAACCCCTTTGGTTTCACCATGAGGAAATTGTCGATCTCCTCTCCAAGAAGCAGAATGACCCGCTCGAACCCTTCGTCAAGCTGTTTGTTACGGTACTTGACGAGCTATTCCGGGATCTGAATGCCAAGACGGCCACGCTTCACTGTAATGGACTGACCAACTTCAAGACAATCTGGACATTGTTTCCTCGCGGTTCCAGTATCTACAACTACTCTATAAACTCTGAGGCTCTCGGCAAAGTCGATTCAACCCAGTACGGAAACGACAAGCTTCTCATCATCTACAAGACTATTTCTTTCTCTGGCGAGGACTTTTACTGGAAAGAAAGGAATCTGGTCATCCCGAAATTCACTGGAAATAAACCAATTCGCGAACTCCCTGGCTCCCCCTTCAAGTTCCGTCATGACCAAGACTCGATCACGGAACGTCTCACCGCTCGAGGCAAAAAGGCTCTTGACCTACAAGGTCTCACCTGTCACACCTACAATGGCATGGCTATACATGCTACGGGGTCTGTCATGCCGCAAAATGTGAACGGCCGCATCTTAATCGATGTATGGGGCTATCACAAGTATTACTTAAACGTGGGACAGAGAGAGAAAAATGATCCTGCGAAAGAGTGGGTGCGGGACCGACCAGAAGACAGCAGTACCGATGGCCAGCAACAGAGACTTAGTGCCAAGGACCAAGCCATTAACAAGAATTATATGCTTCAGAAACCCGAAGAGCTTGCCTTCATAACCGAGTTTACTTCTGGATTTTCCCTGAAGAACAAGCAGTGGTGTAGGTCTCGTCTTTCTTGAACGCCCCAACGGCTAGCTGACGATTCGTTTGACCAGTCCACTTCTACCTCGAAGACATTCAACCCATTAATTGGAACTTTGAGGCCTTCTCGCATCTTGTATTTAATGAGCAGGACAAAGACATGCTTCTGTCTCTAGTTCAAAGCCACAGCACGAACAATGACACTTCAACAACCATACAAGATGTCATCGTTGACAAAGGGCAAGGTCTCATTGTCCTGCTCTCGGGACCCCCTGGCACGGGCAAGACTCTGATGGCCGAAGCCATCTCAGATCGCCTCCGTCGACCCCTATATTGTCTAACAGCCGAAGACCTGGGCGCTCAGACCGCATCTCTAGGTGCTAGCTTCAAGCTCGTCTCGGAGATGGCAGCGGCATGGAACGCGATAATCCTGCTAGACGACGCAGATGTCTTGGTGGCCCGGCGAGGGCACAGAGATCTTTACCAAAACGGATTGGCCAGCGCCTTTCTTCGCGAGCTCGAGTATTTTCGCGGCATCATCTTTCTCACAACAAACTTGCCGCTTCATAACATCGATCCTGCGTTCCGCAGCAGGGTCAGCATGCACCTCCTGTTTCGCCCTCTCGAAGAGGAGGAGCGTAAGGAAGTCTGGCGCATGTTCCTCAACCGTCTGCCGCAGGAGACAAGGCGTGCCGTGGGCACAAACACAACGACCAACGTGAATGGCACGGATGAAAACCAGGGTAACATTGAGGAACAGGACGAACCTGACGAGAGGCCGCTGGAAGACCGCGACATCGCAAAATTAGCATTATGGAAACTCAACGGCAGAGAGATCAAGATAGCCATCAAGACAGTCCATAGCTGGTGCCGGAACAAGAACTATGTCATGACACTGGACCGGATGGAGCGTGGGATCCGGGTGGCGAACCCAGCGTCCGAAAAGCGTGTAATACCTGATCCGAATATGAACCTGTACAGCTGACCTTGAGGGATGGTTCACGTACGAGCAGCAGATGGGAGGGCTGTGATGGAGTTGGTCGAGTAAAGCAACAGCTGGGGGACGGGAGTTTGCTGACAGTGATATTCCCAACAGCGATTTCGTAGAACGGTAGCTTATCTGCCATGTCTGGTTCGTACTCGCAGAGTTAGTAATCGTATACTCTACTGTCGTCGCTCTGATGGCCCATTTGAAGGTCCTAAGCTGGCCATGACGTTGCCATCCTCATTCCCACCAGGCTTGATATTCGTCACAGCAACAGTTGCTTCTGCTTCCCGCTTCGGAATTCGCTCAAGTGCTCAGAATGCCCTTCTGGTACCTACCACTGACATACCTGCCACCGAAGACACGAAGGTCGACGAGGCTAGATGTCTATAGCCCCGGATGAAAGACAAGGATACATGGTAGCATGCGCATTCTTTGTGCCCTGGAAGCAACCAAGAGAGGGATAGACATTGGGAATTGTTGAGATGATGGATCGATCATGGATGGTTATGATCAGAATGAGGCTCCCTGGCCTTGGCTCTGAAGGCCTCCCTCTTGTGCGATGCGAATGATCAAGGTCATCACGCTCCTCTCTCTAGGGAGGGACGTATGGATCAATGGACACAGGCGAAGCACCACATCTTGGACATAATGTCATCTTGTACTCAAGTGTTTGTATTGATTAACCTCGAAGCATTATCTCATGATGCTATTCCATTCCATTCCGTTCCTCGTCAATCACAGAACCTTGGTCTACCATAACGCCAAGGCACAAGAGCCATACCTCTCATCCAAGCCAAATAACCATCGACCAAACAGGTTCCCGCCCAATTTTCAGATACGTACTCATCAATGTCCACTTCAATAAGTACTCAACCCCTTGATCGAAGTCCCCTTCGCACACCTGTCTGCGCCGCCCTGCCCTTCTTGACAATACCCTTTGGAGAGGCAACCTTGGCTGCCGGTGCCTTAGCAGCTCGTCCTCGCTTTGTCGCAGGGGCATCCGAAGACTTTGTGCTAGGGAGCTCGCCCTTGCCGGACTTGGCCTTGGCGGGTCTGCCACGGGTCTTTGACTTGGCGGGCTCTTCCTCTTCGACGGCCTTCTTTGCTGCAGCGCGACCACGAGGCTTGGAAGCTGGCTTGGCCTCCTTCTCAATAGGCTCGGGTGCCTTCTTTGCGGCGGCGCGGCCACGAGGTTTGGTAACTGGTTTAGCCTCCTCTACAGCAGCAGCCTTGGCGCGGCTAGATCTGCCGCGTGTTGGAGCTGGTTCCTCAGCTGTGGGCTTGGTAGCCTTGGTTGAACGTGCGGTCCGTCGCCCGGTGGCTGGTTTATCGTCCTCGGCGACTGATTCCTTGGCCTTTCGGGTGGCACGGCCCTTCTTTGCTGGGGGCTCAGCTTCGGGCTCAGGCTCAGCGACAGCCTTCTTAGATCGGCCACGTTTCTTTGTAGGAGGCTCGGGAGACTCGGGTTCTGCTTCGAGCTCGGCAGCTACTCGCTTAGAACCGCGCTTCTTGGTGGTATCAGCTGCGACACTGTTGGTCATGGTGGCTGTGCCGGCCGATCTTCCGCGTCGCTTGGGAGTGAGCTCGGGCTCGACCGCAGCGTTCTTCGCCATCTTCTTGGAAACGGCGGCAACTCCACGCTTCTTGGCTGGTGCGGGCTCGGGTGCCTCTTCGACGGCCTTGGATGCTGCTCCCCGACGGGCTCGCTTGGGGGCTGGGGCTTCTTCCGGCGCAGCCTTGGCCGCGCGACCTCGCCTCTTTGACATGGGCTCCTCTGCAAGGGTGTCTTCAGTTGCAGCAGCACGACCGCGCTTCCTGGTCTTGAGCTCTGGGGCGGGTTCTTCGGGCTTTGCAACGTCGAGGGTCTTGGGTGGACGCCCGCGTCTCTTGGGAGCCTCTTCAACTGCAGCATCTGTGGGCTTCTCCTGCTCTTCGGGCACGGCAGCGGCACGGCGGCTCCTACGTGTGGGAGGTTGAGACTCGACCTTAGCAGTAGGCGCAGCTGCTTTCCTTGGTCGAGCTCGCTTGGCAGGAGAGGGGACAGCACGTGGCTTGACAGTTCGTGTGCTCCTGGCAGATCGGCTGGTGCTCTCAGGTACCTCAGCCTCAGTGTCGGCCGGAGTATTCTTTGGAGGCCGGCCACGTCGCTTGGGGGTGGTAGCAGGTGTCGTGACTGGTGTGGCCGCATTCGAAACTCCACGAGAACGGATACTGGAGGTTCGTGCCGCCGTTCGAGGCTTGGGTACAGTCTTTGGGGTTCGTGCAATGGTGACTCGTCGAGGAGTAGGTGCAGCCTTGCTGGCGCTAGCAGCACGACGACCTGGGACAGTGGCACTTGGAATGGCAATTGGGGTTGCATCTGATTTCCTTGGTCGGCCTCTCTTTCCAGTGCTTGGGGCTGTAGCTGGTGTAGCGGCGACATCACTCTTTCGTGGACGTCCACGCTTCTTGGGCGTTTCAGTTGTAGCAACGCTGGCAAGCATGGACTTGCGTGCCCTCTTTGTAGCAGATGAAGGAGCCTTAACAGCTGGCGAGGCAGGTGCAGATGCAAGGCCACGACGCCGACGGACACCTTTCACGACAGGCCCGGCAGCGCTCGCCAAGAGTTCCTGGTTAGTCCGTCGCCGTCGCGTGGCAGGTGGCGCGGCAGATTCGTTAACCTCCTCCTCTTCATCAGAGGCAGGGACTTCAGCGCCAAATGCAGCCTTCTCTGGCTCTGTCAAGGACTTGAGCTCAACTAGAGAAGGAGTTGAGAGCGCTCTACGCGCCTCAGGGCGATCTGACTGGTCTGGTAGGACGACTCCCGGAGGTGCCGACATTCGCTCTGTGAGGTCTGTCTCGATGAAAGACTGTTCGAGTTTGGCGCTGACACCCTCCGCAGTGGCTGGTGCAGACTCTGGGGACTCGCGCAGCTCCTGAGAGATCGGTTGAGGTGGTGTTTCCTCGACACGTTCACTTTCGCCACGTTCAGCAGCTTCATCCTGTTGCTCAAGTCCCGACTCGGGCTGCTTCTCGGACGACTGCATGACGGTTTCGGTGATCTCAATTCGCGTCTCGATTGTGGTGGGTTCAAGAACAGTGTCGTCCTGCAAAATGGACTCCTCGACGGTGGTTTGGTGATTGATGGCGTCATCTTCAGCCTGCGCAGCCGATTCCTGCAACGGCGACAACGGGGCACGTCTTGGCGACGAGGGGTCGACGGGTTCAGGCGCGTCGGCATCTTGAGGAGCAGACTCTTCGGATGGAGTTGACAGGTCTGTGGGTTGGGCGACGAGTCCAGAAACTGTTGGTGACGCGAGATTATCCACGCTGGCATCAAGAACTGACGAGTCGCGCTGCCAAGACCAGCTACGGGCGGGAGGGTTTGGGCTGATTCCCAGGGAACCGGCGGGCTCTGGGACGGTTGTGCGAGGCGCAAACATGGGATTGAAGAGAGGCGAGGTCTCTGGGCGATACGACTCGGCGAAAGAGACATCATCGGCCTCAATGTCGTTAACTGCGCTTCCAATGGGGTTGGGCACACCAGGCGACGATGATGCGACCATCACGCGCGGGTTGGAGCCGAAGCCGAACCAGCCCGTGGACGATCCAGAGCCAGATGCGCCATCCTGGCCAAAGTTGAAATCCATTGCGATGATTAAAGCCGCGGGCGACAGCGCGGGAATATCGCGATGGGATTGTTGTTTGTTGTTGTTGTCAGGCTGAGGGAGACTGGCGACGGATGATGGTGATGATGTAGGAGCTAGGACGTGTTAATGGGCGGACGACGCGCTTCCGGTTCCGTTTACGCGAGGCGCGTGTTTTGCAAACGACAGCTTCAGCAGATGGGCCCCACCTTGTCTGATCAGCCCAGACCAGCCCCAGACTGAGCTGTCGGCGGAGTCGGCTTTGCCCTGTTCAATTGGTGACATAATTATCCATTTCGGATACGTCTCGACGAACCAGGAACGGCCATTTTCAATGCTTCCAGGAGGTCGAGGCTTGGCGCTCGGCAGTGACACCGTCTAGTCTACCTACTTTGTATTCAGGGCGGGGGTGAGTGATTGTTTCAAGAAACAGATGCGATTCACATTCTTATCAGGCATTTTCCATGTTTCTACGCATATTGTCTCTTTTCCCTTTTCGTCTATTTTTTCTCCGTCTTCTTCTTTTTTTCCCTTTTTTTTCTTACTCATAAAATCTCTGCAGATGGACCCATGTTACACGACAAACAGGGTTGGCAGCCCCATCCATCATCAAACGGATTGGTCAAAAGCATCAAATTCTGCTCCTCCCTTGCATGAACTCATGATGCAGCCTGTGACTTGGAAAATACCTGAAAGGAAAAATACGCTTGAAAATAAGCAATAGCACTAAATTCTTCGTTCCCGCACTCCCGAGTTTGGTCTTAGCTGCCACCGTCAACATGTGATATTCTCTGCCGGCTCTCACTTCCCAGCACTGCCACTGCCACTCCGATCATGGCCGGTCAGATCAGATCAGCCAATTCATCGCCCCTTGAATCACCCATTGTCATCCATATCCTAACCTGTCATGACGTCGAATGCCCCAAACAGGTATCGCGAGGCCTCCTAGGGTCCCATACCGATACCGCTATTTCCCTGAACGGCAAGCCCGAATAGCATGCGTTGCGCTGCGCTTCTCATCGGCCGTGCTCATCCCCAAGTGCCGATCCAGCCAAGGCCCTTGGTCTGACCCTTGTCTCGTTTTCTTCGCTTGGAGTTTTCCCTTAACATGACCATGACAGTGTATTGTTCCTGATCTAGTCAGCCCTGCAGTGAGATACACCTTGGCTGTTAGACACGCCGCCCTCGACTGTTGACGCACCACCTTTGTTGTGCAGATACCCTCAGACCAGGGTCCCGAGCGCGAGTCTTGGCACTAATTCGCTCATTACTCGAAGGTTTTCCTCCCTTTCCGCAATCAGTTAAACTCACATCCTTCTTCAACGGAAACCGGCACCACAGAGTCGTCTTTACCTCTATCTCGACGCCCGCAACCTGCAGCGAAGCCCCCTCGCTCGACGTCAATCAGTAGCGCAGCGCAACGCAGCCATGTGGCGGCCCGAGGTGAACTTTGTCAAGTTGCATTGTGAGTTGAATGCCAAGCACGATCGATTTGATCTCGGGACCCTGTGGCTGAGATTGACTCTTGGCAGACTTGTACATCATCTTGCTGGGCCTGCTCAGCTTTGTGATTCTGTATCCTGGGGGCAACATCAGTGCCATCGATGCCTACTTTATGGGCGCCAGTTCCTCAACCGTCACAGGACTAGCCACGTAAGCCATCCATCTCTTCTTCAACGGTCGCTGCGGAGGGTGAAGCTAATACGAGACCGTCCTCACAGTCTCGACCTCAAGGAACTCAGGGTCTACCAACAGCTGTACCTGTACTTTGTGCCCATGTTTGCGAACCTAGTGTTTATCAACATCATTGTAGTCGTTGTGCGCCTGTTTTGGTTTAATCGGCACCTAAAGAAGGCTGGTTTGTCGCGCCCGTTTCTCCCAAACGACGAACCCGTTTGTACTGATACTTCTACCCCAAAAGCTCCATTCCTTCTACGACAACGTCGCCGGAACGGCAACGGCGGCGGTGGTGTGGTTCAGAAAGAGGACGACGCCGAACTTGGTTCAGAACTCCCACGACCAGAAACTCCTAGCCCTCAGTCTAGTCCTGAACCATCTGTCCTTGCGCCATCAAGCCCGGCTCGAACGGTCATCGAAGACATCCTGCCTCGCATCGAAGAGCGGAGCAGGACAGAGCCTCCGCCTTCAAAGGCAACTCATCATCCAACTCCTTCACGTGCGGCAGTGGATGATGAGAAGCTCCCCGAAGATGAGGAGGACGAAGAAGGAGAAGAATCGAAGCGAGCTAACCAGCTGGAGCCCCGAATCACTTTCGACCCGTCTACCGACCACCACCCCAGACATGAGGCCACTCTCTATATCCCTGGTCCCCGTGATCGCGATCGAGGCAAGCTGCAATGAACTAACTTGTTTTGCCAATCACTGACTCTGTGTAGGAAAGCCACTGGTAGAGCTAAACGGGACAAACGGGGACGGTAGAGATGGTAGAGTAACTTGACGAGTACCTGGATCCCCAGACTAACCACTTCTTCAGACGACGAAATCGAGACAATCACCCGAACATATTCGACACCCGGCAGTAATCTCCGTCGCCGTCGCAGTGCTGGTCTCCGAATCAACGAGGCCCGCTCTATGGAGCGAGTCGCCACTGTAGCCTCGTCCATGTTCGTTATCGGTGGTGTTCGAGATCCTCGTAGAGAGCGCCTGGCTACCGCACCGACAATGGCCGCCGGAGACTTTCCGCAGCTCTCGCGTGAGGTCACCGTTGGTCGCAACTCCATGTTCCACAACTTGTCGTCTCAGGATCGCGAGGAACTCGGTGGTATTGAGTACCGAAGTTTGAAGTTGCTTCTCAAGATCATCTTGGGTAAGTCGAAGAGAGGGTACCTAGCAGATGAGATTCTGACGATCCCAGCGTACTTTTTTGGCCTACAATTTATCGGAATGATCTGCCTTATTGGATGGATCCAGTATGCTCCTTCAAAGTATATTGATCACCTCGAGGAAAGTGGGCAGAACAAGATCTGGTGGTGAGTTGTCTCCCCACTTCAGGGGTAATGATTCTCACCTTGTCCTTAGGGCTATCTATTCGGCTCAAACTATGGTGAACAACTTGGGTCTCACCCTTACTCCTGACTCGATGATGACGTTCAGCGACGCCCCGGCCCCAATGCTCATCATGAGCGTCCTCGCTCTCGCCGGTCATACCTTCTACCCTGTGATCCTCCGATTCATTCTCTGGAGCACATCGAAGCTGTTGCCCGAGGACTCGTCGCTCCACGAGCCGCTGTCATTCCTGCTCAACCATCCACGTCGGTGCTATACCCTCCTCTTCCCCAGTGGACCAACCTTGGCACTGTTGGGTATCTTGGCGCTGCTCAACATCGTTGATATCCTCTTCATCATTCTGCTCGATCTCGATAACCCAGCCGTGGCTAGTCTCCCCGGTTGGCCCCGGTTCGCTGCCTCTGTTTTTCAGGCCGTCAGCTCCCGGCATACAGGAACCACCAGTTTCAACTTGGCGGCAGTAAACCCCGCTGTGCAGATGAGTCTACTGGTCATGATGTACGTCTCGGTGTACCCAATCTCCATCGCCGTTCGATCTTCGAATACGTACGAGGAGCGCTCGCTGGGGCTTTACGAGCCTAGCATTCAGCCTGATGAGCAAAACGGCGGGTCCTACTTTGTCACCCACCTTCGAAACCAGCTCAGTTTTGATTTGTGGTATATTTGCCTAGGACTGTTTTGCGTCTGCATCGCAGAGTCAAAGAGGATTATGAACGGTGATGATCCGGTCAGTATTTCCCGTCCCGATTCGATTCATGCCTAACAAGAGTGCAGGCCTTCACCACATGGGCTATCCTATTCGAAGGTGTATCAGCATAGTAGGTAAACTTGACATGTTTTGAAGACTACCGCTGACTGTCCCCAAGCTGCAACGTCGGTCTCAGTCTCGGCTACCCTACCATCAATTCTTCGTTCTGCACCGAATATTCCACCTTTAGCAAGCTGGTCATCTGCGCCATGATGATCCGTGGACGACACCGCGGCCTGCCGTACGCCCTTGATCGCGCCATTGTACTACCGGACGAGAAGTCGCTGGGGTCCGAGGTTGCAACCGAGAATCACGACCATGACGAGTAATAGATTTTTCAACGCTTTTTGCTTCTTTTTCGACTGGTTAATTGCATACGATTCAACGAATAGTTAGAGGATTGGTTTCAAGACGATGTAGGCGCCAGCCTCTCATATATCAAGATTATGGATTTTTAGATGGTCAATGGTAATAAACAGGGGGCGGTGGACGATGGTGATAAGAGTTATATAGCCCGCCGCCGCATGTACGATGATATGACGAAATTTTTCCTTCAAGATGTCAGATGATGGAACATAATAAAGGAGGAGCAGTCGAAACAGGCACAAAGATAGACAAGACATGGTCAGCTTTCTGCGTTTTCTTTCCTTGACACAATATCCCAAACAACCATCGGGTGCCCATAAACTTGAACGATATCACATGATCGAGCGCAACTGTTATGCTGTGCTATG
Organism: Fusarium piperis; assembly: GCA_027886205.1. Taxonomy (NCBI): domain Eukaryota; kingdom Fungi; phylum Ascomycota; class Sordariomycetes; order Hypocreales; family Nectriaceae; genus Fusarium; species Fusarium piperis. The sequence goes on from RZGM01000035.1 coordinate 56,982, forward strand.
AATCCCTACCCATCTCTTCCTCTCCCTCCAAGAAAATCTCATGGCCCGACCCTTCATGCATCGCCATGGCCGTAAAACATCCCAACACGGCGACTCCTGCTGTCCCCCACCACCCCCAGGCCACCGTCCCTATGTCGAGGCCATACCCGTACCACCACCCGCCGACAATAGGCCCGACGGTACGGAAGCCCGCTGAAACGCTCTGGCCCAGCCCGTGGATCGTCCCCAGCACACTGGGATGGGGGCTGCAGTTGTTGAGCAGGATGATGGTGGCGGGTAGTGTGAATGTGCGAGCCATGACTTGGAGGAGCAGCACGAGGATGATTCCTGCCCAGATAAAGGGGCCTGATGCTGGCTCGGGGGGTTCTGTCGTCGATGGTAGGATGGATAGGTACGGGCCGACAAAGTAGGCCACGGGGAAGAGAATAAGGAACCACCTGAACGAACGCATCGTACCCAGACGGCCTTGAACCTTGGGGTAAAGAAAGATCTGCAAGAGGATACCCAGCAGGCCCAGAAACGAAGTCGCAACACCCACGGTAGAGGCAGGCATTCCCAGACCTCCCGTGAAAAGCAAGGGCAGCGAGCGAGCATAATTTCCCCCATCCTCGGACGTCGACTTGGGGGTGCCGTACCTCGGTGTGGACAAGTACAGGGACCAGATATTGGTAAAGGATCCAAGCTGAAAGTCGTAAAAGGCACTGTTGATGAGGGTGAAGCAGACGTTGCGTGTCCAGATGCGGTGGAAGGGAAGATGAGCCAGGACCTTGCGCTTAGTCGGTGCTGGCTTTTCTGTGGCCGTCTTTTCGTCGTTGTCGGAGGTGGGAATGTTGATGTAGCCGGCGTTGGATTTGCCGCCGGTGAACCAGTGCTTTATGGAGGAGGCGAGATGAAGGCCTGGGTCGTAGAGGTTTCGTCTCTCCTTTGATGTCTGTCTGTGTCAACCCGGCTCGTCCATGTTATTGAGCGGTTAGCTTACTTCTTCCAGGAACAGAACAGTGGTGATGGTGGAGACGGCCAGGAAGAAGGCGTTGAGCATGCTAGGCAGAGCAAAGGGGTAATCCCGAATCCATTGAAAGTCGAACATGGCCCCCTCTCCAAAGTAGCTGGGGAGTGTCTTGGAAGGGTCTGCCAGGATGCCACCCAGTACTGGGTCGATGTCAGCGATGATGGATGGGAAGCGTACGTGAGGACGAACCTGGGCCGAGCATGCTAGCAGCATTGAAGCTTAGGGGTAGGAGTAGAAATGCTCGAGACTGATACTTTTTCTCAATGGTGATTTCTGATATCATGGTGCGTCTAAATATCATCAGCACAGCCCGATCTTGGCTTCTTAGGAAGCACTCACATTATCCCAACAGTGCCATTAATAGCACCTCCAAACACCCTCCAAAAAGCCGCCCAAAAGAAGGTGGTCGAAAACCCGTAACCAACACACGACAGCGCCGTACCCCCAAGCCCAACCACCAAAGCCCACTTCCTCCCACACCAGCTCGCGTCGGCAATCTTTCCCCAGAGGATGGCAGTGCAGACCTGGGCACCGGTGAAGCAGCCCTGCAGGATCCCCGCGCGCTCCGAGATGCGCGAGTCGGACAGGGATCCGTCCATGGCTTTGAGCTGGTAGAAGACGTAGGCTTGGAGGGAGGCCATCTGGAGAAAGTCGGCGAGGCGGCCTATGAAGAGGACGAGGAGTTGGTCTTTTCGAGGGAGTGAAATCCATGACACGGGACCTTTCTGGATGGTTTTCTCTGTCACGGAAATCCTCTCAATGTCTTCATTGTCGATGTCGTTAACTTGAATACTGGGTATGTCCGAGGTCCGGCGCTCATGGCGGGAACGCCATCGGTGGTGGCCTCTGGGCTGGCCGATGCCGGGTTCATTGCTTAATGTACCGGGAGGCATGACTTTTAGGTGACGAGGTATAAACATGTATGAAATAAAAGAGATGTACAAATGCTCGTCGAAAGAGTAGGTGATGAGTGCAAGACAATCCAAGAGGAAACAAATGCTAGTGTGCTGAGCCAGCAGACAACAATAGAACCGGTATCAAAGAACTAGAGGCGACAAACAAAAGAAACAGGATCAGTGAAATAGAATAAAAGTCTAGCTAGGGGATCGTTAAGCGGGATTAGAAGTAGGGTATGTCGCAAGGTGGATAGCTTTTAGGTGATGAAGAGTGAGGGCGGGAAGCAGCCGGGCCGCGTGGCCAGAGGGTGAACGAATACGTCTCGAAGGGAACGACAAGAAGAAGAAAAAAGTACCGAGGTTACGCGGTCGAGGACAAGATTGTTCACTCCCGTCGGTAGGACATTGATGTTGAGTTTCGAGGTGGACGACAAGAGAAGGAACACCACAACCATCAGATAGCGCACAATGGAGCGTCTCTAATGGCTTGTGCTTCAGTGAGGAGTAAAAAACTCGCCTCACTCCACGCAATCCAGGAACCACTCTTCAAACTTGACAGGGGAGAGAGACGACAGCTCAAAGCTCCTGGGTCATGGATTTCTCTCTCGTCGGGGAGTGGGAGGGTTCAATTCTGCAACGTTCACGCCACTCCAAGCTATGGGATGAGGCGTGTTTCTTGGATACATGTTATTTGATGCCTCGTTCGACGACATGAATCTCCTTCAAGATGATAGTCTATATTGGGAAACAGATATACTGGTGCTTGATGGACTGGATGGATATAGCTTCGTCTGCCCACGCGTCAATCCCGGCCCTGAGATGCCCAAATCGAGTGATGGACCCTGGACCACTAAATTAGCGCCTCCACTGCTTCCCGGGCGCTGGGCGCCTGTCCCTACAGGGGGTGGGGTGTGCACTGTGTTAGCCACGCCATCCAGCTCCATTGTTGGTCTCGAGATGCTGAAGCTTACCAAGGTGTGTATTGATGATTAGAGATCATAAACATAGATGTATTCACCGATGCATTAATAGAAGGAATTGAATTGCCGTTGATGAAGGAAACAACTGAAGGTGGTTGAAGTACTACGGCACACATCCACGCATGTACAACAGGAGTGGCTCCCTTCCGATGACGAAAAAGCACAGAGAATCTCCGGCATTGAAGACATTGATTCCTGTACTCACTACTCCTAGCGGAACATCGCCTATGCCGAGGCAAGGACATTATCCGGCTTGTCGCTCGGCTGGTCGGGATGGGGACGCTTCCCTTGTCCTGAGACGGTCTCAAGTTGATCACCATATACAGGCTCAAGGTCAAGGTGAACCCTTTAATTACTGGGGATGCGAACTGTTTGCAAAATACTTCTCGCTTTGTCTAGCTATATCACCTTGTTTGAGCTCTGATGTTCCAGAACTTCGTGGTGTCCAAAGCTGACCTATATCCTCCCACAATCCGCTGTCCATCATGGCCAAGGCTGAGATGGCACACGCATTCTACGCGCGGCAGATGAATCTCGGCCGCGCAGTTACATCAACAGATTGAGTTTCTGCCATGAATAGCGCCGTCGATCAACGATTCATCCCCGTTCGGGAAAAGACGAGACGGATGTAAATGTGTTTCACCCGTGCATGTCATCCCGCTTACATAGTACACCAGTGTAACGCTCGACAATATTTCCGTCGCCGTGTCTCAGATCTAGGTCGAGACACCACGCCGTTGACATTTGTCCGGAGGTGGATGCCATGATACTTGGGATAGCGGCATTGTGCAAGGCAAACGGAGTCCAGATGCACAACTGTTCAGGGACATGTCGCAACGATAAATACCGATCTGGCTTGTGTTCCAGGGACAGCTGTGGCTTGCTGCCTCAGGGCAAGGTCAAGGGAGATGGGATGGATCCTCCGGCTGCAACTGGGGCGTTACATGATGCTGTGACGATGCGTAGCTGACACAGCACATTGATGGGCTCCCTGACCTAGACGCGCGTAATTCTCCCACTATCCGCGCTTTTCTTCAGAGAAAATGGATCGTCGGTTGATGTTGATGGGTTCGGGATGTGGATTAGAGGGGCCGATGGTCCGGGCCTCCGACATCCGACGCAGTTTGGATGTTGGTGCCGGTGGCCAGCTATCTGCCACCAGGGCTTGTTTGTATCATGTTGCTTTTGTGTCCCTGATGGGAGCGTTCTGGGTGGTTAAACTGTAGACTTGTTCCATGAAAACAAGACTGTACTGCTTGACGCAGAATGGTGGTTGGTCCTCCAGTGACTGACTGGGACTCCGAACCAGACAAAGGTCGACAAGATCAAACACCACTTGCAAAGTTGAGTGAGATGCGGCGTTTCCATGAGCTCCGACTCTACCTCTTCTTTAGCTCAAAGCAGTCAACGAGGTTGAATAGAGATGGATGAATGTCCGGGCCGCGTAAGCTTCTTGTTTAAGTGAATGTGGAGAAGATGCATTGATCCGCCGTCTAATGCAGCACAAGCTTGTTCGTGCCCGTGCTATCAATCGAAAGAGATGGACATTGTGTTACTCGGGTGGGAGACTCCAAGGGAAAGAATCCGCGGTTCCCCTGAGGAGCTTTCCAGGAACTGCAAGGGACGGTTCGGTCCATTCATGGGACAGGGAAGATGGCAAGTCGGACAATTGGATGCTTGGCTGCAGAGAATGGACTGAGGAGACAAGGCTTTGAACAAAAAGGATGGTTTAATACAGCAAAATAAGGGAGAAGACGATGCTGACCTGTAATGGTCACCGACTTGAATATACAAGACAATTACATCCATCCATCTCGAGACCCATCATGCCTCTCGACTGCAGTGGTTGACAACTTCAAGACCGGAGGCTCTTACCCTCACAACGTCTCACTCCACTACAGGGTTCCCTCGCTACAGCCCCACAAGAGCAGGAGCCTCAGGGCGTGCCATTAGCAGAAGACTCACTTGCAACGAACGTTCCCCACGTCTAGTAGGTTCCTTCTCCTGAAGAATCATGATGGGATCGATCAACAAGAGAAGACGAATAGGGCCCGGGCGAGAGAGATCTGAGGACAGGGAATTATGGGGACGTTGCGTTGCTCATGTACACGCACCAGAGGAGGGAGGGATGTGGGAGTTGATTGTGTATCTGGTGGCATTACATGCCCTGGGATGGAAGCTGTAAAAGACCATTGCCCTCTTGTTATTTGTGTTTCGTCTCTTTCTTTTATACTCATTCTGTTTCCATCACCATCGACCTCTCCCTCTTGGCAGAACCTCCTTCGATCGCTTCACCTACAATCCTCCCTGTTTAGCATCTTGTTATCCCCATTGATACCCTCCCTATTCCCAACCGTCACAATGGCATACTCGTCCAAATTCACCACTCGTCCCGTCACCGACATCTTTACAGGTGACACCTGCATCAACCGTCGCAACTGCACCCGCTCGGTGCCCATGAAGGTGCTCATCCTGGGTGTTGGACGCACCGGCACAGCCTGTAGGCTCATATCTCGCCTTTCCAGCTATAGCTAACACCCCCAGCCATGCGCGCCGCCATGAAGCAGCTCGGCTACGTCGACACATACCACATGATGAACTGCTCCATCGAGAACCCCCCCGACGCACTCATGTGGATGGACGCCCTCTGCGCAAAGTACGACAAGCAGGGCGAGCCCTTTACCCGCAAGGACTGGGACCAGCTCCTCGGCGGCGCCCAGGCCGTCTGCGACTGGCCCGCCATCGCTTTTGCAAAGGAGCTCATCGAGGCCTACCCCGAGGCAAAGGTCGTCCTCACCAACCGCGACGTCGACTCGTGGCACGCCTCCACCATGAGGACCGTCTACTGGCGCGTCACCGACCCCGAGCTGCGATGGCTCTCGCACTTTGACTGGGCCGCTTCCATGTACTACCCCATGCTCCGCAAGTTCTTTGACACCTTTTTCGAGGGCGACTTTCCCAACCGCGGCAAAGACGTATTCCGCCGACACTACGCAGAGGTCCGCAGCCTCGTCCCCGAGGAGAGACTGCTCGAGTACAAGATCACGGACGGATGGGAGCCTCTCTGCGAGTTTCTAGGCGAGCCGGTGCCCAAGAGTTGCGAGTTCCCCCGCGTCAACGACAACTCGGACTTTGTTTCTCGATCGCGCCGCAGGAACCGTCACCAGATGTACAATGTCGCCCTGCGCTACGTCTGCACAACTGCTCTGGCGGTCATGATGATCTACGCCGTCGCGCACATGCTGTCCATGATCTAATCGAGCGAGGTGCAAACATCACCGGTACTTTAACGAGGACCTTGTACGATGAACCAAACCGAGGATATAGTCCGAGAGCAAGAGGGTTCATCGGTGGGACAATCCCGCCTTCAGGGGCATTGTATGCTGGCCACTATACCAGAAGTGGTGCCATGTTTGCTGCCAAAGCGAAGATTCAGGAAAGATGTGACGCAAGTCGGCAACGTGATGTGCTGCGTGCTGAGCCTAGTGTGGGTTGGAAGATTCACAGTCGTGTTTGATGTTCCATCTCCTTACCAGGTCGGGTGCTGGCCAAAAAGGCAGGGCTTGGGGGATGAGTGATGGAAGGGTTTTGTCTCTTGTTTTCTCCTAATGAATTGGAGTTCTGGGCGTATGTTTATAGATAGGTTTCCAAGTACGATCAAGTGTTTCCTTCATATGAGAGCCGTGTTGTGTTGTGATGCCCAGAGTCACTCGAAATACAGGAGAGAAGTATGGCTTGAACCAACGAGTCTTGCAAATGAGTCACTGATCCCCTCTTAAGCTACGTTACCATCATCTTTGAGGCGGTTTCTGACGGCCCAACACCAGTACTGACTTGTTCTTCGTGAATGGCTGATGGGAGGTCTCACAGCCAAGCTTCTACAGCACGGAACATGTCTATGACACTGCGTCATGAGTTCCAATGAATTAAAGATCATATGGACAGAGAACATTTCGAGTTATTAATGCAGAGAGTATAGGTTAGCCCAAGATCTAAGTAGCCGTCGTCGCGGCCAAGTCCTCTGCCGTCCGAATAACCTCACAACACTCCAGCCAATCCCGCAATACCATATCTACACGCCCCCTCCCTGGCACACTCAATCAGCCCTATGGGTCTACCCCAGAGTCAAAGATATGCTCTATGGGCACGACCTGGATATTCTACTACCTAGAATGGATCAATGCCGTCACGTCCAGAGAGGAGTGACGCAAGTGTAGGGGCTTGAGGACCAATTTAAGGGGAGCAGACAGTTATTTGGTCATTCCGAGGTCTTTTTCGTTCTCGTTCATGTGCTCGAGCTTCAAGAATCCGGTGTTTTGCATGGGCTTTGTTTTGCATCAACTTGGGCTTGTCTCTTTGGGGCTCAAGGGCTCACCGGGGCAGCTTGGCTACGATATGTTTAAACCCTATTTCTGGTGGTTTTCATGTTCAGAAGAAGTCATACCGTTCATCGGCGGACTCTCATGGCAGTTGTGATCAGTGTCGTTGGCCTTCACGCCCGCCATTCCATCACGACTCGGCCAAAAAGAATGGCTCTCGTTATTTCGGTCCAAGCGACGTTAACGGCGGCTTCCTCTTAGTATTCTGCTCGTTTCTTTCGTTTCATGGTCTGAATCTGTAGTCCAGATGGCATCCGTTCTGCCAGTGGCTCCGTTCAATTCGATCACCCAGCTGTTAGTAAACAAACCCTATTTCTTTCGTAGACTTTCCTCCTCATGTTTCATCCCACAAGTTGGAGAAATACATCATATCGCTCTCTGTTAGTGAGTAATCGCCGAGTTCCAGTTTGCCGTATCCATGGCCACATATTCCAGTTCTCCTTACCTAACAACAAGATCCAAAGCCAACAGTCTCATCGTTCGAGAATATCACTTTCTGATTCTGCCTTCCCTTCACGGACATGCCCGCAAAGGAGATGCAGCTTTGCGACGGATGGGACGTACTAAGCTGATGCAATAGTCATCTTGGCCTGGTCTCATGACCTATGCGGCATACCGGCATCTACGCTGCAAGAAGCCGTATAAGACGATCTCACCAGAGATACCAAAGAACCGGAGAGCTTCTTTTCGAGGCATCGCCTCTTCTTATACGTGCCACAAACGCGGCGGAGTCGATGCGATCCTCCACCCCAGCAAGCGACATGCAGAATACGACGTGTCCAATCAATGGCGAATGCATCTCGTTTTACTGTTCCGTAATCAGCTCCGCACTCTGGCATTTTACAACTAGATGTAATTCGTCCTATCGTAAGTTTGAGATGTAGACCTTGTACTGTTTTTCACAACTATGCTATGTACAAATTGCATAGTACAAGAGTGAAGAGCAGCTCTCTCATGTATACCTAACAAGTTTATAAACCATAATCTTGAGCCTTTTCCGGGAATATCCACGCCTTTGTCTTCATGCTCGCCCCTATTACCCCCAAACAAGGTCAAACAATAGATTACCACTGTAAGCCGAAACACAACAACCATTCGAGAATTTCACGTTACAGAAGAACTCGATTCCATCCGAAATCAATACTCAGCCCCAAAACAGTTGCCAGATCAGGCCGGTAGGGCTAGATCGTTGTTCAACATCTGGACCTGCCAAGAACCCCCAGCCTTTCCCAAGCCTCAGACATGTCTATTCATATTGGCGTTTCAAGATCTCCCCAGAGCAAGATATGCACCTCTAAGCTAAGCCTTGCTCGTCTGGTTGTACGTGTAATGGAGATGTGGAACTCGAAACTGTTGCAAAGCCACTTATCAAGTATCGGTTGTCAGCCAACGGTACACCAACTCCGCATCATCCACACTTGGGAACAACCGATTGTTTGCTGTCCCTGAGCTGGCGCAGCAGCAATGACTGTACGGCTTTCAACAGGAGGCTAAACCCCAGCTGGCGATGGCCTCCCCTAGAACATGCACGTTTCCGAGACAAACCTCATGATGAGAAGACTCTCTGAATCAAGCTGTGGCTGTGCCATCAACACAACGAAAGACACAATCTTTAGAAAGACTCAAGAATCGCCACATCTCCAACCCTTGTGCTTGTGCTCTCCATCAATCCTCCACACTCCACAATGGCTGATATCGTACTCGGAACCGTCGGCGTCATCCCCGTCATCGGGGCCGCCATCACAACGTACAGACAGCTCGGCTCGCGCCTCAAGGTCTTCAACAACCACTCCGAGGCCCTGGACCGCATGGCCAAGAGCCTGGATCGCAACTACACCATGTTCCAGCTCGAGTTCTACCAGCTGCTACGGTTCGCCTTCTCGGATAGGACCATACAGCGGATGAAGATGGATCAGAGCTGCAAGGAATGGAAGGAGAGTGACGTGTACGAGGCGCGGATGCGGAGGGGGCTTGGGGGGAGCTACAAGTCCTGCAAGATCTTGGTGGACGATATCGCTGCTGCTCTGAACAGCTTCGCCGAGAAGCTAAACACGTGCGTGGCAGGCGAGGAGGACGACGTGAGTATCACCCAGAGCTGTTTCAGCCCGCCAGTAGCTGACACTTGTGCAACAGCAGCAGCCCAACAAGGGAAGCGAGACAGTGACCAAATTCCTGCTACGCTGCCGAGTGACGCTGCTCGCCCCAGCGCTCGAGAGCATCAACAACCGGCTCCGCGAGCTCCTCCAGGACCTGACGTCTCTGCGGGAGAAGATGGAGGCACTCAGCAGAGCCCATCCGTCGGGGGGTGCTCTGCGGCTGCTCTCGTGGGTGGTTGCCGACAGGTTCGATCGAGGTGCGAAGAGCAGCGAGGGCACGGCAGCTTGAGCAAGGCTGTACAAGTGAGAGGAGTTCTTAACCTCATTCTATCTCCAAAGGCTAGCCCAAGGCAACATCAAGGTATCGTGTGGGTATAGAGGGAGGTTAAAGAGCATTTCAGTCACGCCTTTCTTGTCTGGAATCTTGGATGGTAATAATCGAGAGGGTTCTAATTTGCTGGGAGCCATGGTCGTCCAGAGGACCATGCAGGGGGCCGAGAGTGTCGGGGAGCATGCCGACTTGGGTAATACAGGGAGATTCACAAGGAAGAGAGGGAAAGGCGTCACCTGGTACTACTTAGAGGGTTAGAAAGGTCGTTAGGCGTTAATTGTATTCAAGACTTATCCAGTATCCTCTCACGTGAGAAGCAAGTCAAGATAGGCCGCCACGTCTTTACCCGCCGGAATTAAACTGCGTGGCTGGACGGCGGCCGATGGATCTCTTGGCGGGCGCGCGAGGGATTATTTTTGACCTCCGGAAGATGACAGGGGTTTTCTCATGTTTCAAGAATAGAAGCCAAGTGAAAAATGTGGCGCTCTTAGTTGGTTCGTGGACGTTGGTTCGTCGAGCGAGGACGTTGCACCATCTGCGGGGACATGGGTTGTTGTTTTCTCTTGGGTGTGACCTACTTGTGCGTGTTGTTGATGGAGCATGAAAGGATTCGTCTGTCCATCTCCGAGAGGTCAAAGAATACGGTACAGGAGCGAGATAGGGGCTACGAGTGGCTCTTCTCTACGGTTCTGTTGATTCCGAACAGTTGCTGACATCTACAGCTCAGGTCAGCGACTGCGACCTCGGAATGCTCACTCTCCGTCTCTGAATTTGTCTTGTCTTGTCTCTGGCGTGATAACAAACCCCTGTGCATCTCTTCCCCCCTCCCGCGGATCAGGGCTGAGTAGGAGGCTGTACAGCTTCCAAGGTTAAATCGAGGTGCGATCTGCATCCCGTGATGGGTACCTGTCTCGGATATGACGAGCACTCCCAGGAAAGATGTACTAGATACAGACGCTAGCTGATGCTTACCTCTTTGCGCCAGTGACTCGCGGGCCAATCGACGAGATGAAGGAGACACCTTGTGTCGAATGGACAGTGAGCATCACAGCAGGGTTTTGCTTCCATCGTAGCGTTTGTAACGGGAGAGACTTTCTATCTCGCATTACTTCGGTGTCACTCTCGCGTACCCCTCGCTATATCTCGTAATCCCCATCCTTGTGCCCCGTATCCTACCCAATGCATCATCTATAAACAGTGAGGTTACCGCCCCCAAAATGTAAGACCAGGGTTCATGGCCTGACAGGGCTAGACGCGCCTTTGGGCTTACTCCCGGGAAATCAAAAGGGAGAACGATCGCCTGCCTGATGTTGTGTCAGCCTCCTCCCCTCGTCAGGTATACCTTTCTCTTCGAGTCTAAAAGAGACGACGAACGAGTCTAATCACGAAGCGTCAACTCAAACAGCTTCTGAAGAGCGAGGTTCAAGATGCGCTCGATATTACTTTCAACCTTGCTGCTGGCCGTGTCAGCCGTCAAGGTCCTAGGCGTCGACACATTGTTTACTCACCCTGGCACCTACGATGAAGGCGACGAGGCGGTCAACAACCCCGTCTACGAGGAGGGCGATACCATCATCATCAATTGGGTGACGGACCTGAAGCAGATCACCGTCTACGTCTTCCAGCGTAACCCGAATGAGTTTTCCGGGACGACGCAGCTGGGTGAATATGTCCGAGGTAGGAGATCAACGATAGGAATAGCGAGATATGTGTGCTCACAACAGTAGAAAACGTAACGAGCAAGAGCACTTTCTGGAAGGTCAACCTCAGCGAGGACTCGTTCAACCGCACCGTCCCCAAGGGCGAGATGCCCGTCCTCTACTTTGCCCTGTACAACCCCTCAGACGACGCCGTAAAGATCATCAAGTCTCAAGACTTCAACGTCTCCCTCTCCAGCGCCGCCGAGTCCTCCACGACAAAGGGTTCCGCCGCTTCCACCATCTCCGACGGACCCGCCCAGACGAGCTCCGAATCCGACGACGACAGCCTATCGGCCGGTGCTGGCGCGGGCATCGCTGTCGGCGCGACGCTCGGTGTGCTCGCCCTCGCGGGGATCGGATTCTTCTTCTGGAGGAGGATGAGGAAGCCTGAGCCGCAGTATCAACAACCCCAGCAGTATCAGCAGTACCAGCAGTACAATATGCCACCGCCAGACCCCAAACCGCAGCAACCGACCGAGCTGGTTGGTCACTACCACCCCCAACAACAGCAGCAGGGCCACATCTACGAGGCTCCCTAATCCGTGTGATGCGTCTGCAGGAGTAATGGGTAGAAAGGGTTCTGGAAAATAGGGAGGTTTGGGAATACCCGGAGCAAACCACGGTATTTTGTTTATTTTTCTCGTGTATTTTACTCTTTGTATTAGAGCGTGCGGTATGCATTTGGGCCCAACGAGGCCATTCCCATACAATCAACAAAACCTCTTCCTCATCTTGAGATATCCGTGAACCGTCGGAACAAGGGCTCTTGGTCTCGGGGCTTCCCGTTGATGAGCAGTGGCGAGGACCACTTTGAGGGTGGTCAGGCTGTGAGGGAGTCGCGTAAGCTTCTGCGCCAAACTATTCCTTCAGCCACTTCTAACAGCTGCGTGAGATGAATCTTGTCATTGGAGGAAGGGAGGTTGGTTCGCAGAGGACGCGACGGGACCAACCGAAGAGAGACAAGGGCCTAATTAACGGGAATAGCTTGCTTGTGTCTATGTCCAAGTCCAAACCTTTTTGGATTGAAGCTGTGACATGTCAAATCTTGATCTGAGTTACATATCAGAGTTGACAGTACAGTTACCATATATGGCCCTTGCGTCTCTACAACGTTGACCTGCCCAATCTAGATACTCCCTTTAGGGGATACCAACGGCTTCTCTACCCGTGTCTCATTACAATATTCCCCATCTTTTTAATCCTTCTAGAACGTTTAAACTTTTACCAAGCCAACAGCACCAGCAAAAACTCCACCACGCCATGATCAAAACAGCAACCATGTCCGCTACCATCGCGTTACCCATCGCTGACGGACCGATAGACCCTGGAGAATCTCCAATTGCACCATAGGCTAGAGCAATTGCGATGCTGGTATGAATACGAGGTTTGACGACATATCAACACGGCCTCTGCTCTCGAGTTCACCTCTGCAAGGACGACGTCGACGACAGCAATTCGGAACCATGACCGCCACTCTCAAGCCGAGTTCAGAGGCAGACGTCCATGATGCACCGGAGCCGATGTTCAACGATGCCAACGCCGACCTAGTCACCGCGACCGAGGAGCGTAGTCTGCACCGCGGTCTCGCGGAGCGGCACCTGTCCATGCTTGGCATCGCCGGCGCCATCGGGACGGGTCTGTTTCTCGGCCTTGGCGGATCGGTGCAGACCGGCGGTCCCCTCGGTGCTCTCCTCGGCTACGCGACCGTCGGCCTCGTCGTGTGCGCCGTGCAGTTTGCGCTCGGAGAGGTTGCGGCCCTCCTCCCCGTGACGGGTGCCTTTGTCCGACACGCCGAGTTCCTGGTAGATCCAGCTTGGGGATTCGCGATCGGTTGGAACCTCGTGTACGGCAATGTCCTCTCTATACCCTCCGAGATCACGGCCATTTGCGTGCTGTTCGAGTTCTGGACCGACATCAACCCCTCCGTCTTCATCGTCATCTTCATCGTCCTAACCGCAGCAGTCGGTCTCGCCTTCATCCGCGTCTTTGGAGAAGTCGAGTTCTGGTTCGCCCTCCTCAAGATCCTGCTCGTCGTCTTCCTCATCATCCTGGGTCTGGTCATCAACCTCGGGGGAGTTCCCGGGACGCCTCGCATCGGCTTCAGGTACTGGAATGATCCCGGTCCGTTTGTCGAGCACATCGCCACGGGGAACTGGGGCAAGTTTCTCGGATACTGGTCCGTCATGACGAGCGCCGTCTTTTCGTTTGCGGGTGTAGAGTCCATCGCCATGGCCGCGGCAGAGACGAGGAACCCGGCCAAGGCCATCCCCAAGGCTTGCAAGAACGTATTTATCCGCATCATCGTCTTTTACATTCTGGCCATCCTCATTGTCGGTATGCTAGTTCCGAGCAACGATGAACGTCTCAACGACTCGTCTGGATCAGCGGCCCAGAGTCCCTTTGTCATTGCCGCGTCTGCTGCTGGCATCCCCGCCATCCCATCCGTCGTCAACGCCGTCGTCATCACCTCTGCCTGGTCAGCGTCGAATCAGAGTCTCCTTGCCGGTACCCGTGTCTTGTACGGTCTGGCCCTGAAGCGTCAGGCACCTCAGATCTTTCTCCGGACGACTTCGTGGGGCACTCCCTACGTGTGTGTGCTCTTCTTCACCGCATTCATGTTCCTCAGCTTCATGAGCCTCTCAAGCGGAGCCATGACTGTCTTTTGGTGGCTCGTCGACCTGACTGCTGCTGGAGTTCTCGTCTCTTGGTCGGCCATTCTCCTGAACCACATCAGACTGCGACTCGCCATGAAGAAGCAGGGCATCCCGGTTACGAGCTTGCCTTGGCACAACTCGTGGACTCGTAAGTTGCTACGATGCATCCTTGGCTTGCTCATTCGCTAACAACAAGCAGTTTATTCCTCCATTGTTGCTCTGTGCATGTGCTTGATCATCCTCTTCACTGGCGGCTTCTCAGTCTTTACAAAGGGCAACTGGGATCCCGTTGGCTTTGTATCATCCTACTTGTGAGTGCTGTCTGTCATACTTCATTCAGATCCAGTTGCTAACAGCATAACAGAGATATCCCGCTCGTCACAGCCGCATACCTCATCTGGAAGTTTGTCAAGAAGACAAAGATTGTGCCATTATCCGAGATACCTCTTCAAGACGCGATTAAAAAGTCGGAACAGGACAGGGCCGCAGAGGTATAGATCCGGCCATGGGAATCCCAGTTGTAGAGTAGAACATTGTTACAATGAATTAAAGGTTCAAATCATGTCTCACCACCAGTCGCTTCCTACAGCACGGATAGGATGCAGTGGTGCTCTGTCGTCTCAGCTCCAGCCGACCAGTAGGCTCAACCACTACTGTCCACTTGAAGCAGTACGGATACAGCTCACTCAACTCATCCGAGTATTCTACGGTAACGAAAGGGTATGGATGGCTCTCGAGAAGCTTCGCCAAAGATGTTCGCCTCTGAGACCAGGAGTGATGGATGTGGGCTCAGAGCATCAAGGGCCATACCGCAGTCTCACTCTTTTTCTCATTGTAGCTCATCGACGATAAATCGATATGTGTCTTCTTCCTAGATGTCCTGCATAAGCTCATCCTGACCCCATGGCCGGGAGAGGCTGTACTGAGGATGGGACATGCGAGTCTATCCCTGAGCCATCAATACATGCCATAGAAGCCATCCCATGGGAGTTCAATGATACAGACGCACGACATTTGCCCTTTTAGGATTATAAGATGTCTCTTCCAAGACTCTGCTAGGGGCATGCGATTACTTCAAGTAGACCGAGCGGAGACGAACAAAGATCACCACATCTGTTTCGCATACCAAAGCACCCCAAGTTTCCAGCGTTCTCCTTGTCATCACCCTCTAAGATAAGAAGACGAGCATCGCCTTGGCTCGACTTGTGGTCATCCATGTCCCAGTTGACATTGCCTTGGGTCAACCAAACAACATTCTATAACATACATCAACGCCCAGGAGCATTCGTCCCTTGCTGTCCCTGTGCTGGAGGTCGGAACTCACCCACTTACTACACATAGGTAGATTACAAGCTTCATCCATATACGAATTGAATGCTAATACGATACTAGTGCCTCAGCCAGGGAGTGTTATACCAGTCCTCACATTGTCTGAATAGAGTCCTCGAGCGCCGGCCGAGGACTCTTCTGAAGACGTCGAAACCGCATATCATAGCCTCAAGAAGGGTTCTCAAGAGCTAAATTGCTTCGATAAAGAACCACACAACCCCTTCACATCACGAGGCGAGGGCGATTTGAAGTCGATGTTCCTCCAGCAGCCGATACTGCCATCAAATACAACAACTGGACACTCATGTCAACTTGTCAAAAGATTACTCCTATACACCGACATCACACCAAGACCCGGTTCCCATTCATTTGAGAAACCCCTTCTCCAAGCCATACAGGTGTCTTGACCTTGTTCAACTGCCAAACTCAACCAAACCAACCACCTCTCTAAGCAAGGAAGGCCAGTGTAAGAACATAACCTTGGAAACAACGTTCAACGAGATATTGGGCAAAGACTCCCTCTTGTTACTGTTCTTGGGCAGAATCCCCCCTGAGCATAGTGTTCGAGAGGACATGTCCCCCGAGCGCAGCATTCATGATACACCCAGTAATGACAACACGCAGACTCCAAGTCAAACCAGCAAACACAATCCTTCCAAGCTCACAAAAAGACACATTAATCAAGCTTCACAAAGGTTCCCCTCCTCTGATGAGAGTTCAACTTCATCCCAAGCCAAACATATCCCATCCATCACGGCAATTCTACAAGGTTACAACGGTCCCAATCTTCAAGCATAAACCCCTTTGTTCTCAAACATATGCCACGTCGCATTGTCACCAGCTCGGAAATGCTGACCCGGTATCACGGTCCTGGGAAGCAACACCCTCGTTATTTAGTCACGTTTTCGGTCCCAGCCGCCATCTTTCAGCTTGCACCTCTCGGAAATAATCATCCAGAAAACAAAGCAAAATAACGATAAACAAAGACAAGGGACATGACTAGCTGTAGGTCGAAGCTTGATGCTGTGATGACGCTCCCAATAGCCAAACGTCATGACCTACCTTGTTGTCTTGACTCGCGCAGCAGCACTACCTTCCGCCATGCCGCGATACTCTCCTAGTGAGAAAAAGCCGCCCCATGCGAGCGGGCTGCCACGCGCAGGGCCGAGAACAGATCCGCGGTTCCCTTTGTTTCCCCCACCTACGTCAAGATGGTGTGAGGGCTGGCCTCAGGAAGCCGTCTTCTGAGGAATGTGCTTTTTGTTCGGTGATATTCCTGTTTTTGCTTCTTGCCGTTGAAAAGGGCCATCGAGTCCTTGACGTTGTCGTACATTGAGAAGCTCAAGGTTTTGATTGACAGCAAGCCTGTGGCATCATGATTCCCGGCGCCATCCGACGAATGGACTAGTTAGTTAGTCACAGTTCGGACCGAGTCCATGGTAGAGAAAGGACCCTTTGCTTTCCGTGGTGTTACGGAACTGGGAAAGTCTGAGAGAGACGGCGTGTGTGTGTGTGTGTGTGTGTGTCCAACAAACTTGATGCCAAACAAAGAAATCTGCGACACTGAATGGCACAGAGTTCAGCCGCAGACAGAAATCCCCTTGGCAAGAAAAGAAAAAGACAAAATCTCCCCCAACCCTCCCCCCTCCGTCAGACCACGGGAGACTGTGCCGCTCACCCACATGCAACCCCCTCCCCGAACCGTGATCGGCAGCTCCAGAACCGGGAGATGAAATGGGGGCGTCCATTTTGGCGAGATTAGACTCAGAGTTTCTCGCTAAAGAGGTAGAGGAGACACCTCGTGGCACCCCGTGCGGGATGGATGATCGATATTGACAGCCCCGGACATGCGGATTCGATAAAAATCGCATTCAAAGGGTTCAGGAATGCTAGCTATCCGTTGGAAAACAGCGTTCTGGAGCATTCCAGTTGTCTCTCGGGATCAGATCATTCCACGGAAGCATCTTGTTCGCTTGCAGTTTCAGCCATGGACGAAACGCTGGTTCCGTCGTTGCATGCAGCGGTGAGCCGAGAAAGCACCTGGCAGTTTGGCTATTCCTTGTTATTTTCTTCTGTAGACCCGTTGTAGAGAGAAATCACTAGCTTGTTCTCCGGCAGAGGAATCGTTCCATTCTCATGCCTGTCTCACAAGCCATCTTCATACTAGACGTATCTATTAGAGACAACTTGACCGACAACAGCAACATCAACATCAACGGTCGACGATCCTAACCTCTTGTGTGTAATGTTTCGACTCGTCACCTGCAGAAACTTGGCCTTGCTTGGCTGAGAATAGCCTCTTTTCTTCTTTCCCTTGATAAAGACGTATCATTCAACATCAACCTTGTCAACACCATCTCCGTCGCCAACACCAGAACCGTCACACTTCCCATGTGGTCCATCGCCCCAATGATCGTCTCCTCCCATCACGCTACCCTCCTCAAGCCCGCCTCACCTTTTCCCTCCGCGTCTCCTGATTCGTCTTGAGGGCATCTCCACTCCTCCATCTTTCATTCCAGACACAACAATGCCGTTCGCCCTACTCCACCCCCTGACCCAATTGGCCGCCACGTTTCCGCCCTGTTTTTCTCGACCCTGTCCAACCAATCTCGTGAGCCAAGAACTAGCTAACATACTGCATGCAGTAGCTTCCTCCTTCTCTTCCTCCCGCGTTATTGTCGCCTTTGCTTTTTTTTCACTCTGCAGCTTCTGTGACGGGGGCCAATACTGCAGATGCCGTAGCGTGATGCACCAGGATGGAGCACACCGTCGACGATGCCGTGATCCTAGACGATGAGTTCAGGAGTCGTGCATCACTAGACGCATCCTCATCGAGGCGCTACTGGGAGAAGGTGGTGCTGCCAGTTCCCGCCGCCGGTGATTCCGCGTCTTGATGTTTCACTCCCCCGGCCTGTAGACTTGATTGAATCTGTGACGCCAACATCATCGAGGTCTCGACATGACCGCCATGTGATGGATGGTACATCCTCCCATGTATCTCGGTTACTATTCACACGAGTCAAGGTTCAACACAGGGTGCAGACAGTTCAGCAAGACCAGCCATTGAGTGAGCCATCTCAAAATCGTTGTTTGTCATTCATTTGATTGATCGGCAGATGCACTGTTCTCTGCAGTGCGAGGTGCCGTCTCTTCCTCAGTAAAACGTATTTGCTTGCTTTGCGTCATCTTTTGCGCAAAATGTTGGCTATTGAGCCATGGTCCTCTTCTCTAATCTCGATCGACCCTTGCCATTTTTCTTCTTCCCGTAGCGGAACAAAATAGCAGACATGTCCCCCCATCCGTCATCAAGAAAAGTGAATGTAGAAAATAAAAGGAAAAAAAATGGTATCTTTGATCCAGACCAAGTGAATGTCTCGGCCATTCTTCCGTCTCTATCGAAAGAGGGCGCCTCCATGTGATGAAAAAAGTGATGAAGAAAATAGTGGTGAGAAATTAGAAAGACATAGTCGTTTCCGTATCAGGCGTTCGTTGCGTCCCAGGAGGATATTTCCAGCAAAAAGGGCCTTCCCAAGGCAGAAGAGGATAATCGCCCGGTACAAAGACATGACAAACAAGGGCGGAAGGGGAATCAACAACTCCATCTCCAAGAAATCTCTTTGCAAAAACACAGAGTGCCAACCCCATACAACAACAAGTTTCGCTGCGCCAGACTTTCATGCTTCTACAAGAATTGACATCTTGCCCTTCCTCATAATTTCCTCAAGAAAATACAAAAACTCCTCGCTTTTTTCGAAAAGGTTTTCCAAAAGTGTGAAAAAATAATAGACATAGAAAAAAGTGTAAAACAAAACAAGATCTGGCGTCCAAAAGATACAGGGCCGTGTAGAACCAGTCCCGGACTCTCATTTCGTTGGGGTCGTTAAGCGTTGTTTTTTGGTTGGCGTGATCCTTGCACGGCTTTTGGGGGGGTTTGGTGCATCCAAGTATGTAAAGGAGTCCCTGGGGTGGTAATGTGTTGCCAAGGGTCGAGAGATTAAATGTCGAGTAATGTCCAAGGGAACCTGAAGAATCAAACAAGGGGGTCCGGGCTTGTTGTTGGCCTCGGGGGTATCTCATCCAGTTTGTGTAGGGGCGGCTGCGTCGAAGTCGGTCAGACAATATCATGTCTTGATGCCGAGATCTAATAGCAGCCTTGGAACGTAGGCATAAAGGGGACCTGCTGGTGGAAGGGTATGTGGTGCTGCAGGATGGGCACATGTTGAACGTATTTTACCATATCCCAGATAGGGAAGTATGATTTGTGTTGTTGGCAAGGAGCCTGAATAGGAACGGGAGCCTGGATAGGTACAGGAACCGGCTGGCAGAGCATGGGCTGAGGGGGAATGGCCACTGGCACCTGTACGGGACCGGGGACTGGCCCAGAGTACTTCTGGGGCACAAACTCCTGGCTGTGGTAGATGAGCTGGTGTTCCTTAGGCTCCTCGGGGTCGAAAGCGTGGGGTGCATACTCCGGGGGAGTTTGCGGCATCTGGCGTTCCTGGTCGAAGTCGTCGTCCAGGTCGTCAATGGTGGACCCGCTCGATGTGAGCGAGCCCTCATCGTCAGAGGATGAAGCCGGCGACAGAGGCGAGTCGTAGTCGTAGTCGTCGATGATGGCATCCTCGGTAGAAACGTATTGAGTGGTGTGTTCGGGTGAGGCCGGTGGTGTCGGAAGAGAGACGGCCGGCATGGTAAACCTAGAGCAGGCCATGATCCTGGTTCGGAGCTCGTTGAGAGTGATCCGCTGCTCAGGGTTGGGTTCGAAGATCCGTCCCAGAATTTCGTTCAGTTCATCCGAGAGTGGGAGGATCGTCTTCAGGAAGTCCTTGGATCCGGCATAGGCACGGTAGGTGGAGTCCTGGAAGGAAGCTTGTTTCCATGGGTTGCGTCCACAGGTGAGGTTGACGAGGATAACTCCAAGGCTCCAGACATCATTGGGGGCGCACATGTAGTAGGGCTTCCTAGCAGAGGGGTCCAGGCATTCTGAAGGAGGGGAAGGAATGTTAGTTGTCTGAAAGGTGTGAAAGGCATCAAGGGGGTCAAGGGGAGTGAATCAGTTCAGAGAGGGAGGAGAGATATGTACCTGGACTCATGTAGAATGTTGAACCGCATCCGTAGTCCTCGGATCGATCATCTGAAGTGGCAAGGCCAAAGTCGGCCAGCTTGACAGTGTCTCCACGGTCTGTTACCAAGATGTTCTCCGGCTTGAGGTCCCGATGGTAGATTCCCAGGTTGTGGCAGTGCTCAACGGCATCCAGGATCTGGAGGAAAATGTTCCTGGACAGTTCATCCTTACCAACATATTGACCACGTTCAGTAATATTCAGGAAGAGATCGCCCTCGGGGCAATACTCTAGAATAACGTAGATGCAGTCAGGATCATTCACAATCTTGAGCATCTGCAGCACGTTGGCGTGGTTGGATGCCTTCCAGTGAAGACGGATCTCTCGTTGTTGGTAGGCAAACTGGCGGGGCTCCAATTGGGTTCCATCGGCGTTGAACTTGCTGAGGCACTTGACGGCGTATTTACCTCCGGTCTTGAGGTCGACAGCGAGGTAGACAACGCCATACGCGCCAGTCCCCAAGATCTCGGTCAACTGCAGAGTGCCCTCGAGCACTCGGCCTAGCCTCTCCTCTGGAGCAAGTGGCCGTGTTGGGTAGTGTCGAGGCGCGGCAAAGGGTTGTTGGATGGTGCACTTGGGGTTGTCGAAGCCAGGCGACGCCGGAGGGGTTTGGTAACCGAAGATGGCATGGTGCTGCATTGTTATCTGCTGATAGATATCTAACAAGTCCTAGAACTGGGGTGTGGTGGTCCTGGGGCCAGAGATATATCCAAATGGGAGACAGAGAGAAAATGAAAAGGCATAAAAGAGGATTCTCCAACGGCCAGAAAGGATCCTGATCCAAAGTCCAACGGGTTGAGTTTAGCTCCTGCGGGTTGAGGTTGAGGTGTTGTTGTGTGGTGGTTGTTGTCGTGGGTTGTCCCGAGGGCCGAATCAACGGGTCGAGATATAGGCAGGGAGGCAAAAGAGGTGTTGAGTCTTTGGCCTGTCGCCTTCCAAGGAAAGTCGGTAGGTTGTCGTGGGAGGGTGGCAGAGTGGTTTGACGGGACCAAGGAGGGCGACAAGAGGACCTAGAGGTCACGTCTGCGAGGGCAGGGCCGGTGATGGAAGAAGGAAGTCGGAAGGAATGTCGTGAAACTGGTGATGGAGGTCCCTCAAGCTAGGTCCATCTGACGGGCAGAGGCCAGTAGATAACATCTCAAGCAGACGAACGAGGCGAACGAGAGACCACACACCAAGACAGAGTACGTACCCAGCCGCAAGCCTCAGGCTTGGGATTGCGTGGATCACCCACACCAAGGGGGATCCACCAGCTTCATCAGACCCTGGTCGGCTTGGAGAGATTAATGACATGGGGCCCTGTCTTGGCCTCGTTGTGCGTTAATGCTCCGTCTATTCTTGTCGAGCGAGGCGTGGAGCCGGAGGGGGGGCGCTCCAAGGTTCACCTTGGATGCGGCGTGCTGGGGCGTCGACTAGCTCGACAGGGATGGCGCCTTGGTGACGCTGAGCAATATACGAAGAGGCAAGGATCGCTAGCTCTGACACAACGAAATAAAGTGGTCCGCTGTGTGGTCCGCTGTGTCACTGCCTCCTCCCAAGGCCAGGCCTCCTCTACCTCATGCCCCCCTCTCTCAGGCTCTCAGCACTAACGCCATCCATCGGCCCACTGCCAGGCCACCCATCCTCGTCCAGTCAGAGGCACCGATGGGGCTGCTGCTGGCTGGCAGATCGCTGGCGACCTGCCTGGGCGGAGTGGTCGGGTGCGTGTGCGTGTGCATGTTTGTGTGCACTGAGCTGCTCTGTGGGCACCCATCCGTCGGTACGCTCTGTGTGCTGTGTGCTCTGCTGACACCCCTTCCTTCTCACTGTCTTCCGTCCTGTCCTATCCCATCAGTGCACAAGGACCTCCAACGAGATCACAACCGGGGGTAATGGCCAATCATAATTCTTCAATAAGAGGTACATCATTCTTCCCTCACTTTCGCCTGAGAAGAAGTATTACTGTCATAAGGTCTTAGCAAAGAGCACTCATATACCACCTATCAACTGCTAGAAGGATAACACTGGGGCGAGGTACGGCTTGGAGGTCCTTGTGCACTCATGGGATGTTGCGTGTCCTTTCGCTGTCCCCCCTTGTTCCCCTCTTGCCCTCTCCACCGTCGGGCGAATCGTCATAATCGACAGCCCCGTGACGGATCACAGTTTGGCTCAGCAGCCCGCACCGCACCCCAAGCCCGCGCCCAGCTTCAGACTTTGCCTCCGTCTGTGACTGACCTGTCCGCCCCGGCCGGCGCGGCGAGACGAGGCGAAGGAGGCGGCAGAGGGAGAGCCTCCTCGGACGCCGGCGTTGAACGAGACACACACGCTCTTTGTCTCTGATGGCCACACACAGAGTTTGGGTGGGGTCAAGTCCGGCGGTGCTTTCGTACACATGCTTTTTACCCGACCACTGGTCCCGCGAGAGGAGAGCAGCTGGAACGGAGCAGCAAACCTTGGCTGGGTTCCTCGATCGAATAGAACAAAACTGGCCGTGCAGCGAGCGATTGGCTCGTGGGCAGGCGTCTGTGGCGCTTCGCCGACGTGTTTGCGGAAAGGAATGCATGAAGTCATGGAGTTGGGACCATGCTGAGACCCTTCTGCATCTTTCTGCGTGCAGCATTCATGCCTCAGGATATTATCGAGCGCTCCTCTCTTTGGCTTCTCGATCCAACCAACCTCTCTCCTGCTGCACAAAGTGCCTCGTCGAGTCGCCCGCAAGGGGGGCTGAAAGGTGAACTGGCACCACTGCTGCAGCTGCCGATCACTACGGCAAATGGGCCGCCCACCCAGCGAGCACCAACGAGACGACGACGGGTCGGCAGCATGCATCTCTCTTCTAGGCTAGGGCGCCTGCTGTAGGCAGATAGGCGCTGGGCAGGTCTGGGTGTGCTCGCTCTTGTCTTACTCTGGCCTCGTTCAGGTGCAAGTTGTGCAGGGCACAGCCAGGACAGATCGACAGCTCGACCAAGCACCTGAGTGGCTAGCTCCCGCACCCAGTTCGCTTTTGATGTTGAGTTGGTTGAACCAGTGCCGGGCCAGCTTTGAGCTGTGATTGGTGCACGCCGGAGATGATATCTGGCTGCGATATGTATCATTTCGCCATTGTCAAGGCTGACAAGGAAGGATTTGCGCCTCTGTGAAGCAACTGCACGTTTCACTCGTAAGCGAAGTCGTGTTTGTGTGCTCTGCGTTGTAGGCGGCAACGTGAGGCTGTCCAAGACCCAACACAGAGATCTCATCGATCAATCAAGCAGACGCCTGTGAAAAAGAACGATATGTAGCCCTTGTCTAACACTGGAGCGAGGCCAGCCATCCATCTGGTATCCATATGGCTTGTCTCTGCACGTATCCTTCTGACGGAGAAGGCCTCAAACGTGGTGTCAAGTTATTGCTGCTAAAGGGAAACGGTGGCAGGGCAGGCCGACCCGGACGGCTACTTACTGGACGCACGCCGGCATGGGCGACGCAGACCCTGGACCATGGGATTGCTCAAAGCAGACGGGTGCAGAGCTGGTGTTGTTCTGATTGGGGTGAAGGTCCCGGGGTCCAACATGCCGACAACCCTGCCACGACAGCATCCAGTACAACCCCAGCGGTCCCAGAACTCTTGTCGACGATGCATCTCACCGCGAGGGCGAGGCCGTGTGTGTGTGTCTGTGTGTGTGTCTGTGCCCCCTGCTTGCAAGAGCTGCGTGTGAGCGTGGACAGTCGACGTGCCCCTTGGACAGGCCACGACAGGCCACGGCGGGCCGGGTGGAACAAGTGAGGCTGTCAACAAGAAACGGGTTGCAGAGGAGGCGTCCAATCATGGGTGGCGCTGGACTGAGGGAATGCGCCCGTTGTCGTCCACTTTGCTGTCACGCTGCAATCTGGTTGCCCGTTGAAGACATGGGCATGATCCTGATGCTAATTCTGAGGGTGAGGATGAATCAATGTGTTGTGCTGCTTGTTGTTGGTTCATTCACCTGCCCTTTGCCGGAGGTGCCTCGCCTCCACACACATTCCATGACGGCTGGAGACCCAGACCCGAGCCTTGACAGCTGGGGAGTCGAATTGAACTCACAGGACATGCCAGTCGTTGTTATTGATGCTCGCTCCGTCCTCATGAGCAACCGTGTGTGCCTGTTGTCTCTGCCTCATCCGTCGACCTTGGCCACGTATTCCGCCGCGTGATGGATATCATGACCTTGAAGGGACGTGTTGGTAAAGGACATGTTGGGCGAAGCTCTGATTGTCGTCCTTCTCGAGCCTTGTCTCACTCATGCCGCTACCCTATTCCATGTCAAAAGCCGCTGTCAGCAGCGAGATCCCCCGGATACCCCATCTCGCCCACTGGACTGTCGCTAAAAACGGGGACGAGACAATGTCCCGTCACTGGCAGATGCCAAACAGACGCTGGGGAACGGGTCATGATGCGAGAAATGCATGTCGCTGGGCTGGGCTGCGATGGCCCTGGTCTCAGCGATAACCTGGCATGTTTTGCGCCTGGAGAAAAGGGCGGTCTGGCTTGTCTCGCCGCCGTTGCTCAACTTGGCCGTGATGTTCAAGATGCCCATGCATAGGCAGGTCTAGGATGGCATGCCAAATCACGGGCGGAACTAAGCCGTGTTGGGCCTAGCGTCAAGATCTCGTTCTCCCTTCCTTCCAACTGTCTTGCTTGAGCTTCGTGTTCGCAATAACACAGACCAGCGAATAAACAATAGTTTCAAGAGGAACCTCCACCTGACGAGCATCAATACAGAATGGAGAACGGTTGACGGTAAGTCGCTTGATCCCTACGAATGCAGGCTAGGCAGGCCAGGTCTTGCCTTGGGTGCCATGCGATGGCGCCTCCATGGCGCTGCCGTCCAGCAGGGATATTCCCTGGAATCGACCCATTCTCGCCGCCCTTGCCAACGTCTTTCCAGGGCGTCGAGGCAGATGAGCGAGCACTGATTCCTCTGATGCCAGAGTGCCTCACTAAGAAACCCGTCTCGAATCTCCCCCAAGCGGCCAGTCTGGGGCGTCGATCATACACTCTAGCTGAGGCACGGCGCTCGCTCTAGACATTGCTCAGGACTGTCAGGAGGATCCATTTCACACTTGCCGCCTTTGACGATGCGATGCTACTCTACTCCCTACGTACACAACATACCCACTAAGCAAATCGACGAGCCAAACACGGGACAGATTCACCCCGTTCATGCATGAGCTGATTCTGAGCAGCTGGCTCTGACCGAAACCTGCTCTCTATGACTTGACCGGCGGTGACCGTCACGGCTCTCACCTTTCTCCTGCACGGGAAGCGCATCAAGCCGCCCTGATTCGACATGGACCGCCCGTTATGCTTGGCCGATCCATTGGGGGCCGGGGCTAGGCTTGTCGACGTGCAACTATTGGTTGTGACTTGCATCAAGGACATGGCAACTCGGGATAGTCGTTGATGTTCCAGGAGGTGCAGATGCAAGCTCGTCGAGCTGGTGGCATATCGGTCCAATAGGAATATCGTCAACCTTGCCGTCACGCACTCACTTACAAGACGCACAACCATCGATGGCTCCGAGTCATGATCGTGCGTCAATACCCGCAGGGTGAGCAGCAAAAGACGTCAGCCGGCACTAGGGAAGCACCGTCCGCACGGCACAAGACCCAAGCCTCAACTACTCGATCGGGAGATGGTCAGAGAAAACAGGCACGGCGTCGCAGAGCGCACCATCACGTCCCCGCCAGGGCCACCTCCCCGGAGCCATGGCTACGGTTGTTGAGTTATCACCAAGGCAGGGCTCCAATAGGGAGCAGAGACTATTGGTATGACACTTGCTTTGAACACAGAATCGCCTACTCTTCCCCGACCATTAGGCGTTTCTAGCCAGATCAAGCG
Source organism: Fusarium piperis (assembly GCA_027886205.1). NCBI lineage: Eukaryota > Fungi > Ascomycota > Sordariomycetes > Hypocreales > Nectriaceae > Fusarium > Fusarium piperis. The sequence goes on from RZGM01000035.1 coordinate 83,318, forward strand.
ATCCTTGCGTCTCGGCTGGGGATCTTGCAGAGGAAACAACCCGTAGTCGTCAAGCTTGGACTTGTCAGTGGTCCGAGGGGAGCAGGCAAATCCAGACTCAGCAAGCAACATGCTCACCGTCTTGTTCTGTCTCGGCCACTTCATGCACCCGGATCGAGAGGGCAACCTTCTTGCATTCAATTCGCCCGCCGTCTTAAACGTCGAACGCAACAGCTGGGATGTCCCGGCACGTTTCGAGATGGGCCGATCGCGGTCGATGGCAGAGCAGATTCACCGCCAAAGGCAGGATGTCCGGGGCTTTCCTTACGTAGAGGTTCGACGCAAGGGAGGGCAATGCAACGGCGATTGGAGAGCCAGGGACATGATACTACGCCATCACGGGACGATGGAGCCACGACGGCATGAGGAACCCCGCTGCCAGCCAGAGTCAAACCGTTGTCTGGCTCAGCGCAGATCTCGCTCGCCCGCTATCAATCTCATTTGGCGTTTCGCCACTTGACGGCATGTCATGGGCGGCGGACGGCGATCAGCCATGGCTCGCTTGACCGTGGACCACATGTTCGTCGCATGGACACTGGGCGTTGTGGTCCCCTACGCAGAAAACGCACTCGCCGTGGCCGAAGTCTAAATCAGCCAGGCAGACGCAGAGTCGAGACCCCTCAACGGCGCAGGAGGCGAATCGGGCTGCCTGGTTTGAGGACTAAGCAGCGGCCAGGCCAGTGTGGTAGGGGCGGCGACGATTGGATTGGGTGGTGTAGAACTAGCGGGATGACATCCGCGGCGCCTCGAGGGCTCCAACTAACGGGCGGGACAGTGAGTGTTTGTGATGGTGGATGGATGATTTGCATCAAGAGCTTTCTTCAGCCGAAGATCTCTTGGTTCCTTCTTGGACGAGGTGGTTGGTTGAGGACGTCTGCGACATCAGATTCGTGGGACGATCCGGACAGAGCCAACGTCACTTCGACTCTCCTTTGCCCTTCCTGGATGTCAAACCACCGTCTCAGCCTCAGGGATCCAGGGGACTGAGTACCGACGATAGCCTGCGCCCGGGACATGGAGGGAGTGTCATGTGTTTCCACCTGAGGGCAGAGTCTATCCGGGCACGAGGACGGCAGACAGATTCGGCCGTCTCCTGATCCGTCACCCGGTGTTGCTGCTGCAAGTGGAGATGCCGTCACGGAGCGGGGCCGGACAGGACACGGACGCCCGGTCACAGCTACCCTGTATGGGCAGCTTGGTGATGATGAATTGGCCTTTACTAGTTAGTTAGGCCCAGGAGCCGGAGTTCTGCTGCCGTTGAGCTCGAGGTCACGATATGACTGCCAAATCCGGTTCTACAGTGGATCAACTCGCCTTGAGTTTCTTTGATCGGCTCTCCAGACTAGTGAGACACTCAACAAAGTCGTGAAAAACATCACGATCCCGGGACGGACCAAGCACGATCAGTCATCGGAGCCAACCAGAGTCGAAACTACCCTACTTCATCCACCAGTGAGCGGCTACGGATAAACTCAATGTCAAACACCAAGGACCCAAAGGCCGTCATGGCATAGCACGTCCGAGACAAGACGAAACCACCAAGGCGAGGAGGGCGCACACGATGGACGGCATGATCGCCAAACCAAGTCATGATGAACCTGGTTCCTGGAAAGGGTTCCCTCGCAGGCACCCCAGCGAACCAATGCTCTCAGTGACGCCGATCCTGACGACACACAAAGGCGCTCCCTGGTCGAGTCGTCCATATCATCCGATCGCTTCCTTTTGCCACGCCCGTCATCAATGTCTTGCCCTGCCTCGCACGTAACGCCCACAGGCCCCTTCGTCCCGCCCCCTGCCTCGAGCAATATCCCCTCCAGGGCTTCCATCTCACTCACCGTCGACGGTGGAGTTCGAACGAGGGAAAAAGCAAAGAACGGGGTCGCTCGCTTAGTTTTAGTCTCAGCCTCACTTGTTGGGCTGCGATAGAGAGAGGGATCCTCAATTGGGCGCAGCAGACTCTGGGGCCGGGATGACACGGACGGGCCAAAGTCCTCTCGTGCTGGGGGATGATCCATGGAGCAAGGCAAGGCAAGCCCTGGCGCTGTGATGTGATCGTCCGCCCTGGGGGAGAACTCAAGGTTCGTAATTTCCATCTTACGGGGGTTGCCGCAAGTTGCAGGATTGTTACAGGTGTGTATGAGGCACGATGTTGCCCATCACCGCCTGCTTACCAGCGGGCGCTCTGAATGAGAAGACACACGAAATTGTCTCGTCTGCAAATCATCACTTTGAGAAAAAGAAAAAGAAGAGCCCACATTTCTGGCTTCACCTTTTGGTTGGCACGACCGTTTGCCAGCACATTCAGGGTGGACCGTCCAACCAAACCCGTGAGGGTAATATCGCCGTGCAGGACCTGAAGATCACTGCAAAAAATGAGCAAGCCAAGTTCCCGGCCCTGGCGATTGGCAGTCACTCGCTCTCGGTGACGTGAATTTCTTGCTCATGAATAATATTAAGGGATTGATCGTCAACATCCTCTCGTGTTGCGCAGGACGAGATCTTCACTTTGCACGTTGGAGGTTGACCTCATCATCGACAAATGATGCTTGACATGATACACAGTGATGGGCAATCCAAACCTTGGATCTCGAGTCACACCCGTCAATCCTTCTTTTCGATAGCTGCTGGACCTGGTCTTGCCTTGCAATTCACCGACGACATACGTGTCCCGGTTCCCGTCGCTTGTCATCCGTGACACAAGTCCGCCGCGTCCTCTCCGAGACAGCAGGGCTACACTACCGTCCTCCCTCTAGAGCTGTCGTCCAACGGCGGATCCTGAGAAGTACAGGCTTACACAGCGTTCAAGATCTCGTCTTGTGCAACCGGTGACTCCTCGTGTGGCAAACGCCCCCCCCAAAAACAATCAGTTCTTCCGTCTTGATCTCATCGCCCCCTTGTTTCTGCATCCACTCTCATCACCAGGCGCGCGGCTCGAGGCACTTCTGCTCCTTCACATGCCCACCATCATGTCGAGGCAGCAGAGTAATCGCCCGGCTTAGCAGCAATGTCTCGGCGTAGACCAACGCTCGTCTGCCTTGTCTGCCTATTATTCTCCACGCTCACGAGGAAGCCAAGGCAACCGCGCCACCCCGTCTGTTCCTGGAAGCATCCTTTTTTTGCTTCTCAGCCAAGAGAACGGCACGGGTTCCTCCGTAGAAGCCGGGCGTTCGGACGTGCCGGGCGTGTGTTGAGGCTGACCCGGGGTTTGATATTCAATCGCCGATTCATACCGAGACATCATGACGGAGCAAAAGGCCATCCCTTGCCGTGAACCACGGCTCAAGATCATGTGGACAGACCTCGCACCTTCTAGCCTGCTTCCAGGTCTAGAACCTCCCTTCGGTTCAACTGCAAGACATGAAGCAAATATGTGAGACATGACGGGGCATGACATGAACGGCGGTGACACCTTTCAAAAGAGCACTGACCAAGTAGGTAACCATTCACTTGTGAACCAAAACAACCTCCCTTTGTTCGTCTAATATTCTAGCCAAGTCTACCCGCCCAGTCTTTGTTTTCCTACGATCCACATGTTTTACAATCCGCTTCTCCAAAACAAGCCCGTCTTGGTCATTCACGATTCCCGTCCTGCTTCACCGCCGTACATGCCCCGCTCGCGAGGTAAAGAAGGGATGGCGGAGCGCATCCGCTGGTTTGATCCTCTTGTCCGGGTTGAGCGTGAGACAGTGCTCGAGGAGGTCGATGAAATGGTTCAGATCCCTAGTCTCGGTGTCGTTCATCCCACCCGAGGCGGCCATGAGCCTCGTCCGCAGGTCGCGTGTGGGTTTCACCACAGCCATGGTCCGGACGGTAGTCTGTAAGCGCGACATGTGTTAGCTGCTGACCCTAGCAAAAATAAACAAGCTTTCTAAATCGACAAGTGACAGGAACCAGCGCTTGGACTGGATCTTAGCAGCCGTTGAAACCCGCATGCAAGGGATGGATGGAATGCTCATCGTGGCTGATGCTGAGAGGGAGTCCGATATGCCGAGACAGAGGCTGACGATGCATGCGGCCGGATTAGAGACCTCGAAAGGATCACGATGCGTCCTGTCAACATGGCCAACCATCTCATCTCGTCACATCCATCCCTGACAGTCAGTCATAGCCCGCAAGGAGCTCTAGATCCTAGATCCAACACCTCCAATGTCTCGATCCATCGACCGTTGGATGGATGGCTGACCAAGTCTCACGGTGATACTTCCCCACACGGACTGGGCGCTTCCGACTGCAAGGGGAGCCAAGCGCTTACGCCCACAGAGCCCCATAGCAAAACGGCTCCCAAGCATGAATGTGGATGTTTGCAAAAATAGAAGAAAGACATGGCCGCTTCAAGCATGGCCTAGTGGCGCTTGGGAATGGAGGCAAGGGGTAGGAATGGCAAAAACAACAACGTGCGTGCATGCACGGAGAGTGAACGGGAATCAAAACATACCTTTCCGAGAACCTTGTCACGCTCGATGCTGACGAATTCCCCCTTGTCGTCGAAATGAGCACCAGACAGTTGTCCTCGCTTGAACAGTTTCGGCGTCAACCTGCCTCGGATTTCCATGATGGCCTTGAGCATCTGGTTGTTGCTGTCGCCAGTGAACAGGATCTTGCCTGTGTACAACTCGTACAGCGTGCAGCCGATGGACCACATGTCGACAGAGTAGTCGTAAGGGATTCCTAAAATAATCTCTGGCGCTCGATAGAAACGACTGACAAGGTATGGCGTAATGTCCATATGCGACGTTGCTGCATCAGACTTGTCAATGGCTGTTCCCAAATCACAAATCTTGAGCACGTTGCGGCTTTCGTTCACCTACTCAAGTTAGCATCGTGTCTACTGAGATCAGTCGAGATAACTTACCAGAATGTTGTCAGGTTTGAGATCAGCATGGATGATGCTGCACTTCCGCATATGTGCCAGACCAACAAAGATCTGGTACGCATACGCTCGCGTCGCCCCGAGGTTGATGCCCACGTTGTTTCCAAACTTGCGCAGCACCTCTCGCAGGTTCATGCTCAAGTTCTCAAATACCAAGCACAGATGGCCCTTGTAGTCGAACTGGCGCTCAAACTTGACGATGTGCTTTCGATTCTCAGGGTCGGCGTCGTTGAGCTTCTCGAGAATGGCAATCTCAGTGTAGCCACCCTTTCGGAGGGCGTCGTTGTTGCGCATCATCTTGATGGCGACAAGCTGCTTCGTGGTAATGTCGACAGCCCGGGCCACGCCTGAGAACATGCCCCTTCCTAGCGCAGATTGAATCTGATATCGACCGTTCAGGACCTCACCGATACGGATCTTGTAGTATCCGTCCTTGTCGTCGCCTTCGAGGATACCTCCCTTGACCACAGCCTGAACATCAGGTGCTGCACCATCACCCTGTGCAGGTGCTAGAGGTTCCACGGGCTTTGTTGCGTACTTTTCTTCGTCAAAGTCTTCGGCAAACATGTCAAAGTCGCCGTCATCGTCATCATCACCAGCCTTTTCAGACGGCTTTTCCTCGACCTCTTCCTGTGGTTGTTCGGTTGCAATAACATGATGCTCACCATGAAGTACAACGTGTCCATGTCGGAGTTCACCTCGTCGTTCATCCTCTTGCATGTCTCCAGTTGGGTCATAATCGGCCGCAGAGGGACCATCCTCATCATCCACTTGAGTCTTTACATGAGTGTTCATCAACTCTTTGTCATCAAGGAGGTTGATACCGCCAGGCGATGGTTCATCGTGAGATCCGGGTGAGCGTGGTGACGCTAGGTCTGCAACACCAGTTAGTCGAGGTCTCTTATCAGAACATATCGACATACTTGATCGGGGAGTGCGAGGACTAGCAATCTCTGAATGCGTTCTCATGGGCGTGTCGGGCAAAGTAGATGCGGGAGATGATGCGCGGGCCTTGTTGGCCGCAGCACCCACGGCATGAAGGAGAAGAGGAGTTGCCGAGCTGGACTTGGCCAGGATCTCCTCTCGCCGCTTGCGTCGTCGCTCGATCTCGGCCTCTTCGTCAATGGGCTCAGGCTCCTCGTAGTCAGGCTCAGGCACCGGTTCGGGTTTCCGTTCGGGTTCCGGTCGAGCCAGGGGTTGCCTATTCGTAAGGTTGGCACCGTGCCGCGACTCGGACAGCACATCAACGCACCTCTGGGAACTCCAGGAGGGGCCATTTCCATTCGAAAGGCCTTTGTCTGGTTTAGCATTGTGTCGCTGGGCGCGTGAAGCCTCTCCTACAGTGGTCCTCTTGGACACAGAGCCGCCATTCCGCGAGCCGCGGTCGTCATCATACTTGAGCTCTCCGGAAGCGTCGTCTCGACGATCGTACTGGCCTTCTCTCACGAAGCGGTCGAACCTGCCCCGGTCGGCGCGGCGGGATCGATGGGGAGAGCGGCTCCTGTTTCGAGGGCGCTTGTTCGCATACCAGTCCCGATCCTTGTCGCGATAGTGGTCTCGTTCCCGACTCCGGTCGCGGCCATCGTAGGTGTAATTGGATGTGCGTGATGCAGGTCGATCGAGGTCGTCGTACAGGCCGCGAGGCCTCCGGTTATCGTCGCGTCGAGAATCCTCGTAGTGGGAGCGATAGTGTCCCGAGTCATGCCTCGAACCGTAGTGGTCTCGGTCCCTATCCCTTTCCCTGTCGTCGTAGGGTCGCTTGGAACCACGGGGCGAGTTGCTTCGTCGCGAGGTGTTGCTATGCCTGGAAGCCGAGTCGTGTTCCGGAGTCGAAAGTCTACTTTTTTGTCTGTCTTGACGGTCAACACTGCTTCGTCCAGTGTGCTGCAGTGAAGTTGCCTTCAAATCTTCAGCGCTATTCTCGATGATCTCGCCTTCGTCCGAACTCGACGCCATGATGCTGAGTTTAGGCTGTTGAAGCAGGGACGAGCAGAGCAGAGCAGAACAGTGTCAGCGAAGAGGACTGGGAAGAGCACAGTGCAATGGGAAAAGAGCCCAACCGGATCAGTAGGTAGTGACTCGTACAGGCTCAATAATCGTTGGGGTGGCTTGAGAGGGGGGAATGGAGCCGGAACGTGGTCCAGACGAGAAGCGACGAGTGTGAGTAGATAGATATTGGTGGTATAATGCTCTTCCTCTGAATGAGGGATATCGATAGGATCAGGTGATGTCAAGTCTAGGTGATTGTACCGTGTCGTTAGGGTTGGGATATGTTGCTCAACATCTCCAGACTTTGACGTAACTACGTAGTTGTCTGTGACTGTCCGACTGAAGGCTAAAAAATGTGGAGGAAAATAATCCCGTCCAGCCAAGCAGATAACGAGATTAGGTAAGCCCTGAGAGACTCTTATCGAGGGTCCAGGCTTAGGTAGGTGCTTATCCGCCCGCGCTCAGTGGGCTCACCGCTGGAGGCCCAAGGGATGAAAGCCCAGCTGGCCTGGTCCAGGCGCTGAGCGAGTAAGCGGGAGGCAACTTTTCTCGCTCCCATCTTGCGACATTCAACTTGAACTCTACCACCGCAACTCATCCTTTTCGTCTCTATTCCCCCAAGTTTCGCATCTTCTTCTACATACATCAAAATGGGTGGTGCTAACCGAGAAGGTCAGTCACCTCCTCCATATCCCTCTGTTCAACCCCTCCAAGAAACGCAGAGCTGACCCAATACAGGTGGCAAGGTCAAGCCCTTGAAGCAGGCCAAGAAGGCCCAGAAGGATCTCGACGACGACGACAAGGCCTTCCTCGAGAAGAAGCGCGCTGGTACGAATACATTCCTCCAAACTCGGGCGAATGCGCTGCAAGAAGACATCCACTGACGAGATGGACAAACAGACGAGAAGGCTCGCAAGGAGCTTGCGGCCAAGGCTGGCGGCAAGAAGGGTCCCCTCAACACCGGCGGCCAGGGCATCAAGAAGAGCGGCAAGAAATAAAGCGTTTTCCTTCGTAACCTGGGTACGAGACCGAGCGCCGTTGGGTACTCTGATGGCGTGAGAGAGCGAGCATTCACCACCAGCCAGCCGGCTTTGTTTTGGGCGTTTTAGAACATTTGGCGCCTGCGTGCTGAACGATACACCCTGCGCAATGGCTAACGAGAGAAATGAATTCTATGCTGACAACCTACTCAAGACTGTAAAGTTTGACTATTCCTGTGATGTCTGTCTATGCTCGTATAGTTTGATTGCTGCGGTCAAGAGTCTCCTGCTTTGGACCCTTGTATTAGCGCTCAATGCTCCAACCAACGTGTCGCCGTTAAACCACCAATGCCCTTTAAACAAGCCATCATAACCTACATCATGGAAAATCAGGGTCTTGAATGACGAGAGTGGGCCTTCTACGACGATTCTAGACGCCTTCTTCCACGTCACACTAGCCTCGGAAGCACGTTGCGTGTTCTTTCTTTTCCCATGTGCTCGTCCCAACAAATCCACCCCCTGGTCAACAACACAACAAGAAAGCGGCTCCTTGAGGCGACAAGGTGGAACTCGTCAGTTCGTCGTATATAAGTAAAGAGCCGCGTCCCTCATAATTATCAATATTTGAACCGTCTCTCTCATAGTCGACGGGTTTCTGCAGTACCTTGCATAAAAGTCTGGATAGCTTCATCATGACAGACAACACCGAACTCTCCGGCGTCCGCAACCGGCGCCCATCTTCAGCAGACTCCCTTCTATCCGCAGCCAAGAGCATAGAATCCAAACTCGAGCACTCGCTCCTCATCCTCTGGGATGACCTCCCCGCCTGGCGCCGCGACAACGCCTTCATCCTCTCGGGTTATCGGCAGTCCCGCGGGTCCTACACGCACTCGCTGCGCTCCCTCTTCTACCTCCACAACGAGTCCGTCAACATCTGGTCGCACCTCCTCGGGGCCGCAGTGGCACTAATAGCCGCGGCGTACGTGGACCGAGTGGTCCGTCCGCGGTATGCGAGTGCCAGCGTTGCCGATGTGGCCGTCTTTGCGTGCTTCTTTGGAGGAGCTGTGGTGTGTCTGGGGATGAGTGCTACCTTTCATACCTTGTCGAATCATAGTGAGACTGTGGCAAAATGGGGGAATAAGCTGGATTACACAGGAATCGTGGCTTTGATTGTGGGGAGTTATGTTCCTGCGCTCTACTATGGATTCTTCTGCCATCCCTATCTGATGAGGGCATATCTTTCCTTGGTGAGTGGATATGACGTGACTGATAGAACAACATTGCTGATGGTACCAGATTTGTATTCTTGGACTTGGCTGTGCTATTGTATCGTGGGTTGAACGCTTCCGTACCCCCAGATGGAGGCCCTACCGAACTATGATGTTTGTTGGCCTCGGCCTCTCAGGTGTCGTTCCCATCATCCAAGGCGCTTTCATCTACGGCATCCAGGGACTCGAGGACCGTATGAGCCTTAGTTGGACAGCCTTGCATGGCGCCATGTACATCTTTGGTGCCTTCCTTTACGCGGTATGCCTTCTCATCTTGCTGAGTATACGGTTGACTAACTCTCATTAGACTCGCTGGCCTGAGAGAACCGCTCCCGGCATGTTCGATATCTGGGGAAGCTCACATCAAATCTTCCACGTCTTTGTCATCCTTGCGGCTGCCACTCACTTCTATGGTATGGCCAAGGCGTTCGACTACCACCACACCGTCCTGGGATCTCAGTGCTTCGAGGACTGATTGACCTATTCCTCCGGTTCTGCTAGCCCGAGATCCATGACCCTCACCAGTCCCGACGCCATCGCCGCCGCCGCCCAGCAACCGTATTCTTCGTTTGGATTCCACTCGGCCACTGTCACCCTCGTCAACGGTTCATAAATAATGGCCCTCGTTGGATCCGTGGATGCGCCTGCGTCGTCATCCTCGGCCGCGGCAACGTCGCTCTCCTTCTTCTTCGGCTTCTTTCCTTTCTTGACGGGTGGCTTGTAGCTTGACTGCTTGTTGAGGTTTCGCTCTAAGACGAACCCTTGTGCTATCCTAGCGACTCCTCGTGCTGCAGCAGGCGAGTCAGCTGGGAATAATTTGGCAGGCCGGTGTTCATGATGAAAGACCCGGATGCGATCTGTGGGTTCGCGCCTTGTGGTAAAGAGTTCGACCTGGGGATTGATTGACCAGAGAGAACCGTCTAGGGAACCCACGAGGAGGTATGGGTGTGTGCGCCCAACAGCGAGACAGGAAGGGAAACTTTCTCCTGTAAAGACACGACGGGCAACCGGAAATTGAGAATGATGCATGAAGCCAATGTGCGTGTTCAGGACACCGGCAGATGGATACATGGAGTAGAAACCCAGCATGTGATCGCTGTAACCAAGCAGGTTCGGCTGCGTGCCAACTGTAAGGCTTTGGACCTCGGTAGATTCGTGACTTGGAGCTCGGAGGTCGAGTAGTCTGACGGTTCCCCCAACAGGCGTGGAAGCGATGAGATAGGGCATGGCTGGGTAGCCCGACACTAGGTCGACGACGATGTTGTGGTGAACGGGATGTCGAGAGAGTAGGCGGTTGGGACGGATAGACCAGATAGAGATAGAACCGTCCGTGTAGCCAACTACAAGTCGATTGAAGTTGATCCATGTCAACGCTGTTGCTTTGATGTCTTCATCAGGGAACCCAAAGCATGCCACAGGCTCTTGGACCTTCTCTAGAAGACAGTTAGCAGAGTCACAGTTGATGAAGCAATAGACTCGCCATAACCCCCCTCCCCATCATCACCGGCATCAACAACGTAAACATTCCCATCATCGCAAAGCACAGCCAAGAACCCACAAGCTGGACTCCATTTAACCCTTCGCGCCCGCCCATACTCCAAGCATATCGTCTTGCGTAGTGTTGGTTTCCGCGACGATGGTCGAGCAAACCCGTCTTCTTGTCTTTCGCCGACAAACTCCCAAAGCTGAACAGCACCGTACTTTTGAAAGTCAGGCTTCATGGACTCTTGCTCGTAATCGTAGTGCTCCTGGTCAGAGTGCGGGATGACGCAGAGCGCCAGAAGCTGCGGCGCGTTGGCGCTGTGGAGGGGTGCCCAGTCCATGCTGGTGACGATGCCGCCGGTATCGAACATCCATCCTGCAGCTGGGCTGGATTCATCTTCATCAGATATGGGTAGTCCGTTTTGCGTGATCGGGTATGCGTCTCCAGGCTCGAACCTGACCTCTTGCTGGGATGTGAGTGGTCCCATCAACACAGGCATCGCCTCTCGCCGAAACTGGTACAGCTGAGCCTCCTCCGGGGATAGTCGTACTCGCGAGTCGGCGTCCGGCAAACTTTCCCTAACACGTTCATACCAGTGCTCGGCGTTGTATGCCTCTCGCTCAAAGAAGTTGGGTGACCAGACGCCCCTGTTCCTCTGACCGTCCTCGCCCTTCACCTTTGGAGGTAGTGCTGTCCAGTCCATCCACCGATCCAACATCCCCTGCACCATCTTGATGCCATCTTCGTGCCTCCCATACCATGCTTCGATAAGTGGACGTCCCTTGACGCCGCGGTCATATGGTCCCCAGTACGACCTCACGATGCGGCCATCCGCCACAGGCTCGACATCCAGATAGCCAGTCAGGCCAGCAGCGCGCACATTGAACGGCCGAATGGGCTTTATCCGCTGGCGTGCGAATCTGTCGGGAATACCATCGGGCTCGCTCACAAAGCCTTCGGACTGGAGAGCCTCTTCCTCAAGCGCGAGCTCTTCCTCTTCGGCGCTCTCCTCGGCGGCGACGGTCACGTCAAAGTTTTCATCGTCCTCTGCGTTGGCGGCGCGCCTGAGGATTTCCTCATCGGAACTGCCTTCAAAGTCGTACTTTTCAACAGTGTACCATTTGGTGCGATTGGATTTGCGGGTTCTCATTGTGAGGTGCGAGGAGGAGCGTGTAGTGTCAAAGTTGAGGTGCGCTGGTGAAGATTTAGTGGGGCTTTCTCTGCAATGGGAGTCACAACTGATAAAGAGGCCGTCAGTGAAGATGAAGATTCGCAGATAAATTCAAGAAACAAATATCGCTAAAACTTGTACAATATGATAAAGAACAGTGAATCCAGTCATCTCGAATATGCCATGAATAACCTCGGCCTTGCCTTGCTTTCTTGGACCCTACGACTTGTGAATTCCCCTGCAGTCAAAGTCCAACTTGTCGACCTCGAGACAGTCTAGACACAACCCAACAAAGTTCTCATTCAAGCCTCGTAGCCGTCTCAATAGCGCCATGTAAACTGGAATAGCATTTGGTGTAGGGGCATTGTAGGAGCGACCATTCTCTGTTGGAAAACTAGTTTCGATCTTCATTATCTGAGCGGTTAGGTCGTTGATCGAGTAGTCGTTCCCGACGCTGTGTAGGCCGGGGTTCCTGGAGTAGGAATCCAACACCCCCCTAAGTAATCGATAATATGGTATAATGTCCGAGGACAGGACGTTATCAGAATGGCCATTATTGAACCGGGCCATCATCTCGGCGTTGATGAACTTTGTAATCCTCCGCATCATGGTTGCTCGCATTTCTTCAAGGGCGCCTGGACAGATGGCACGGGTGAGCATTGAATACAGAGAGAGGAGCGCAAAGCTTACATGCTAGTTTGTAGATGGTTCCACGAGGAACTGAGTCGCAGATATGCTGTTCGTTCTCTGCAGCGAGGGTCATGAATGACCCCCCATGATTTAACACGAGAGACCGACTGAAGAGTTGAAAGAGGTCTTGGGATTTGATTTGGTGGCATATGATCATGAGAAGAAAATGGTTGAGAGTTGGGTCAGGGACATATCTTCTGGCCCAAAATTCCATGGAAAGAAAAACAGAGTCGACAAGGTTATACTTGTCGGCGATCTGGAGGACTCGCATGAGCACCTGTTCGGATGGGCAGTACTGCGTGGTGTTGGCTTGGCGATGGATGGCGATGCAAATGAGCCTGAAGGCTTCGAAATCATCACCGGGGAGAGGAATCTCGACTGGCTGCCCGCTAGCTGCAGCATCCTGTAGCATCTGTCCTTCTCTGAAATGACCTGCCAACATGACGGAGAAGACTGGAGAGGCACTCTTCATGATGCTCGATTGAACCTGGACCCTGTCGATGCCCCCGCCGAGTACGAAGATGACATCTCCATCGGGAGCGACGCGTTCTAAGATCCCTTCCTCTCTCATGGAACCTGTCGCGACTGGCGAATCGTCGCCTCGCTTGCGTTTGTGGGTGGAACTAGGCGCGCTCATGTGTGACAAGATGTCGTGAAGCTGGGTGATGTAGAGGACGAATTCGCTGAAGCGGGGGAACGTTAAGGCATTCACGTTGGGCGACGGGTTGAAGATGGGTGTTGACACCCTGGCTGCTGACTTGCCCATATTTCAACTGGGATCTTTTTACGGGTTCACTTTCACAACGCGATGCGTTTGCTCCTCCAAACGATAGAAGGATAAATTGGGCTAGGACATAGCTACAAAGCTTGCTTGCTAACGACGGATGTAGAAGATGATAACACCATCTCTTTTGGTAGACCTGTCCGAGAGGTATAAGTAGGTAAGTAGCTCCCTAGATACCAGTACATCTCCAACCATTCGCTGAATTAGTGATTTCCTGTGCACTGTCCGTCATCGGTTTGATCAAAGCAGGCGAGACAGAGTCCTCTGAAGTGATCTCGCAGGTTGGTGTTCTGAGATTCGAGGGCCCTGAATTTGTTGATTCGAGATTTACCGCAGTATTTGCAGCATCCAATGCCAAACAGGACAGCCAATGTTTTTGACACGAACACGACAGTTTCGGCAATTTCAGTGTCATAGATACCGCCTCGATCTTTGTAAACCGCCAAAAGCTGAATGTTTTCGCTCATTTGGTCACTCGACTCGTGGCAGCGTGCTTCGTCAAGGGCCTTGGGCAGGCCCACGAAAATAAGGTCAGAGAATTTACGGCGTAATGTAGTCCGTGACTCTTCGAGAAGTGCTGGGTGGAAAGCCTGGATTAGTATGCGACGTGGGAAATTGAGCTAGGCGTGACATCTCACCAACCAACCTGTGCATTACGCGCCCCCCGTCAGGTCCAGGGATGCTGCACTTCGATTGAGCAGTGAGTTTGATAAACGAGTTCTTGTATTTAAGGACGAGATGACGACTCGCGGTTTCAAAGGTGTCCTCGTCACGGGCTCGATAGGAGGCAAGCAACAGGGACCAGTAACCAGGGCCGTCAGATGTGTTAAGTTGATGGCTGATCCAGATGTTGACCGAAAGCTGGATTCCCTTCATTAGGTCGTACTTATCGGCGATGTCCAAGACTTGAGCGATCTTCTCTGGCTCCGGGGACCAGATCTTTGTATCGGCCTGAGAATGCAACACGCGGCAAACCCATCCGAAGGCGATCGCGTCGTCCTCGGGCAGGGGGATCTCGACGGGTACACCATTTCCTGCGCTGAGGGCACGGCCTTCCTTGAATTTGGGGCCTAGCATGGCTGTAAAGACTGCTGACGAATTCTTCATGATGGTAGAATGAACTCGGACTTTCGTGTCGCCTTTGTTGAGGACGAAGATAACATCTCCATCTGGGGCGATCATGTCGAATTCGTGGTCCTCGGGGAAGGCCTCATCAGCCAGTCGTTTCTCTCCTCTTTTCTCTGCCATGGTGTTGAATGTTGAGAGTGCTGTCCAAGGAAAAGAGGAGGAAACGGTTGGAGATGAGTGGGAAAAGAGAGGAGAGGAGGGAGAGAAAACACGAAGTAGAGGCCTAAAGGGAAGGAGCCTCGCGTAGCAACTTGCCTCCCAGTTTACCTAATTCTTAGGCAGGCTTCTGTTTACTAATGTTTGCATGGCGACCTGGGCAGAGCAGTCACACGCAACTATAACTTGGAATATAGGCATAGTAGGTAGCTGGATACATTGTGCCAGGCTTCAATGACATGAAATCGATATCGGGAACTAAGAGGAGAGTTACCGATGGGAGGAGATTGCCATTACATTGGGACAACATTTCCAGTGCAAGTGAGGCAAACGAAGTGACAATTTTAATGAAATAAATAGGGGTGAGGTAATGCAAAATCCGACAGCGAATGAAGAGCGTGAAAACTCCAAGCATGTATCCGAGCCGTTGCAAATCTTGTCCTCCTGGCTGGACTCACAACAACATCACCTCCACCACTACAAACGAAACAGCCTATTTGGTGGTCCAGAGAGACCACCGATCCTCCCCTTTTGCCGCGGAAGCTGCGGCAGAATCTCCGAGACCCATCCAATGATCTGCGGCGCCTGGAACGAGATGCGCAGCGCTCCGCCGCGGACCTCCATCTTCATCGACGACTCTTTGCTGTCCGTCTTGAGCGAGGCTCCGCTGCTCAGACCTTATGGTCCGTAGCTGGCCTTGATGGAGCTGTCGGTCGAGAGGTGGGACATGAGTTCTTCACTCTTGGACTCGGTGTTCTTGAACTCGAGGACCGTGTCGGCGGCCACGATAAAGCTGGTTGGGTACGCTGGGAACTTGCCGTAGTCGGTAAGCTTGTCCGTCACCGAGTCGTCGTCGCCCCTTTCGATCCAGGTCTTCATCTTGGCGGCGCCGGGGCTCAGCTTGACATCGTCGGGGGTGTCGATGTCAAAGTCCTGGAAGAGGTCGGCGTGCAACCAAGGACGTCGGATGGTGACCAGGATGGCGGAGAAGGACCCGTCTACAGTGCACTCGGACAAGGCTTTCTCAACATTCTTGCTGGCACTGCCCACGCTGCTGTCGGCGTGGACTGAAGCGAACCAGCCGCCAGCCTTGAGGTCGATGCCAGCATTGGCGGTCCGCTCTCTGGTGCTGTTGCTGTCGTTCTTGGTGTCGATGGTGAAGGCGATCTTGGTCCAGACGTCGGACACAGGATTGCCATTATCATCTAGAGCAGGCGGTGCCCGATGAGCTTGCATGTCAGACTCATCTGCGCGGATGATGTTGCGGTTCTTGTCGATGTCGATAATGGTCGACGGTAGGCCCCGAGCAGGCAGGGTGCTGGATCCGAGCTCGGTCTCGATGGACTTGATTTGTTCATCCAGCCGAGAGACGTGATTACTGACCGTGTTTGACATGTTTTTCCTCCCGCTGAGCTCCATCTCTGCCATAGCTTTGCGGCTTTGAGCCGCTTGCAACACCTCCCTCTTCTTAATCCACTCGTCTTTGCCATTCTCCAGGTCTTCCACTGCCGTTTCCAGACCCTTTTTGGACTGGGCTTTTTCACTGGCTTCAGTATCGTCGAATTTCTTTCGGGCGGCCGAGACTTTGCCCTCAAGCGTGTAAAGCTTTTCCGTCGCCGTCTTGAGATTCTTGTCGGTCGTCTCCTCGTTCTCCTTGTACGCTGCCCTTTTAGTTTTCAGGCCTTTCTCGGCAGTGTCCAGCTTCCCCCGGGCAGTTCCGAGCTGCCCTTCGAGGTCTTTCAACTTCTTCTCGGCAGCTTCGTCGTTTTTGTTGGACCCGGAGCTCGAGCTAGAAGATCCTGGCGCATACTGTTGACCGTCGTTGTCAGGTTTGCCGTCTGGACTTTCAGGATCTTCATCAGCATTTTTCGTTTGTGTCTGCGCCAATTTGTCTGCCTGCGGCTTCGCAGCTTTGAGATCATTGATCTCCTTCTGAAGCCGAGCAACATCTTCTCGGAGCTTCGTAACTCCTCCTTCCTCTCCATCCTTGAAGCTCTATGATTTCTTAGTGCCACATGTCTTGCAAAAGTAGTGCGAAGGGCGTACTAACTGTCTCGTAGGTCTGGTATGCAAGCTTCGTACGTCTCAGGTTCTCTAGTTTCATGCGCAAGAGGTCCGGATCAATCGGGTTGCGGTTCTTGAAGTCTAGTGCCTTTGCGCGGCAGAGTATGCCCTTTGCATGAAGTTGTTAGTGAAGTACGCCAAGTAATTGTCAGGATATCATCGAAACTTACCAGTTCTTGGGTTCGAGAGTCACCGATGCCCACTCGGTACCGTCAATGGCGAGGACCATGGCATCGCGAGTCGATTCCTGTTCCCATGTTATCACGCGGCGTTTTAACTAGAGAGGGTACCCATCAGACAAACCTTGGCTTTCTCAATCCTGGCCATGATGGAGTCGCGATCCACCAATGCTATGCTGAATGTCAGTAACTGGGCATGGGGATGACATTGTGTACAGACCAAAAGCGTAGTCGACCCGAAACTTGTCTCCGTTCACAACCCAATCCATCCATCTGGCGTGGGTTTCGGCTTGAGCCTAGATATTTTCTATTAGCTGAATTCCAAGGTGGATCGAATCAACCGACGTTTCTGATGTTCTTCTGTCTTTCACTGTACTCTGCACTTCCTTGCTGATCGGCGCGGTTCATCCTAGCATCTTGCAAGAAGCATTAGGGCAGTCTCCAAGAGCATCAAAGAGAAGAGGAGGCCATACCGACAGCTTGGTTTCCTGCCTCATCAAGCTTGGCACGCGCCGCGGCCCAGGCCAACTGTTTGGCAACGTAAACCTCAACCAAGCTTTCACGACCTTTTTCTTTGCACCCTTGACCTTCTGCTCGGGGATTTTCTTCTGGGAGACTTCCACGCTGGAACGGAGGAAATCGAGCGCCTGTCCGTACCGGGTATCCTTGTTCGGTTTCGCTGAGGGAGTTAGTTTCAACTCTCAAATGTATGGGTGACTCTCGCACCTCCTAGGTCAATGTCTGTAGAACCAATGTCTGTCTTCCGAGGAACTAGTGTATCAAGGGCGGTGTAATAGCTGCGGGAGACGCTTTTTCCAGTTGGGCCAAGCTAGAAGGTGGACCAGTCAGTAGCTATTCAGCAACAATTCATCAACCAGGGGACTGACCATGATTTTATCCAGAGGCAACATCGAATCCACCAACCTGGACTCATTGATACGAACCTCGTCGTGACGATCAACACTCATCCTGTTTGGGCTCTCGGAAACGAAGCTGACAGCGGAGTGGTTAATAAATGATACAGTAAAAGACAGGGAGATGCTTACCTTCCCCCAACGGTGGTGTCAATTACCTGACCTGAAATCGAGATGGTGAGGTATTGTTCGAAAGCGCAGGGCATGGATTTGATGATGGCCTCTCTCAACTTGGTGCTGATGGTATCCATCATGTCGATGGCAGCAT
Source organism: Fusarium piperis (assembly GCA_027886205.1). Taxonomy (NCBI): domain Eukaryota; kingdom Fungi; phylum Ascomycota; class Sordariomycetes; order Hypocreales; family Nectriaceae; genus Fusarium; species Fusarium piperis. The sequence goes on from RZGM01000035.1 coordinate 101,301, forward strand.
CGGCGGAAAGGGATTTGTCTGACACGGTGACGATAGGGACAGTGTAAAAGGAAAATAAGTCGAGTTTGTAAGTTCAAGATCGATTGGATGAGGATGTTCTTCTGTCTGTTTGTGCGTGAGTCTGATCTTTTATAGACGGAGAAAGAGCCCTCTCAGTTCTCCTTGAACGGCTCAAGGCCACACGACTTGGCCTGGGGCTGGCTGAGAGCGCGAACTGTACACGTAATAAGATCCTAGGTGGCTTGAATCACATTGCTCGAGAGAAACTATCCACTGCATCTGGGCCATGGCCGATATGTAATACATCCATCAGTTTAGCCAGGAGCAGCAAGTGGACTGGCTTAGGTCTCGAGCCTCGCAAGTACTTGACTCAGATGCCTGTGAAAGCTCTTGTCTGATCTCAGCTGCCTGTTGGGCAGCACACGAAGTTTGATAAAGACCAAGGCCTTGGTTTATTTTGAACTATCTGGGGTGGTAAAGTTATCACGGTCTCATAGTATGATGGCTAGGGATAAGCCGTAATTTGAGGCTAGCTGAAAACGCCGCGTCTCATACTCGATATTGACTCAACTCTTGGCGTTCGGTTGGGAAATAACACTGTTGTAAGGAATGGCCAGGGGCCTAATACGATTATGTTTTATGATTTCCAGCTCGCCACAGTTCGCAGGGTTATTTGAAGTCCATCGTTGGCGTAAATCCTGGCTGAGGCCTGAGGGACAGCACCAACCTGAGATCACCTTGCGACTAAATGCCTGAATATCTTCATCATGTCCTATTTTACTACGTCGTTTGGTTGTTAATGAGGAAAAATTCCCTCATTCTTCAATGATTCAGAGCCACGGATACTGAATACATCTGCTGCAGACAGCGAGCTAGAGTCTCGGCGAATGCAGAGCAAAGGTGAATGGTTGATTGTTTGCCAGCTGCCGGCAGCTGGCCACCGTATCTTGCCTAAGAATCAGCAAACACAATGCATTCTGGAATCTTCGGGCGTTTCCTTTGTTTACTCTCCTGTTACTTGCCAACCCCAACACTCACCTTTCAACACTGCCTAAGTTGAGCACAAGGAGTTCACAGGAGATCAAGGTGTGCACTTCACTACGCACAGGCTGCTCTGATACTGATTCACTCTAGGGACTCAAGCTGCACCATGTATGTCGTCATCTCTAGCGGGGATCTCGTCCTTGTTGTCGGCCCCGAAGAAAGGTGTATCCAAGTTTCCGTGGATCTCCTCCGCACCTCTTCTCCAGTATTCGATGACATGATAAGCGCTGGGCTTGTCAAGACCCCAGATGGCGTTCAGGGCATGATGGATTTGCCCGATGATAACGCGCTCGCCCTCCTGCACGCTCTCAAAATCTTGTATGGCGCAGACCCTGTCATGGGGCAGCTCACGACCAAGGAGATACAGGAGGTGGCTGTCTTGGTTGACAAGTACAGAATGGCCCCTAGATTCCAGTTCATCGGCACCTTCTGGATGCGGTCGGTCCCTGCTGACAACGAAGAATGCTGGCACTTGATGACGGCGGCATTCTGGCTTCGACTTCGCTGCTCTTTCTTTGAAATGAGCAAAGAGCTTGCTAGGGGAAGGGACCCCACGCTGTTCAAGTATGCGAATGAGACGCCGGACAAGGTCCTTGGCCTTCGTCTCGGTAGTAAGTTGAACTAGAATTAGATGGGCAGAGGAAAGGGAGGCTGACTTGGAACAGTGGCGATTCAACAACTCCAGATTGAAGGAGGTTCGATGGAAATGGGTCTCTGTCTCGACTGCTTCCTCAACGCTGACGAGAACTTGATCGAACCACGACCCAACTGCGATTTCCCGGATCGACATCTCGAGGGAGGATTCTTGTATCGATGAGTCGTGTAGGAGCAAGCTTGATGAGGAAGGGTGGATGTTGGTGCCTCGGGAGGCAGATGGAGATCTATCATACTGTCCGAATCATGACATGATTCCTGTTGTACATTTATCATCGAGTTATAATGGAATCGTGAGAATTCAAAAGGTGTATAGAGACACTGGAGGAAGATTGGTAGTTGTTGAAAGACGGCCCGTCCTATTTCCGTTAGCTCTATCCCCCTCTTGGCTCCATTGTTCACATACCTATCACGATCATCCTTGACTGTCTCAACTCCTTGAACTTGACAAGGATGGATTTTCTCAACCTGAAGAACTCAATGGTGAATCAAGTTTGTTTCTTCCAACTTTCACCGACAATGACCTTGCTACTGCCTGGCAATTTCCTGCTTTTGATACCCCCCTCACTCAGCTTGATCTAATCGAAAACATCAGCGGCTCGCACGGAAATGGGGGAACAAAACGACCACGAGGGAGGACTTTTACGGTATGTTATCACGGGCTCGGTTTTGGAAGCGTTTCTTGTTGTGTTAGTATTGACATGAAAAGGGATGTGTAACTTGTCGTGAACGAAAAATCAAGGTATGTTGAAATCTACTCCGCAACCCCCAGCCATGATCGGTTCTAATAGACTTCAGTGTGATGGAAGTCGGTCTATTTTCCACAACTGCCAAAGATCAAGACTTCATGTCTGTCGAGGTTTCGTCGAGAAATCACGTAGATTGATTGGAGGAGATGGCCATGATGTCTTAGAACCAGCTGCCAAGAGCTGTCAGATCGAAAGCCGCACAGATTCGACGCCACCCTCGTCCGAAAACGCAACACCCAGGGAACTTGAAATATCAATAGAAAACAGCACAGAAACGACATAAAATACCCTGACAGAGCGTGTTGGACAAGACGGGGTGACTCCTGGCGATTCTTCTCATCAAGATCTCTTGGACTACTATCAACACGATCCTTCAAGCGACCCCTGGCTGCAGATTTACTTTCCACTAGCCCTGGGAGAACCATCGACCCCGAGCCAGCTTGCTCTAAGACACGCTTTAATGGCCGTGGCGGCGTATCAGCGTGCATACCGAAAGGGAAAGTCGAAACAGCAGGATATGGAAAAGGGATCCCACTATGAGCGGGAGGCTTCAAGACTGCCCGAAAAGTTTGTCGAATGCTAAGACTCAGAGGTCCAGTCGTCTAAATATGAGTGTACCTCGCTGGCTGCGTCGCTTGGGTTGATACCCATCGACATATTTGGTCCGTGTGACACGAGGTGAGTCATTGGCATGTACCGAGGCGAGAGACCGCGGGAGTTGAATGCCCTGTCTAGCATGTTGTATCAAATATTTGTTGCTACGGAACGGTGGCAAGCACAGCAGAGTTGATAGAGCAAAGCCGGAGCCTTGGATCTGGTGAGGATAATTCATCACCTGATGGACATATCATCTCTCGGCAGGATACAGGCGCCGAGTTTGACAAGAGCCTCGTCGACGCGCGATACTTTATCCTGAACTCGTCCTTCGGAGTTAGTTGGAAGACAATGTCTTTGCTCCATGAAACAATCAAGCTTGGGGCAGCCTGTTCAAACTGTGGTCCAAGACAAGACCTGGAAGACATTCGAAACTTGCATCAAAGACTATACATCTAGTTGCATCTTGGCAACGTTCTCTGGCCGGCCTTTATCGCAGCTGCAGAGTCTATTAGTGTTGAACTCAGACACCGCGCATTAATATAGTTCTCCAAGGCCGCCAAAAGAAGCGTTGTCAATACACTGAGAGCGAGAGAAGTGGGCATGGAAGTCTGGAGGCATATGGATCGCCAGTTGTATCCTGACGAGGAGTTAGTTGGCATGGGACCTGTGGATTGGAGAGTCGTGATGAAGGAAATTGAACACTCCATCATGCTGGCATGAGGCGGTCAAGGTCAAGAACTGATTTTGACTTCCATGGCAGCGCCGTAGGCTAGCAAGATCCCGGAGTTCGCGCCGAACTATTCCACTTTTCTCCGGACCGAAGTGGGGCCTTGTTCGGCATGAACTTGGTCATTCATCTTCAGCTTCATGAGACTGATCATCCTCAAGCTTCGCAAGCCGGTGGCAGACGTTGATTGCTCACTCGGAAGTCCGGTATCCATGGTTGTCTATATAGGATGCCTGATCTTCCCTAAGAAGCCTTCTACTCTTCTATTCACACAAAATTATCCCCCCTAATCCATCCCCTTGAACTTTACTGTTTACCAACATGGCCCCCCCAACATCTCAAGAAGCCGCTTCTCAAAGCGACGGTGGAGTCAAACAACAAGGTCACCGAGATTGTCCAGGGCATGATCCAAGACATCAGAACGAATGGCGACAAAGCAGTGAGAGCGTACTCGGACAAGTTTGACAAATGGTCTCCCTCATCCCTTAAGCTATCCGATAGCCAGATCCAAGATTGCATTGATCAAGTTTCTACTCAGACAGTCAAAGACATCAAGACAGCTCAGGAGAATGTACGCAAGTTCCCCGAGGTTCAGCGTGCCAGCATCAAGGATGTCGAGGTTGAAATCTAGCCGGGTGTCTTTCTGGGGCACGGAAGCAATCCCATAAACAGAGTGGGCATGTGAGTGCTCTGGATCATTGACTACCTAGTCAGATTCGCTACTGGCTGGACAAGATACCCCGCAGGAGGCCGGTATCCTTTGCTCGCGTCTGTAAACATGACCGTCACCACAGCCAAAGTCGCCGGAGTAAAGCAATTCATTGCCTGCACGCCGCTTATCCAAGGGAAACTTCCAAATTGATCTGTTTGCTGGTCCGACTGAAGTTATCATCGTGGCTGATGAGGCTGTTGACCCCTTCACCGTGGCGACTGGCTTGCTGTCACAAGGTGAGAGCCCAGATTATTAAATATGGAAGAAACCAACAAACACACTAACACTGGGTGGCAGTGCATCGGTACCAACCACGTTCTGCCAACGCGAAAGGCAGGCAACTACACTGGCGGTCCCTGGTGGGCAAGTTCTTCAAGACGCAGACGTACCAGGAGATTGTGGACAAAAAGGCGAGCGGCGAGATGGGCATACCCAGTACAGGTAGACAAAAAGAGACCTCTATATCGATCTCTCACATGCCGAGCTCTTTCTAAGTACGGAGTCTGTTGTTGTGGGAGGAAGGCAGGCGTGACCATCTCTTACAACTCAGATGCTCCTGGTCAAGTCTTGCCTGGGCAGGTAAGTCATGATCTGGGCAAGTCATGAGCAGAAAGATGGTACCTTTGGGGAGCATTTCTTTTCTTCATATCAGTTTCTGTTCTTCTGCCAACATCCATCCATCTCCCCAGTCCTCAACATTGGTACCCAGTCAACATGTCTTGTGAGTATAATGTCAACTTCAACTCTCCCCGTGAGGATCTACATACCTTGGTAGCCAGGTCTTTTCCGCTAACACGCTTAGCATCTGATAACTCGAACGTTCAGACAATCATCAAGAATGGCGACGTCATCCTCGTTATCGGCCCGGAACAAGTCAAGATCCAGCTCTCTTCGTCTTTCCTATGCCTCGTCTCCCCAGTATTCAGCGCTATGCTCAACACGCCCATGAGCCAGGGTCAGATGCTCAAGGAAAGAGGCGACAAGCCTGTTGAATACTCGCTACCAGAGGACTCGGCCGAGGCAGCTTCCCACACCTTCCAAGTCCTCTACGGGTCGGACCCGAAAATGCCCCATCTCGACCCGGACGAGATTTTCGAAGTCGCCAAGTTCGTAGACAAGTGGGATATGGTTGAGCGGTTCCACTTTGCGTCTACGTACTGGACCACGCTATATCGTGAAAGTCCCAGCGTGGCGGTTGAGCGCGATGACTGCTGGAAGCTTCTGGTGGCGTCGTATTGGTTCAGAAATGCCATCAGCTTCTCAAAACTGAGTTATTGGATGATTGTAACAGAAGGATATTCACTATGCGAATATATCAACGAGATGGAAGACAGGCAACTCGGGCTGGAGCTCGCGCGTGAGTGGCATCTCCTCTTGGCCACCTTCCAGGATGCAAGCTAATGACAGAGAGACAGTGGGCATCGAAGAATTGCGGAGGATAAAGCTAAAGTTCTCCTCAAGGACTAGCACTGGGCTGTGTTTGGACTGCTTCCTGAAGAAGCCGAACAGCTATACGATGGTGGGACCCAACTGCCCGGATTCGAGACGACACGAACTATGATAGCTTGGACATCGAGCTGGAAACTTCTCAGATAGGAACAGCTATTCTTGGGTGTTTATGTTCTGTTATCCATGAGGCCAGAATATCCTACTGTGGGTTGAGACACGGAGGCTCAATATCACCATACTTGCAGTCACGAGCGTGTTGTAGGACAAGTACTAGATCAGTATTGAATCAGACGCAAAAGCGGCTATCGAATATCCCTCTATGTTTCGCAGATACAACCTTGACCATCCTGTCTCATCCCAGTGTATGGCACCCTTGAGGTGTCCATGTGGCTACCTCATGGCAGAACCCAATTATAGGAAGATTTGCAACTCGCTTCCCTCACCCAGAATCGTTCTGTCTCCGGATTCTTGAAGCAGCTCAAGCAAAGTCCAGTGTCTTCTAGTCCATCATCCAAGGCTTCATTAGATCTCAGCTCTTCAATCGCCACTTCAATCTCACACATTAACCACGAACAATCAGGGTCACAAGAATATTTACTCACAACAGAGCTTCAGCCCGAGGATCTGGTCCTTTGTTTCCATCCCGTACTTGTAGAGTGGTTGATGGTAATCCTTAACTAAGGTCTGGCTCACGTATGCAAAGCCAAACTCACTCCCGAGCCAGTATGCCGCCACCAGCATCTTGAAGGTGGCTTTGGTTGAGATATAGTGGGTGGTATCTGCCCCTCGGAACCACGCCTCGCCGGCGAGCGCGAGGCGCTCAACCAGGTCGTACTTGTCAGCCAGGAAGGCTATGTCATAGACATCGTCCGGCGCGAGGTTGTGCGCGCGAGGATGTGCCCCGTACAGAGCGCTGTAGAGGTTCCAGAATGCGTCGGCGTTATCCTCCGGGAGGGCAATCTCGACTGGGCCCTGGCTCTCTCGGAGAAGTGCCCCTTCTTTGAAGTTGGGGCCAAGCATTGCGGCGAACACGGGTGAGGTGCTTCTCAGCAGGTGGGAAGAGAGCTGGATCTTGATCTTTTTGGGGCCGACGACGAGGATGACATCGCCATCCGGGATGAGCTCTCTCAGAGGGGACGCTTCATTCTCTTCTGTGGCTGTGTCGGGCTCTGGTGGATGTCAGTTTACAGTACTTGTATGTGATGATATTTGACCTTTACCTGGATGTTTTCTCTTTACCCTCTTTTCCGGCTTTCCTGCTATGCTCTGGCTGGGTTTGGTGCTCGACATGGCGACGCGTTGCGACTAGAGAGTTGAGGGTGATGAGGGAGGAGATGAGGGAGGGAGAAGAGAGAGAGCAACAACTTTGTTAGGACTGCATTTCGTGAAGTGATTCACTGAACCTCAACTGTAAGCAAGTATGGAAGGCGCCAGCTACCAGTGCCCGCCACCTACCTCCAACTAACGGCACAATCAAGAGAGACAGCTGCCTCCACTTCACCTTGCAAGGCAACGAGGAGATTCACCTATTTCGAGATCTTCACCGCGCGTATCGGTTTGACAAGCGATGCCACGAACGATGCTCCGCTTGAGCATTGGGGGTGGAGTTGGTGGTACAAGAGAGACACTCGTGGTGGACGTCGATCACAAAACTCAGAACATCAAGGTAAGGGAGAGATTCGGACATATTCAGGTTGATGGTAGTCTACACGCCAACAACATTCAGCACTCTCATATCCCCATTGGGTCTCTCCAATATGCTCTCGGGCATGGGCACCCCCAATGCCTGCATAAATTCTTTAAACGATTCCAACTTCGAGTTGTCCCAGGCTTGCTTTTGATCTGGAATTCCTGCGCTTTATCATGGTCCATTGTTGTTGACTTCTATGACGCTCCCAAGAGAATTTATCGGTCACGATATGAAAGAACACAGTTAGATACACAAGACAGCATTAAAACCCAATGCTGGAAAATACCGTAACCTCAAAACCGTGGTCCATGGCAGAGTCGCTTGCACGCAGGACTTTTGTCGGTGAACCCAACGCCAGTCTTTTCCACTTGTTCAAAACAGTAAAGACAAATACCCAAATTGTTCATACTGCGACACCGAAACTCCTCTACTGCCACTATTCATTTGAAATTAGCCACGCCTTGGTTCCGTGTATGTGGGTAGTGCACCCAAAAGAAGGAGGGGTGTCTTACAGCACAACTTCAACCCAAGAGTACGGTCGCGCAACTTGAGAGCGTATCCAACGAGCGATGCTCTCTTCATTTCGTTGTTTCCGATTAGCACGCTGCTGAAATATTGCAGCGCGCGAGGTGATTTGAACAAATATGCGGCTACCATCAATCTCCACGCTGACACGCTGTCTGGAGGCAGACGTGATTGGAGCCAGGCCGCTTCAGCGAACGAAAACCGATGTGCCATCTGATACTTGTCTGCTAGAAAAGCAATGTCTTGAATCTCTTGTGATGAGAGTTGAATCTTCGTCGGATCTGCTCCGTAAAGGACACTAAAGGCGTTCTACACCGTATCTGCGTCGTCCTCGGGAAGCTCGATCTCCGCTGGGTGATCATATCTCTCGCGAAGTGCCTTGCCCTCCTTGAAATCGGACTGTAGCATAGTTCTGAAGACGGGTGAGGTGAGGCACAGCAGATGCGATGAGATTTGTATCTTGCTCTGCTTCTCTCCAACGATGAGCATGATATCACCGTCTGGAATGAGCTGTCGACAATCGGCTGCGACTGGCCCTAAAGAAACCATCAGCGCTCACTCTCCAAAGACAAATACATGGGTAGCTGACCTGTGCTTTCATCCTTTGGCTCTTCCGTAGCCTCTTTTGGGGAACCCTGGGACGCCATCGTGACGGCCGCAGCTGGATCAGGATTGGCGGATGAAGGAGTGAAGGGGTGAAAAGAATCCTCCGACGCAGAGTTTTTGTTGGCAAGTTTGGAAATCTCGATAGGCAGTGAGGGGGAAAAGAGATGCAGTTGCTGGGGACGAGGGCTTGACGGCGGGTGTCAGGTGATGGGCAGTGATTCACTGCAAAGCCTGGCGCCCGGTATGCTACTAGCCCCTAGCGGACGAGTCAAAGCACTGTTCTGGAACTTTGATTTATGCTATTCACTTCAGAAATTAAGACGTTTGCCAGCCTAAGGCAACGACCAGGAGCTGATTGCTACGTTCTTCAGTGGTGCTTTGGGGGGAGGATTTCTCACAGATATGAAGTCGGAATTTACCACAAATAATTGCTTGCCAGAGCATAGCTTATCGGGCAAAACTCGAATGCAGCCTGCCATGCCAGCCTTACCGTCTAGAGAGTGCCCCCCCCGGCGGCTACCAGTGTTGGCCCGATCAGTTAAGGCCTTGGCAGATGACCCTGGTATAAGTGGCTAATACACAAATTTGAGGGAGCTTCGTCTACATACCTTGGTCCTCAAGATCGTTATGGCGCTGTTGAGAGGTGCCTCGCTGTACCTGTAGTCGGAGGTAACTATCCGGCTTCATTATGGTCATACCACAAAAGGATCAACTCCCCGGTACGGCACATTCCTAGATTATAGAAGCCACCTAGTGATCACGGACGAAAATAGCCACATGATCCTTCTTTTATGCGAAACGGTTGACAAGTTTTAAGTCCCATGTAGTCGTCGGGGTGAGGTTGAGAATGACAGCCGATGATTATCCGCGCTTCCCATCATCACACCAAGCTCACGGTTCCAACTCCAGCTTCAACAAGATAATCCTCTAAAATCAAGATCATGGGTGAACCACAAAGGACAGGAAGTCAAGGGCATTCCCGGAATAAGTCCGTCACCAAGAGTACGTCTCCAAATTTTACACCAGTGTCGCACGTTGCCTCGTTCAATCTCCCACATATCAGGGGGCACGTCATCTCCATTGCCAACTACCCTTAACAGCTCAGCTGTGAACCGGTGCATCTCAGCTAACGCGGCTCAGCACGACCACGGTCCTCTACTAAAGGACCTCTCGATGTCGACGAGTGAGGTTTTTTCCTTAAATACTTGAGCGGCACCTAACTTCTTCAGTGACCCTCTAACATCTCACCAACCCGCCGTCGCGGCTCATCGAGCATCAACCCATCGACCCAGGATCTCATCACCACTTCCTCGGTCCTCCACGGGAACTCCCGTATCTCAACTCGGCGAGGTCAAAGCAAAGGATTTCTCTTTCCTCCTCCGCCCAGAGATTTATCATCCCCTCACTCCCCTCAACGTGCCCGTGGCATTTCGCAACTCGCAGAAACAGCCGAGTCCCGAGGCGCCTCTCGAGGAGCTTCTCGCCAATGGCCACTTCAGGGCGGCTGCTATCGCTGCTGTCCAAGAACTCACAGGTTCAGGTGCCAGGGGAGGCATAGACCCTACGGATTCCGCCAAGGTCTTTAGTCTTCTCTATACCCGTCTGGCATGTCTGACCCTGATTGATGCGACCCCCTTGGCTGCCCAGGAGGTGAAAGCTTTGGAGGATCTCAACGATATCAGAAAGTATGTTGATGAGACAACCGGAGAACATCTGGTACCCTGGGAGCTCCGCGTCCTCAATGTACGACTTCAGGCACTTGGTTTCGGTGATGCTCGACGAGCCGTCATGAGCTACCACGACCTCGCCCGAGAAGCCCGCGACCGAATCGTCAAGGCTGCAGCCCAGCATGACAATTCAGTAACAGAGCTCTGGAAAGCCCGTCTCTGCGACCTCGGTATCCAAGTCGCAGGCGCGCTCATCGAACTAGAGGACCTAACGGGCGCGGCGCACCACCTGAGCACCCTGCGGGACCGGGGCGACGGGAGGATGACCTTGTCAAAGGCGTTGCTGTGGCTTCACCTTGGAGACGCCGATAGTGCGAGGGCGTGTGCGCGCCAGGTTTCTGAGAGCGATGAGAATGCTGAGAAGCTTATCACAGCACTTTGTGACATGGCAGACGCCGACTATGAGTCTGCATTGGAGAATTGGAAGGAGTTAAAGGAGACCATGGACGACGAGATGGTTGGCGTCAACACGGCTGTTTGTCTGCTGTATCTGGGCAGGATCCAGGAGGTAAGATCTCTGGTACCAATAGAGCCAACCTATGCTAATAATCTCCAGGGACGAGAGATACTCGAAGAGCTCGTCGATTCGGGCTTATCATCCCACACACTATTGTTCAACCTGTCGACCATGTATGAGTTGTGTACGGAGAAGCACCGCAACCTCAAGCTCAAGTTGACGGAGAGGGCTGCAGCGATGGCGGTGTCGTCTGCTGGATGGGAGAAGACAAACAGCGACTTTAAGCTGTAGTGACAATTAATATGAAATGTTGACTACCTGACTTCTACACTGTAGTTGTGATGTTCTCGAAGGTGATGAGCTAGGCAAGTGATAACGCTACAGATCTGTATTAAAGATTACGCTGGTAGGAAAGTCTGCCATACTAACAACTCTCAGCTGATATGTAGTGACAAGTATCTTTTATAATGCCATAAGTGCAGTCTGTATCTCTACCGTGGTGATGTAAGCCAGCCCCGTGTCCGAGGCACCCTCCATCATGTCCGGAGCTACCCCACATTCCGGATGCCGAAACCATCTGGAGCCTCGGCACAACACAACGTCACTCATCAGCTTGACCTAGACGCTGTTCACGTATTTCATTGTTAGACATGTGCACATTTCTCTTTCACACGTCGCTTCAAGCCTTGGAAACTACACTCGAAATGTCGGATCGCGTCAACCAACTCACTAGCCACCTCAATTACCCCAAGGGGTTGTTGGCTGGCCAAGTGGCCATCATCACTGGTAGTGGTCAAGGCATTGGCGCCGAGGCAGCGAGACTATTCGCAAACGAAGGTGCAAAGGTTGTTGTTGCGGATATTGATGCTGGTGAGGTCCCCGTACCATACCTCCACTCCGTCGAAAACTAACACTCTCAGACAAGTGCAATGCTGTCGCTGAGAGCATCAAGTCCAATGGCGGCCAAGCCATCGCTGTCCCTGGTGATGTCCTCAAAGCAGATTACATAGACACCCTTATCAAGCGCGCTGCCGACTTTGGCGATGGCAAGATCAACATCATTGTCAACAACGCTGGCTACACCTGGGATGGCGTCATCCACAAGATGACGGACAAGCAGTGGGACGCCATCATCGCCCTACACTGCACCGCGCCCTTTACCCTCGTCCGCGCTGCTGCCCCTTACTTCCGCGTGAAGGATGGGGCTCCGCGGTGCATCGTCAACATTTCTTCAACATCTGGTGTGCACGGCAACGCTGGGCAGCTCAACTATGCACTTGCCAAGGCTGGTGTTACGGGCTTCACCAAGACTATTGCTAAGGAATGGGGTCCTATGTTTGGTGTGAGGGCGAATACCGTTGCGTTTGGTCATATCTCTACGAGGTTGACAGCAGCCAAGGAGGATGGGGCCTTTGTGACGGGACCAGACGGAGAAAAGATTGCTCTGGGAATCCCAAGCAAGCAGAAGCAGGCTGCAGGAGATGCTGCACATGCAGACATTCCGCTGAGAAGACCAGGAACTGCTACAGAGGCGGCGAGCAGTATCCTAGCTGTAGCCAGCCCCTTGTTCTCGTACGTGACAGGGCAGACCATTATGGTCACTGGAGGGAGGAACATGTAGATGCAACATGGAGATACAAACACATGTCAATGCAAGAATGGTTCACATCAAGGCGTCAAGAAATGTGGTATTAGATTAAACGGTACTATTCTTCCCGCCGAAACGCCCCCATCCGACAAGATGTGCTCCTTTTGTAAATCATCGATCCTCGTCATATCCTTACACCTTGAGCCACAAGTTGAAGACACCCTGAGCGTACTGGACGATCTCGTCGCCGCCCAGCTTGCTCTCGCCGTAAAGACGGTCGACGAACGAGATGGGCACCTCGGCGACAGTGCAGCCCATGGCCTTGGCGCGTACCATCATCTCCATCTGGAAGCTGTATCCCTTGCTCTCGGTGCTGGAGATGACCTTCTCGAGGACGGACCGCTTGTACAGACGGAAGCTGCCCGTCAGATCGCTAACGCCAGGTCGGAGCACAGTGTCGGCGAACAGGTTGGCACCGCGGCTGACAAACTTGCGCTTGAGGTCCCAGCCGTAAACACCGCCATCACCAGCGTAGCGGGTGCCGGTGACAATGTCGTAGTTGCCCTTCTCCTGGATGGCCACCATCTGGGGGATGAACTTGGGGTGGTGCGAGAAGTCGGCGTCCATGATGACGACAAAGTTGCCAGTGACAAACTGCAGGCCGTGGACGTAGGCCGTTCCGAGGCCAAGCTTGCCGGTTCGGGTCTTGAGGACGACGTGTGGGGAGTAGGCCTCGACGAGCTGGAGGGCGACTTCTTGGGTTCCATCGGGGGAGCCGTCGTCGACGATGATGAGTTCCCATTCGAGGTTGCTACAAGGGTCAGCCTGCGGTTCTCGGAGATTTTAAAACCACTGGGTGCACATACTTCTCGGTGAACATGCGGTTCAGCAACCAAGTCATGATGGGGAGGTTCTTTCGCTCATTGTAGGTCGGCAGGATAACCGAATACTTGTTCGCTTTGGAGGCCATCGTGACGGTGGTGAAGGGTGATTGAGGAAAATTATCACTGGGGGAAAAATCAGGATATTACAAAAGAAGTTTGGCAAAGAGTCGAAGGGGTATCGCAAGCGACAAAAGAGCGTAGAAAGTCGGTTGATCGCGTTGATGGGCTCGTTTCTTCGCGTCGAGCCACTCTCTCAGGGGACACCTTGAAGCTGGCTGGCGATGGTGGAGGGTGACTAAGCCGCCGCTACCAGAGACAGATTGCAGATTCAGAGCCCCTGAGTTTCGGTGTGGCTAGTGAGTGTCAGCCCCAGATTATGTGGCGGTGCAGGTACCTTGGCTGCCCGCTTCGCTTCGCTAACGCGGTCGTAACATTCACCTTGCAAGCCATGGAACCACCAGCTTTTCTTGAGATCACACGGTACCATTTTCCGCTCAGCTGGGGCATTCAATTATCAATGCAATATGAACTGACCTCGCCCATTAGCCAGAATCCTGGCCATTTTCCCAACATCTGATTCATGTCTGCCAGGGCCGCGAATGCCCGTCATGCCCAGCTTCGTCTGCAGCTCTCTCAGCAATAACAGCAGCATAACAGCAGCACATCATCGACGCGTCTCCATCTCTGACTGGTTCCGGCGCTCGCCCCTCCTCTTTTCCCAGATCGGTGGCTTAAGGTCTCGGGCTGCAGGCCCACTTGTTTTTCCCCGCAACTTCATAGCTCCATCCAACTCCGTCTCGATCGTCAGAGTTCACACCGTCCCTCTCAGCGAACACTCGGGCAGTTCTCACAGTCTGCGGCATCGCAGCTCCTCTGGTTCGTCTAGGCCATGGCACTGTGCCAGGGTTGTCCTCGTCCAGTGACGAAAAGGCGCTGCTTTAGCCCGATGCAGTCATGGAGAGACGAGGGGCCTTGCCTTGTCCGCCCGACTCGGAGAGCTACTCGAGCTGAGCACTCACCAATAGGTTCCTCGCCCGCGAGTTTACTGTGACGAGGAACCTCTGGGGAGACGGGCTTGTGCCACCCTCCGTTTCGGAGCTCCCCAGAGCTTCCTAGGTAGGTAGGTAGGTACGGCAGTAAACTATCCCGGCGCGAGGGTCAAGCAAGTCTCGCCCTCTTGTCCCTTCCCAGCTGTGGAACCGTCGTGACCTCGTGCGCTCCCAGCCAACCTCACTCCCATCCTTCGTGCCTCATCCCAACTTGACCTCTCTTCCTCCATCTTCATCGTGAAGCATCGCCTAGCTCTTGCGACTCTGGAACATTATCCCAGGCATCATCCGTACCCATTGTTAGTCCCTTCCCGTCGCGCGCACTTCAACTTGTAAGCCAGACTCGAGTTGCGACAACAGTCCTTACGTCATCATCATGTCGGACGGCATCGCTCCAGCTATAGACAAAGGTATATCCCATCGCCAGCCATCGCAATGGCCTTGTTTCCATCGCGTATGCCTTGGTGCTGCGCAATTGACCTGTCCGCGATGCGACAAGGCCCCTTCATACCTGTACGCGTTCACTCAAGAGCACAACTAACCTCTCTCAGTCGGCGCGCCTGACCCCAAGGCTCCTGAGGCCGAGGCTGCTGCTCCCACCATGGACACCACAACAGCTCCTTCGGAGCCTGCCAGGTCGGAGGATAGCAAGCCTGCTGGCCTGAATGTCCCTGCGCCCAAGCCTGTCGAGGTAATGTCGGTCCCAGAGACGCCCATCAACAACCGGACTCCAGCGGGCGGCACACCGAGACCCGAGCTAAACATTGAGGAGGAATCCAAGGAGCCGCCCAAGAACGAGGACGAAGTCGCCTTCATCACCACAGGTGTCGAGACGGGATCCGCCCCCGCCGTTTCGGCTCCGAAGGATGCCCCCATGACGGACAAGCCTGCCGATGACAAACCCACCGAGGCGGCGACTAACGGCGCCAGCAAGCCCGGTTCTGACGACGTCACTGAGGCGGCCGCAGGAGAGAAGCGCAAGCTTAGTGAAGCAGCGCCGACAACTAACGGTGCAAGCCCCGCCGATGCAGAGAAGGCCGAGCCGGAGGAGCGCGCCAAGAAGGCCCGGGTCGACGATGTTGCAGACGAGCCCACGGCCACCGAAACCGCGACGAACGGCAAGGGCACCAAGGCCAAGAAGGACAAGAGGGCCCCTCCTGCTGTCGGCAGGACGGCTCGAAAGACGCGGAGTCAGGGTCCCGTCGAGGCTGAATAAGCCGAGTTTCTTTCCTTCTGGAGCGTCATTGTACCTCAGCCTGTCATGGCTTCAACGTTTCTATGAGTGATGGCTTCATGTGCAGTTGAGTTTGGGGAATGGTTGGCGAAAATGGCAGGGTTAGTTATGGGAATAGGGCAATTTCCCGAGGTCTGCCTGCGTTTCGGTTTGGTTGTATATTTGCTTTGGTAGTAACGACTTGTTCCACGTTATGTTTTCAGTCTATGTGTTATGTCGACATTTTCTGGCACAGACGACGGTTCTCGCGATGGCGGTTATTTCTGCTTCATACCCTCGCCTCGTTATATGAGAACTGCTGGGTGAAATACCATGTTTCCCCGCCATGGACTATCGGAAAGCGAAGGGAAACAAACTTCATGATCAGCAGGTGGACGGAGCATTGGTATATGGATCTCTGGACCTCTGAAACGACGCAAGAGCAGACTTTGCAGGCTACCCTGAGGCCTCAAGTCAGTACAAAGTCAATTGGGGACCGACCACCTGGACGCCAGATCTGGTTTCACCAAGCATGATAAACTTTGAATACGAAACCTGGCCCAATAGATGGTTTCTGTCCACCAATCCGCCGTGCCCAATTCCTCCCGCCCAGGGGCCTCCGACCGGGTTCCTCGGGGCTGATCCAGCGGTCGATAATGCCGTCCCAAGCCCGGTTTCGCATGGAGAAGTGGAGGACTGTGTCGTCATGCCACCCCCTCCCATCGATCGCAACGGTCTGCTAAAAAGGATGAGAGAAATCCTTGCGGCGGAGAAACGTTGCGTGGACACAGCCACGGGAAGAGTCCCGCTACGTAGTAGATCACGTCTTGTCACGGAATCGCATCGTTCCGAAGATGGGTGTCATTAGAGTCAGCTCACACGTGAGGAATAATAAATATCTAAGAAACCTGAGGTAAGCTGAGAATGAAGGGAAGCTGACCCTTGCTCATATGATGTCTTGTAGGGAGTTGTGAGCTGATGAGGGAAGCATCTGACACCAATTACTCACTTCCTATGTATAGGGTGGAGGAATGCTAGACTGGCAAATACCGTTCATGCTCATCGGCACTTGTAATAATGGCGGCCAAATGAGACACCTGAATACCAGCATTCTCCATCCTTTACCCACCAGTATAAAACAGGATGCTAACCGGCGCGAAGGGCGAGACGCTGACGTTGGTCTCCACTGAGACGTAATGGCAGTTGTAGAGGAAGTGATCTGTTCTTGAGGCGGCTACGTGTGGAATCCTAGTCCTGGTCTCCTGTCTGCCCTCCACGCGTCGCTTGCTGGTTCGACCATGTAGGTCGCCCCGTTACCCCTGGCCCGGACAGGCGGTCTTGTCAGATCGGTCGAGATTCTAGCGTGACACAGGAGAGAAGAAGAAAAAAGGCCTGTCAAGCGTGTCGTCCGAACATGTCCTGCAATTGCTAGTCACTGGATGGCCAGCGAGTCATGGTCAGAAAGAAAAGAAAAAAGTTCTGGAGGTTTTCCCACTTTGATCGTGAGGGCAGTTTCAAGTTCCAACAAGCTTCAGTAGCTCGACGGCCCCTCTTGGTTCAAACACCCAGAACGTACGAGAACATGGAGGGGGACATGTTTCCCGATTCGTCTGGTCTTGTTTTTCTTGGGCGCGATCGATTGCGTGTCTAGGACTCTACTAGGAAAACCCAGGCTTGTTCATTGTTGGTATTGTGGGATGGTGGCGAAAAAAAAAGGTGAACGACGTAGACTGCATCATTGAAGCGAATGTCGATGCCTGAATATTGAACTCTTTAGGGGATGGGAAATTCAAGGCGCTTCGGGCGTCAGCTTCGGAATGAGACAAGTTGCTTTTGGCTCAGATCCCGGACATGTTGCGTCGTCTTCCTTGTCTTGAAAGGAGTCTGCCGTCAAAGAGGTTTCTTTCGTCTTAGACAACATGAACACAAAGAAAAGGGCACCTAAAACCATCGATCGTCAATGTCGAGACCAACTTCGTAATAGATCTCTTTCTCAAAGAATTCAAAGACCATCCCATCACTTTCCTCATCTGGATTAACAACACTGCAACGTCAACATGCCCCGTGCATGTCTTGCATGGTAGACCTTCGTATTTCTCAACAACAACCAATTCTCTCTCAAGCGAAAACCAGCCGTAAAAAAAAAAACAAGAGCCATGCAGGGGTTATGGCCGACAGGACGTGGCGAGTCCAAGCCAGTGGAGGGCGACGACTGGCTACGAGGCCATCTCAGAGACTTTCGGGCCCTGAAAGTGCTAAAAATGGTCCCCACTACAGCGGGTCTGGTCTGAGGCATCAAAAATAGCAATGGACCACCCGCCGCGGAGGCCGCGACAAAGAAGGGTGAGCTGGCGGGTGTGTGTGGTGGGTTCGTACTGGACATCCATTAGCACGGACACAGCTGCGTGCCCATGGTGCGAGTAACGCCGGGGGGCGAATCAGGGCCTTGGTTTACGTGCGAGTACATCCAGTGCCGGGGGAGCTTGTTGGAAAAAACTGGCGGGGGTGCTTGAACGGCGTTGGTGGTCTCGGCGACCCGGTTGAATGACTGGAACTTTGTTGATGATTGGGGGTGTGCCTGAGAATGAGATGCACTGTGTCATGCCGTGCAACGTGTGTTGCATTATTGGTGCGGAAACGCCATCTGCACTGTACATCGGTCACGCCAAGCCATCCTGTTGATGGCTTCCCCCCCAAAATGTCCCCATGATAACGGGATCCATCCATCCATGGGATCCCGTCATGGCTCCTGAGAACCTTCCCCAGCCCTACCTTTTCCCTCCCGCCCCCGTCCCCGTCCCCATATCATCGGACCCTATTCCTATCCCATCTCGATCCTCTCGTTTTCCTCCCCTTTCCTTCTTTCACATCCCTTCTTTATACTCCCATCGCATAACGCTATCCTTGGGTGCTGCCCCCTTTCGGCGCATCGACTTCGCTTACGGGCCCTCCCCCGAACTTCTTTTACAGCATCACGACTCTCGTTTTCTGGGGACCACCACCTCTTTTAGGCGAGCGGGTTTTGTGTGGCGTATTCCTCCTGACCTGCTTGTCTGCTACCGCGTCGTCTTTTCTCTCGTTCATAGACTACGTGCTTTGCTTCCTCGGCTTCTGATCTTTCTCCTGCCCCCTTCGACCTAGCGAATACGAGAAATACCCCCCGTCGGTTTTGCGCAAATCAATTCGAGAATCTGTTACGTGGCCAACGACTCTAAACACGACTCGAAATACCCGACAACAATTGAGCGAGCTCTGGGCGTAGCTGTACGAGAGAGGCTTCTGCAAGCCCGCACTTCTTTTGAGTCAAGCCTCAACGTCTTCGCCCGTTGGCGAAGCACTCGCCCATGATGGACGTAGACAATCATCACCGTCTGTTTAGCCGCCAGCAAGGAGGAAAGGATCCCGGCCAAGAGCTGCTCGAGCTGCTCAAGAACCCATACAACGACCAGGTGAGTCTATTCTAGCTATTCCGGACGTGTACCGGCTACTGACGCCTCCTGCCCAGCTTCAAGCAGCCTCGATGTACTCAGCGTTGGCGATTTCGCTCCCCGTAACCATGTTCATCGCCTTTTGCTTCTCCCTAGTCCGACCATATCACCAGGCCATCTACGCCCCCAAGATGAAGCACGCCGACGAGAAGCACGCACCGCCGCCTATAGGAAAGGCCCCGTGGTCGTGGATCACAACGCTGTGGCAGACCAAGGAGGAGCAGCTTGTGTACTTGATCGGCATGGACGCCACCATCTTCCTGCGCTTCGTCCGCATGTGCCGCAACCTGTTTCTTACCCTGTGCCTCACTGGCGTCGGAATTCTGCTTCCCGTCCATGTGTCGCATTGGAAGAATATTGGCGATGACAAGGGCAACACCTGGGTGTCCAAGATCACCCCCCTCCACGTCTGGGGCAAGGCCATCTGGGCGCAGGTTGTCATTGCCTGGGCATTCAACATCATTATCGCCATCTACCTGTGGTTTAACTATAGAAAGGTTCTGCAGCTTAGGAGAAAGTACTTTGAGAGCGAGGAGTATCAGAAGAGTCTCCACTCCCGTACCTTGATGGTAAGGTTTGATGAAGTTGTTGGTAGTATTCTCACTCACTCTGGCCCAGGTTTACGATATCCCCAAAAAGGGTTGCTCCGACGAAGGTATCGCGAGAATCATTGATACAGTTGCGCCCAATTCGTCCTTTGCCCGAACCGCTGTTGCTCGCAACGTCAAGGAACTTCCCACTCTCATCGCCCAGCACGACCACGCCGTTCGCAAGCTCGAGAGTATCCTAGCCAAATATCTCAAGGATCCCAAGAACGTCCCCGTCGCTCGTCCCGTGTGCCGGCCGTCCAAGAAGGATCGATCATACGGAACATACCCCAAGGGCCAGAAGGTCGATGCCATTGAGTACTACACCCAGCGTATTCGAGACCTCGAGATCCAGATCAAGGAGGTTCGCGCGAGTGTGGACAAGCGAGGCTCGATGCCCTACGGTTTTGCCAGTTATTCCGACATTGCAGAGGCCCATAGCATTGCTTATTCTTGCCGCAAGAAGAAGCCTGTTGGCGCCACTGTCAGACTTGCTCCCCGGCCCAACGACATCATCTGGGAGAATATGCCGCTGTATAGTGCTACGCGAAGTCGAAGACGCTGGATCAACAACTTCTGGATCACTCTTCTGACCTTCTTCTGGGTCATTCCTAACCTCGGCATTGCCATTTTCCTGGTCAACCTGCAAAACCTTGGATCTGTCTGGCCAGCCTTCAACCAAACACTGACCGAGAACCCCAGGAGCTGGGGTATTGTGCAAGGTATTGCTTCGCCGGCTCTCATGTCCCTCACCTATCTCATTCTCCCCATCATCTTTCGCCGACTCTCCATCAAGGCCGGTGACCAGACCAAGACGGGCCGAGAGAGACACGTCTTGGCCAAGCTCTACTTCTTCTTTGTCTTCAACAACCTCATCATCTTCTCCGTCTTCAGCGTCATCTGGAGTTTTGTTTCTGGCGTCATCCGAGACACGTCAAGCCCGGGTGCGACCGACATTTGGCAGGTTATTGTTAAGAACGACATTGGCAATTTGCTCTTCACTGCGCTGTGCACCAACAGCCCCTTTTGGGTGACTTACTTGCTTCAGCGTCAGCTCGGTGCAGCCATCGATCTTGCTCAGCTGTGGCCTTTGGTTCAGGCCTTTTTCCTCAAGAAGTTGGGCAGTCCAACCCCGAGAGAGCTGATCGACCTCACGGCCCCTCCTCCTTTCGAGTACGCCAGTTACTACAACTACTTCCTCTTCTACGCCACCGTCACCATGTGCTTTGCCGGTATTCAGCCCCTGGTGCTCCCGGCTACCGCCATGTACTTTGTGATCGACTCGTGGCTGAAGAAGTACCTGCTTCTGTACCGTTTCGTCACCAAGACCGAGTCCGGCGGCATGTTCTGGCGTGTCATCTTCAACCGCTTCATCTTTGCGACAATGCTCTCGAACCTGGTTGTCATGCTTACCTGCTGGGTTCGTGGTGATGGAACTCACATCCATTTCTTCTGCATTGTGCCGCTGCCGTTCCTTATGCTCTTTTTCAAGATCTACTGCAACCGGGCTTTTGACAAGCAGATTCGATACTACACGACTCAAGATGTTGCCAAGCGTGCCGAGAACGGAATGAACCCGAAGGAGTCTCGTTTGCGCAGCGAGCGACTGGCGAACCGATTCGGCAACCCTGCGTTGTACAAGCCCCTCATCACCCCCATGGTGCATGCCAAGGCGCAGAACCTCCTGCCTGGAATCTACAAGGGACGACTGACGGACGGCCGAGAGGTGAACCAAGGCGATATGATGAGTGTCAGTGGCTACTCGGACATGTACGCTCTTGACCCCATGCAAGGCGGAAAGCCGGGCAAGAGCGCCAACAGCATCCCTGGCTTCGAGTACGTGTCGGATACTCAGATGGACTTTCAGTACTACAAGAACCGAGCCGAGTTTGCGGAGGATCACGGTGGAGGCGAGATCTACGGCCGCCCCGGAGAAATTATGCGCCCTGATACTCCTGGATCGTTGGATGGAAGCGACACGGCGTCGCGACCTGGCACGCCAGCTGGTCGCTCTGCTTCCCCCTTTAACCCTGGACAGCAGCGTTTGATGTCCATGTCAAGCACCAGCGATACGAGCTACTCGGCATACCGACCAGCTGCCCCGGCATACAATGGATTCACCCAGCAGGCAACCATGGGCTCAGAGGTACCCAGCCGTGGCCGCAGCCCCTTGTATTCGCAGAACAATGGAAGCTCCTCTGGACTTGGGCTAATCCAAAACGCCCAGGCTCCTGCCCTGAGCAGCCTCGCACCAGGAGGTCGTATGACGCCTTCGGTCTCTCCTGGCCCTTCAGTAGGTGCCCTGGGTGGTGGACCCCGTGGTTATAGCGGCCTCGCACAGAACGAGGAGATGGACGCGGGTGATCCTTCACAGTACGACTACTTCCGTGGCGGTAGCCGGACAAGACGGACCCCCGGAGAGGGCTGGTAGAACCGCCTCAGAAAAGGGCTTTTCTTTGCATGATACTTTGCGCGGCGTTTGGATAGATTGGGATGGATCTGCAGTTGCTGTGAAAGAGGCGGATTGTGCTGATGCGAGACGACTCGTAGACCTTTGGAAACGTACGAGAAGAGAAGCAGACCATATTTGCAAATACAGCTTTTAATGCACATCATTCTGTTCATATACCTTTTTGGCCATGGCTCTGCTTGCAGATGTGGCAACTGTATCTATCTGGGCTTCCAACTTGAAGCGGTGATGTGCGAAATAGCTAGTCTATATCCTCTATTTTTCTTTTATATCATGACCCCTAGTTCTTGTAATTCTCTTATCATAGCAATGACTTATGCCTTTGTAAACTTGCCCGTCTCGTGCAATCTCGTGGCAAAACCCTCGAGATCCTCTGCTAAACCTGCCATGATGGCCTCCTCCACAACATCCTCATTCCATGATATCCCCAGCGTCAAGGCACCCCCAGGAACACTAGCCACGCTGATGCTCATTGGGCCGCCGGCGACCATGATGCCATTAGTAAAGAGCACACGCGAGATGCTCCTCTTGCCCTCCTCAGGGGCAGGAATGCTCAAACACCCGATGTTGCTCAGCTCCCACGAGTCATCTCGCTCCTTTCCATCTTTCTTGCGCCAGTGGGACGCCCAGTCGGAAATGTAGGAGAATAAACTGGAGTCATCATCGGCGGGAAGTGTGGCGGTTCTCTCCTTGATCTGGGTCTTGAGTTCGCGAGCGTGGTGCCAGATAAGGGCATCGAGATCTGCCTTGGGACTGCGAAGGGCTGAGACATCAGATGAGGCAAATTGATGCGCCATGGTTGTGATAAGCACACGGTAGGTGTCTTTGAGAGCGGGGTCTGCTGTAGATGACATGTATGGTCGCATGTTGATCGGTGTGGAAGAAGCGAATGCCGGGGCATCTGGGATGCGAGTTGCGAGAGAGGCAAAGATGAGGGCATGTAGCAGACCCGTGATGGAGGTACCGTGAGATCGGGCTCCAGAAAGGAGACTCGCCACTACTGGAGCTTGGATGTCGACGGCATGAACACGGGCCTTGTGCGGATGGGCAAAGTCGATAGATTTCCCGGCCCAGATGGCGGGTTTGGCAGATTTGAGGAATGAGGGACCGTGTTCGTTCCATAGTGTAGCAGCCCAGAAGGACATGCTATTCGTGTAGGCAAGGATAGCGTCTTGGGGCTCTGGCAGAGAAGGGGGTTCGGGGAATGAGAGGACGGTTTGGAACTCGGAGGATGACTCAGGGGAAAGAATATTGAGCTCGGCTAGGAGATGCTCGTGGAACTGCTTAGAGCTGGTCCCATCCATCAGGGAGTGATGGAATGAGAAAATGACATCCTCAAAAGAAGGGTTTGAGTCTGGTCTGAGCACGATGATGCGCCAAGGGGGACGAGACTCGACATTGGACCACAGCTGATCGTGACACCAGGCCTGGGTGTCTTCAAAAGTATCTTCATAGTTTTCTTCATCAGGAATACCTCGGAACTGGACATGCTCATCGAGGTTGACCTCGCGGATGTGGGTAAAGTGAGCGTGGTTGGTGTCTTCATCCACAATGCCGACTCTAAGCATGGGATGCGTGGTTATGATGTTTGAAAGAGCCGCCAGGATAGAAGTGTTTGAAGGGGACGAGTCTTGAGGTAAGGTATATCTTCCGGTGACTACCACGCAGCGGTATAGGCCTAGGGGGTGACGGGAAGATGAGTAGATCTCGCTGGGAAGATGTTAGTGGCTGGAATTGACCGGAAGGGTGGTACACACATGGGGCCTAGAGGCCTGATCGCGTTGGGGAGCGAGTTGACAGTCATTGTGAATCAATTGGACTTGGATTGAAGCAATTCAATATGACTCAGTTGAGTATCACTCTTTGCTGTTGAGTGAAGTTGGACTTTTGCTCTCCTTTGAGCCAAGTGCCTGGACCAGCTAGCTGAATTCACTTGCACCTTCAATAAGACCAAGGTGAAGTCAATTGCCGAATTACAATGGAATCAAGAAGAGAATTATATAGCCATTGGAAAATTTGCCTTAAATACTTGGCTATCCACAGCTTTCCTTTGGTGGTATAGTCGTTCTGCAAGTCTTGGATGTATGTGAGTCAGTGGGTGACTCGGTGTAAGTGATGGGACCTCGCGCCGTGGGGCGGATGATACCAGAAACTTGACAAAATAACCAAGGCTATGATTTTGACTTACCAAATCAATGATTCCTTGAAAAATGCACTTATAGCATTAAGTGATTGAATTGCTGCAGCCAACTTTGGCGGCCGAGTCGGTGGCCGGATGATTGGTTCTGCCGATGCCACCGCAACCGGCGACTCGGCGTGGAAGGTGCAGGTAGGTAAGGCACTGTAGCTAAAGTTGACAGGCGCCAAGACCCTGGCCGCTTCTCCAGCCTCCAACCTTTCAACGCGTTGAATCCACGACCCAGACAAAAACACCTGGCCACACTTTTGCGACTCTGTTTATTGTTGTTTATTTCCCCCTCTTTGCTGCATTGAGAGCTTTCTGATACCCAAATCTGTCCACGAAATTACCTGTACCACTTTTTTTTACTTGGCAGCATCTTTTTTTCGACTCGGCGCAACTTGCTGTCGCGATGCTATGAAACGCGCTCTCGACCATGTACTATCGATCACACTCTAGTCGCCAATAATACCTTGGAATACTCGCCCATGGATCGCGACGGGAGCTCGTTTGGTGACCGGTCATTCGGGAGACCGAGCCAGCTTGTGGTGAAGGAGTCTGGGAGGAAACCTCTCTTCGGGGCGCCTGCTTCGCGGGGGGAGGACAGGAACAAGGAGAATGATCGCGCGCGGACAAACATCCCGATACTGCGCTCGAGCGTTTCCGTCAACGGGCTATCGCGATCGACGAGCGCCGAAGCCGAGAGGAGAGGAAGCTTCGGCTCACCTCGCGAGACAAGGATGCTGAAGCCTGGGTTTAGCGGTTCCGCTCGGAAGCGTCTGTCCATGAACGAAGCTTTTACTCTGGCCGCTCAAGAGAAGGACGACGATACCGAGGACCATGTGATGGATGCGTCGCCCAGTCCTGCCCCGCGGGTCTGGCGCGAACGACGGGAGGGGGACGAGAATCGGATGAGGAAGCTATTGGGACAAGACCACCTGGATACGAAAGCGCCGAGTCGACCTTTTTCGCGACAATCGCTAGCCTCTTCGACAATACCTGACAAGAAGCCGTCACCCGAAAAGAGCCAATCACCGCGACCAAAGTCTCTGTATGCAACGTCTAGGATAGGGCTTGGGCCTAGGGAGCCGGCCCCAGAGACTGCAACTACGACGGGCGATGTTGTCAAGGAGGATCGGCCTGCGAGTTCACTTAGTGGGTTGCGCCCACCTTCCAACTGGCTGAGGCATATGCCTTCGAAAGACGATCTTACGAACCAGGGTCGAATTCCGGCGCTGGTCCCTGGGATTGAGGATCCATTGCCTTCAATTGAGGGTGGAGGAGAGTCGCAACCAGCCCCGGAGCCCTCGCCTGCAAAGAGCTTCGCCTGGGAGGTTGACGATGATTTCACGGCTGGGGATTTTCAAGTTTCCGACAGTCCGAGGATTCGAATGGGTGCCCGGCCATTCGCTAATCGGATCCATTTCGACGAGGGGAGTGAGGTTGACATCAACTCACGGACGAGAGTGGCACCGCCCGGATCGCGCAACACGAAGCTGGACGAGATCCGGACGAGAGAGGTCAAGACAGGGAGCGATATTCCTCTTGAACCACCGCGGCCACAGAATACCAAGCTGGATGAGATTAGAGACCGTGAGGAAAGGGTCGAGCATCAAATACCCATACCGGATCGCCACGCGGCGAGACCGAAAAACACTAAACTGGACGACATACGACAGCGTGAAATCAATGGCATTCCTAGGAGGTCTTTTGCTTCCATCAGGCTAGGGGAGATCCGGGAGCAAAATTCCATGATACGTTCACTGTCACCAGAAGAAAATCGACCACAGACAAGCGGAGGGATAGTGCCAGAGAAGAAACCATCGCCTGAGCCTGAGAAGAAGGAACTGCCTCGACCAAAGTCTGCATTTGAGACTGCGGGCGAACAAATACCCGATACGCCCGTGACTATCTACAAGTCGCGACGGGCCAGTATAGAAACGCACGAGAAGGATGGGAATGGATCAAACGACGTTAAAGACGTTTTACGGCCCAGTTTGTCACACAGGCGCACGGATTCACGAGACCTGCTGCGACAGCTGGCTAGAGCTACAAGCTCAAGTCCTGCTCCGGAGCTGGAGCCTCGACGGCCGGCCGACACTGACAAGCCGTTATCTCGACCGCAGGACCCCAAACCTGACACTGCATCGGCGATTCCGTTACCCTCCGCTAACAATGGACTGCGGCATCGTTGGCATCGGCCAAATCGCGATCCCGATAGCAAACCCACGGTTGGATTCGTCGGCCTCGCCCGAAATCGTTCTACGGATTCTGTCAAGAGCAAGAAATCCATGCATTCGGAGGCGGACCCTACGGACCGGATCGCGGCCGAGGCCAACCTGTTTGCGCCGGCAGACAACCAGTCGGAGAAGGGCTCTATGAAGGCTCCTTCGCCAGTGCCAGAGTCGGACGATGAGGAGGATGCCGAGGCGACACCCCGGGCTACGAAGCCAGACCCCCTGACGATGCCAACACCGAGGGTCACGGGCGCATACGTTGAAACACCAGCGACGGTCAAGGTGGAAAAGATCGAGGTCAAGGATGAGAAGGAAAGGGAAAAGGAGACGGTACAGGAGAAGGAGAAGCCACCGAAACGAGAAGAACGACCACTGCGACCAAGATCAACATCACTCCGGAATAAGAGAACGGAGCTTGTGGCGAGTGGTAGTGACAGGGACACTGCATCAGATCCTGGGACAGATGAGAAACCCCGAACCAGAACCTCGTCGACGGGCATGAGAAGACGGCGCCCTCGTTCACTGTCACGGCGCAGAGCACCACTGAAAAATTCGGCGAGGTTGCCATCAGTCAAAGACGACCTAAAGGAGCTGCAGCGCGTGCACCACATTGACGACTCCACACTGGATGACCTCGAGGAAGTTCTTTTAGGCCGCAAAGCCCCGTCACAAGACCTAGAAGCTCTCCTCGACAACCTACCCCAGAATCCCTCCCTCGACGACGATTTCGACTTTGACTTGGAGCTCGATACAAAACTCAACACGAGGACCAACCAGATCGACCCGCAGAATGACAACTCTGACCTCGTCCGACTCACGCGCATGAACAATACTCTCAAGAGCAGCCTCTACGGAATCCACACGGCGGCAAGGGGAATAGAGCGCCTCTCTGATCAGGTCAACACCAAGACCAGGGCGAACGAGAACCGGGCGGCTGAGAACAAGACGATCGAGAATAAGCCAGTCGAAGTCAAGGTTTCTGACGACGATACTGTCAAGCTCGAACCTTTGAAGACAGAAGAACTCAAGAAGCCCGAGAAGCCCGAAAAGGTTGTTGAAAGGATGGAACTCCTCCAAGACAAACACGGCGCCCCCACTGTCTACACGACGCATCCCAGCACCGGCACCGTTTCCTACATTCACCTCCCCATCCCGCGCCTCTACCACCGCAAGCCTTTCCGTCTATCCTTCCTCGGGCTCTTGGTTCTTGTGCTTTCGCTTTGGTACGCTGCTGAGTCGGCCATGTGCGCCATGTTCTGCCGCCCAACCCGCTGCGGCAGCACACCCTGTACGTGGTCCATCCACGACCCGACTTTTGGCACCGCGATCCCCGTCAAGCTGGACCAGTGGACTACTGGCGGTCGCGGTCGCGTGCTGGTCGAGCACCTAGGTGAAGAACTGCAGGACTGGATCGCCGACGCAATGGACGCGCTGCATGACCGAGACATCACCAAGGTCGACATTAGCGGGTTCTCGTTTGAGCAGAAGCGCCAACACCGTCGACGCCTACGAAAGAAGGGCCTCGCTCAGCGCCGCGTCCACTCGCCAGAGCAGCAGGCCAAGTTTGATGCCTGGCACCAGGCGAGGGTGCAAAGGGAGCGGCAGGAGGAAGCCAGGGAGATGGGGTATGACATTGGAAGCGACGATGAGGCGATTGGAGGAGACGAAAGGGTTTGGTAGTTCACGGTTGGGAGAGGTGCTGATATCATGTGTCCTGCCTGTCATTGAAGCAAAGGGCAGTCAGTCTACGTTGCTTATGAAATGGATATCCCCAAGCGAAAGCGTTTGAACTTGGTGTACACACAAACTCGTTAACGAGATGCTATTTGCTCTGATTGATCATGGTGACATCTCTTCCAGTTGGTATCAACCTCTAAGCCCATGTAAAAAGAAAAGCCAAGACATACATTTTCCATCCAACGCCATACGCCTGTTTTTGTCTCTTCCATCTAATCATCAAAACCACCCCACTCCTCATCCTCATCCTCATCACGATCGCTACCGGCCTCGGCCCATGGAAGCCTCTCGTCCTCGTAGCTCTCGGCCGCGCGCTCCCTCACGGGCTTGACGGGGCATCGCTTCAGCGCCTGCACCAGTTCCCCAACGGCCTTGACGAAACCCTCCCCTGCCTCGTCCTTGAGGGCTTCTTCGCGCTCTAGCTCGTCGACCCAGATGTCGAGCGCGTGCAGTCTAATCCCCACGGGCGACTTTCTCAAATCGCCTTCAACGTCAAAGGGGTACTCGGCCAGCACACCCACGATGGCCTCAACGTCACCATCCTTCCACCCCCTCTCCCTCGCAAGCCTAACATGCGCAGCAAAAACCCTCCTGACGAGCAACAAAAACTTTTCCAGCCTCAAGACGTCAATGTCGGTCCACCCGGCGCCGACCACGACCCAGAAGCCGCGCAGCCAGGGGACGGCGCACGCGGGCTTGAGCGTGAAGAGCAGGTTGGCGAGGTCTGCGGCGAGACGCTGCTGGGGCACGGGGCGGTCCGTCATCCAGAGCGCGTAGAAGAGGCCCTTCCAGAGCTTTTGGGCGTCTGTTTCGGAGAGGGTCGTGCGGGAGGAGAGGAATGTCGAGAGGGATTCAAGGGATGCGGTGCGGAGTTTTCGGTCTGAAGAGGAAAAGAGTTAGTTGGGAGGAGCAGAGGGGAGGTGATGGACGGACCGCTTGAGGCGAGGTTGCGAATGAAGGGCATTTGAGATTCGTGGGCGGCCATTGTGAGAGGCTAGAGCTTCGATGGCTCTGTTTAATGGATGTATCTTGTTTATGCGACGATTCTCGTGTAGGGTTTATTAGGTCGTGAGTGAGAGGTTTGGTGGTGGTTTGCGATTTGGTGTTGAAGAGCTGGATAACTTTTTTTTTGAATGGTCAAGGTGGGATGCAGGAGACCAGGGGACTATGTGGGGTTCACCGAGTTCACCGAGGGTGGGGCCGGGATGTGTAAGTTGGTTGAAGAAAACCACTGGCAGATGTAATCAAGGATGATTAAATAGTTGTGTTCATATTTGGAGGCTACGGGTGAATATTTTGATACTTCTTGATGGTGGTGGTTCAAATCTCCACGGGCAAGAGGACTAAATCAATAGCTGAATTATCTATAACAATACTCTGAAGACACAGTCTGTCCCCGAACTCGAGAGCTGGCTAATACCTAGACTATTTCACAGTAGAACAAGCATCAAACAATTGCTTCCTCCTCTACAACTCAAGCCTCCACCTCGACAGAGCCAATCCAGGTCTCGAGCCTCAACAGAAGCTAGCTCTCAGACCACCAAGATGTCGTCCGAGGCCGCTCTCACTGCCGTGTGAAACGAAGGCGTCGGCTGAGAGGTCTGAGGCTTCACCGTGGTGCTTGAACGGACCAGAGGTTGACCGAGTTGGAGTGATCAAAGTCACCTTTTGCGGAGGACAGTTGCCACTGTAGTTAATATGATAGCAAATGTAATGATCAAAGCAGGCCATTATGGCAGAGGGGAAGGACCTATAAAGGCAGCCAGTGACGGATGCATAGCAAAACAAAGAGGTTTGGGTCGTTGCGCGAAAAAGATGAGTCAGACTGGTTGCGGTCTCAAAGTGGAAGGCCATGGGAGCTACTTGATGCTTACAAGGGTCTTTGTCAATGGTTTGTCGATAGTCTGCGGAGCTGAGCAGGAGAGTTGCTTGGCAGAAAGGGAGTCATTAACAAATAACATCAAGGCCAAGCTTACTTGTTTTAGACAATAATATCTACTACGTAGTATGTACATGACAAACAACTATGCATCATGGTTGGGTTACCGGTTGTTGGACAAGATGCATCACAATCCTTGTTCTTGACCCTATTTGACAACACCCACAACCAACAATGGCCGAGTGATTCATATGTCATCAGCAATACATTTACTACCAAACACCAATGTTCAATGACCCTTGAGACCCTCTAATTCACTCCCAGGCACCATTCGTTTCAGCACCTCCCTCCCAAGCAACCCGGCCCCACTGTTACTCACCTTGTGCCTACAGGTGCCTACCTACCCCACCATCGTCATAACCTCCCTCCTTCTCCAACTCTTCTTCCTCTTCTCTCTTCCCAGCTAAATACACGCCTTCTCGACGAATAACGAAGCCAGCGCTGAGCGAGACTTGACTTGAGCTATTTAAGCACTGCAACATACGTTCACGCGTCAAAAGAAAACAAGAGCGTCGTACCCTTGAGCTCTTGCATTTTCTTCACCCCGCCATCGGACGACCCCCAAAATCAAACACCACACTCTAGAATCACCAACCGAGTCACAATGTCGTCCACCAAGCGCATCACAAAGGCAAACTCCCCCTCCTCCCGCCTACTTTATAACCCTCAGCTGACACGCTTTAGGAATTCGCCGAAATCTCCCAAGAACCACCCGAGGGCTTCACCGTCTCCCTACCCCCAAACGAGTCCATCCACACCTGGCACGTCACCCTCCAGCCCCCTCCCTCGACGCCCTACCACCCGGGCCGCTTCGGCATCGTCCTCTCCCTCCCCACCGACTACCCCTTCAAGCCCCCCGTCGTCAAGTTCTCGACCCGCATCTACCACCCCAACGTGACGAACGACTCCCTCGGCAACATCTGCCTCGGCCTCCTCAAGCCCGACGCCTGGAAGCCCAGCACAAAGATCCGCGCCGTCCTCGAGGCCTTGGCCAACCTGCTCGAGGAGCCTCAGCTTGATAGCCCTCTCGAGGAGCGTATTGCCCAGCAGTACCAGTCTGAGCGGGAGGCCTTTGACAAGACTGCCAAGCAGCACGTTGAGAGGTATGCCATGGGGGAGCCCGTGTTTCCACCTGTTGTGTGAGGTGTGAATCATGACGATTATGCGAGATCAAAAAAGGGAGACAAGAAAACTTGGCATGACATTTGGATAGCTCAATGTGTTGGGCTTTGGCCTGGCATTGGGCATCACGGCTTACCAGACATGCCTGACAAGTTGCAAAACAAGGACGAAAATCAAGACAGAAGAATCATGAATGGACGGATGAATTCATCAGAGACGCCTCATCAGCTGGCTGTCTCGGCTTGTATTTATTTACTTGCACTCATGCACAACAAATAAACAATAGCACAAGACATACATAATTAGAGACAGACACACGCGCGCAATCATTCACTGTGAAAGCCATCTTCATTCCATTGGGGTATCAAAAAAGGGCCCCAAATTCTACTCCTCCCTAATAACCTCTATCCAGTTCATATATGGCCCCTTATCTATATCAATCAAAACAAACACCGCTTCGACTCTGCCATTCGCTCCCGTCCCCCTTCCTGCGGGAGCCCTCTGCTCCGGGGTGGTATAGTGCTTTTGGTCTTCTCGCAATGCAGCCGTAAGCCATCGTCATTAAGTTTAAAACAAGCTTCCTTTTTTGGGGCCTTCCATTCCATCCCGTCCATTCCAAAACCGCCCAACGCTGGTCCCTCCCCTCTTTTTGTGAGACATAGTAAATACCCGGACAGGGTATTGCGGGTAATAACAGAACATGATGTCAATGAGAACAAGGTAGAATAGAAAGAAGCAAAGATGAGGTGTGAAATGCAGACACTGTGCCGGCTAGGTCGAAACAAGAAGCAAACAATCAATGCCATCCGTCCAACGCCATCCCATGATTAGATTCGGCGGCCCCGCCACCGTGTCTGGTGTGGGATGCAGGATGCCGAGGCAATAAAGTTGATAAAGTCGTAGGAGAAAGATGAAGGAGTGTGAGTGTGTGTGAGTAAGTGTAGAAGTATGAGGGTTAAAGTGAAGGGAGGGAGCCCGAGTTGAAGCTTATGCGCCTGTCGGTGTTCTCTTCTTCCCAAAAATGTTCCTCTTGCCACCCTCTGTGTCTGATTGCGCCACGTTCCACGTGTTGAGGGACTTCCCCTGTCGTACTCGGTCCAGCTGTGCCTTGGCTCGGCGTTCCTGGCGCTTGTCATCGATCTGGGCCTGGCTGAGATGCCCGAAGCCATTCCGCCGCTTGAAACAAGCCTCCATGAGCCCATTGGCGTCAATCAGTCGCCTTGGCATCGATTGTACCACGCCAAACATTTCCATGGGGTCAGCCACAGACTTGATCTCATTCTCGCCTAGCTTGAAGATGGCCAAGGCAATGCGGAATAGCGTCTTAGAACCTTCGTAGAAGAAGACATCCCACACTCGGAGCGTCGTCTCGATCGGCAGAGTTCCGATGAAGCAGCTCATGAACCACGCCGTCATGCAGAGAGTAATCGGTGGGAGGCGGTCTGTTGGCGTTGACATGCGTAGCAGCTCCTTGCGTCGTGCCCGAGTAAGCCGCATCGACTTGCCAGTCGACGGCCGTGAGGTGGGATCCGCCTCGAGCTCGCCGCCAATCTTGTCCCAGATGGCGGGCATCGAGTTACGCATCTCAGTCATGAGCACACCAAGATCAATCTTGGAACCCTCCAAGCTCATCTCGTGCGTCCCTGGAAGGTAGATGACTGTGATGACGTTGAGGAGCCAGAAGCACTGCTCCTCCGTCTCAACAAAGAGGAGCAAGAGGCCAGCCAAAAAGTTTAAGCTCTGGCAGTAGCCGATTCGAGGGTTGTACACGGCAAAGGCGTGAAGCACCCGACGCAGAGACGTAATGATGGGTGGCTCTCCCTCGGTGTTGGGCGGACCCGGGCTTGAGCTGCGGGTGGAATCCGTCATCAAGCTCTCCCTGGCGCTGCTTGACGCAGTCGTCTCTACTCCACCGGGAGGCTTGAACTTAATGTTGTCCGGGAATGTGCGGTGCAAATCCCGCTCGATTGCCTCAGCGTCAACATCCTTGGCCCTCTTATAGGTCAGCTTGTCGTAGAGACCCGAGTGCTGGGCGAGGATCGCAGGTCCACCAGCATAGTAGAACCAGGCGGCACCGCGCCATTCCGGGGGAATCCCTTTGCGCACGAACCGCTTGGTCTTTGCGTTGGGAGCTGGAAACCGGTTGGGATGGTCAGTCATAAGAGCATTGTCCTTAAGATACGCGGCCCACTTCTTGCGACGGCGGGCCAGGTACTCGGTATATCCAACATTCCAGTTGTCGTATTGCTCCCTGGTGACGTATTGGTTCTCCTTCTTGAAGCCGTAGCGATCACGGGAGTCGGGGTCTTCGGGCTCAACAGGCGCGGTGGGCGCGGTGGGTGCAGCGGCCACAGTGATGACAGGGGGTTCAGGTGAGGGCTCGGGGTGCTGAGTAAATTCAGGGGTGTCGGGACGTTCGGCTGGCTTGTGTGCCGGGATAGGTGGAGAGATGGGAGGAGAGATTGGTGTCGAAATGGATGGAGAGCGTGTAGCAGAAGGTTCTGTAGCAGAGGTAGGATGTTGAGAGTTGATCGAGGGTTCTGAGTCGATAGACCTGGCCGAGTCGCGCTTTTCGGCCATTCCCCGATTGTAGTTTTCCGCGATATGTGGTACGGATGATGTGAATGCAGGAGAGGTAAAGATCATCTTGGACATTCGAATCTCGACATCCAATGTCGAGACCGACTCTGGAATCGGTCGCTTGGGGAAGTCCTCGTCGTCGGTAGCGTCCAAGACGCTCCGACGCGGCTCCCAGTCCGACGTCAAGGTAGCAGGGCGGGCGTTCATGGTGACGTTGTAGTCCGAGTAGTCGTCGTTGTTGTCGTCTTCTTCGTCGTCGTCGAAGCCTTGCTCGTACATGCCCATAACATCCTCAAGGCTTGGCTCTTCGAGATCGGGGTCGAACTCGTTGTCGGCGTCAGCCTCTGGCTCAGCGTCTCCTTCCGGGCTGGGGTAGAGCGAAGTGACGGAGCTGTCCTTTGTAAGGACGCTGCTTCTTTCTGTGACGGCGGTTCCAGGAGCAGTTGATTCTGTGAATTGGGAGCGAAAGCTCGACCGAAGCTCTTCACCACTCATCCAAGGGGCGACAACAGGGCTCGGGGAAGCCGAGCCGCTGTTGGTGTAGGTCAAGGGCGGCCGTGCGGCGGATGATGTCGCACCATTGGTGGTCCTAGCACGGGGCGCTCGCGGCTCATATAAGTCGTTACCGGGAGGAGAGAGGACCGAGTGGTAGGTCGATGATGACTGAAAAGACGAAACAGAAGGGCCGCGGGGACGTGTCGGAGGCCAGAGAGGATGTTGGGGAGAGGTGACAAGCTCTAGGTACTGGTCGGCAGCATTGTAGCTGGGGGTATTTGAGGCGCTTGGGGCGCTGGGGGCGGCCCGGGTCTTAGCCGCGTCTGTGATTGGCTGACGAATGCTCTGTTTCCGCGGCCGCGAGAAGTTCTCCACGGCCGTTGGAGGGCTGTCGTAGGCGCGCAGATCAGCCAGTGACGACGCAGATTTCAGAGGGAATGTCGGGGAGGCGTTTCGGGATTCGATAGGCGTGCTTGCGGCTGTGTCGTATGCAAAAGGTGAGGGCGAATGGGGCGAGGGTTCGAATGGCGATGCCGGGGTCGATGTTGAGGGCTGCAGGATAAATTTAGCTGGGTTAGACAACGAATCCCATCGCGGTGACATTGGCAGAGGCGGCAGTTGTGAGAGTGACTCGTCTGACGGAGCTCGTGTATGGCGGTACGCAGCACCAAACGGCACGATATGCACGCGAGGAGATGCAAGCGGTGATCCGAGGGGCGAAGCCAACGGCGAAGCAAAAGGTGATGCATCGCCAGTCGAGGTACCCGGCACGGGGCTGTCATCACTATCCCGTAATCGGTCCCCGTAGAGTGAAAACTTGCGACGTGTTGCACTTGGCGAGCCCGAGCCATCGGGGACAGAGATGGAGAGGGGGGTCATGATGTCGGGGGCTTAGCCGGCGAAGGAACGGAATGCTGCTGCTGGGCGCCAGAGGATCACCAGAACTTTGGTCGCCCAGCGGGCAGAGACAGGGATGCACGTCAATTCAAGAGGCGTGACGGTTTGTATCGTTTGCGAAAGTGTCGTCGTCGTGGGTCGTCGTTTCGTAGATATTGACGGTGGTATGGTTGAAGATGGGCTGGTTAGTGGTGGCTACCGCCTCATGCAGTGCGCGCTGACCGGTGCAGCGCCGAGGATGAGTGAAAGTAGCGAGGTCTGATTGGGAAAATAACAACAGCTCTTGGCCATCGCCACTGAATCATAACCTGAAGAAAAAGAGATGGTGTTCGTTTCCGAGGTCGAATCGAGATAGCCTACGAGGCAATATCTTGTCCGTCGGTCTGGGTCTGAAGTCGCAAGTGACGCACACACAAGCAGTCTACTTTTTTTCGGATTCGAAATCGGATAACGCAAAGGACAGACAAGGCCACAGGCAGCGAGCACGGCTGTCGAGGCAATCGGAAAGCTAAGTGTTAAAAACGAAAGCGAAAACCTTTCGCCCTTGGAAAGAATCGATTTTGCCCGTGTTGGTCACAGTTCAGTTCCCCAGGGAAATGACAGGGCTTAGTCGAGGCACAACGTTGTGGCTGTCGTCAAAGAATGGACGCCGAGTCTCGTCTCAAACAGACAAGACAACCCAGCCGGCAGCCCAAGAAGTGAGCAAGAGAATGAATGAATGACCTCAAGCCGGTGCCCCAGAGTGAGAGCGAAAAATCGCACGTACGCAGTCACGCACCCTGCATAAGACTCGACGGGGAAACCGGATAGGTAGGCAGGGCGGGTAGGTTGATTCGACGACCAGGATGTGATTCCAGGTCAGTCATAAGCACCAGGGTCGATCACCAGGGAGCTCGGGGCGATGTTGTAATGAGCACGACACACGAGGCCCTCACGCGCAAAGGGAGTCTGTTTCTTGAATCTGATCCGAGGGTCGCCAAAGGAGTCGAGTCGCAAAATTGGGTCAGTGAAGGAAGCGGATATCGGAAAGCAAAAGCCCAGGCTCGTGCTTGCAGTCGAATTGGAGTTGACGGGGTTATGTCGGCGCAGACGACAAGGAAGAAGAGTCTGGATGGGGATTCTTGAGAGGGGATCCAGGGAATGGAAATGAGACAAAGAAGAGAGACCCAGGAGTCAAAAAGAGCAGGTGGCGGGGGAGAAAAGACAACCTAGGCCAGACCAAAACGAAGGAAAAAGCACGTCAAAACGAAGTCGTCCAGGGGAAAGAGGGAGACAAAAAAAGAGAGGCCTGCCAGTGCAGTGACAGTAGTGGCTTGTCAACCCAACGTCCAAGCGGCGTGCTTTCCGTTTGGCTGTCGTCTCCCGTCTTTTTCGGATATGCTCTCGAACAGGTCGGTCAGTCGATCAGAGGCCACCAAAGAGAGCAAGCAGACGAGCTTGCGAGCTGCTATTGGTCGGATGGGCTCAAGTCGTGCCCCGGGGAAGCCAGTTAGGATCAGTCGGTTCGGTTGCTGCACTCCCTACTCCTTCAGCTGCTGTGCCCTTTTTTTCAGACGGACGCTAGGCTGCTGGAGCGAAGGGGGCAATTATTGAGTCAGTCGACCCCAAGCGGGCGGGGGTAGAAGCAGCCGGCGACAAGGGTATAGGATCTGGCCAAAGGGTTTGGTGGGAAAAAATAAGAGGCAAAGGAGCAGAGACTAGGGTAAATGGGAGAAGCAAAGAGAGGGCGCTCCGAGGAGGTGGTTCCAACCAGATCGAACGGTTGGCCTCTTGGTCTTGGTGTTTGAAGCTGCAGCTCAGCGAGACAGGGGACGATCTGATCTCGCCATGTATGTATTCGTATGGGGATGCTCGTGAATCCGAGGCTTGGAGTTTTGGATATGGACAAGGGATAGGTTCTGGATCAGGTTCAAGAGACAGCACGAGCGCGTGTCTATGTCTGTGACGAGTCTCGCACCCGCAGTGGCAGGGAAAGCGAAGCGGGAAGCGCAGGGGCATCAGAAAAGAGCTAGAGATCAACGGAAAAGCAAGCAAGAAAAAGACTTTTTTTCTCTCACGATCACTTTTCACAAGCATCGGTCGAATAGTCCATTCAGACGATGCGCGCCATGATGGATCTCACCTTTGCAGCCCTATCCTTGCCTCGAATAGGGCGCTCTTATTCGGTGCTAGTATACCTCCCTCCTCCAATCTAGAACCAGGCAAGCCTCGTTGGGACTTGGAGGAGCAGCCTTTTCCCCTCTCAACTATGGATGGGATGCAAATTAAACCTGCCCCTCTTGTCGTGGTCTCCTCCACAGCCTTTGACATAATTCATGCTCATATGGTGGTGTGTTTGGTTGCACCATTGTGATACAGTAGCAGTGCAGTCACATGGCGACCCCATCCGTCCATTCTCAACAGTTCCATTCTCAGGCCACTAGGAGAAGGGTCACTGTAACAAACTTGGCGAGGTCAACTTGGAGGGACGAGCGAGATCTGAGAGGCATGGTTGACAGCCCACCAAAGGCACAGAAAAAGAAAAGAAAAAAACTAATATCAACACCGTGAGTCTAGAGCTGCCACCATCTCCAGCGCCGCCTCTCCAGTTGGTCAGCTACTTACCCTCGTAGCACATGGCTCCGGAAAGGGAGCCGACCCAGAGGCGCTCCAACGTTTGGGGGGCTCCAGCGCGGGCTCCTCCCGCTAACGTTCGCCGCCGGGCGCCGTCATGGACGGGCTAATGCCCGAATGCCATTACCTACCCACATCGGGTAGTCATCTCCCCTTTCTTAGCGTCGCAAGGCCCCGTTAGGTCTCCTCTGCCCTGGACGAAGAGGGAGAGACAGCAGCGGAGGGTAAAAGGCTCAAGACTTGATGGCGTCAAAAAAGACAGGCACACTCTGGCCGAGGTGGAGGAACCCGCCAAGCCGGCCAATGGGATCCGTTTTGTGCCTGGATTATCTCATTCCAGCCGTGTGGCTTTGACCTTGCATCTGCAGGGACATGATGCAACCCTGTTTTATCCCCCATCACGGTCCAGACGCCTTGCAATGCAGGATATTACAGCGTACGCTCGGTGCATTACGTCGACGGGCCACAGCATTTCCAAGGCGCAGCAAACATCGAGCTCTGTGCTCCGGTTCTCCATGCGTGTGTGTTCATGTTCCCCGTGTGTTCCGACTCGCTGGGCCGCGTCGCATCGCGTGCAGCAATGCACTCCCAAGGAGGCGCCTGGTTGAGCTGGTCGCTGTTCAATCTCGATTGGCCACGATTCGATGCGTGCGGAGGGAGGAGGATCAGCAAGGCAGGATTCTCACCCTTGCCCTCCGAGGCTTCTGGTACAATTCCTGGATCTACAGTCGAGATGACCAGCAAGGATCATGGGACTGCCTGCTCTCTCGCTTGATGCTCCGTAATCATCTTGTCAACAACTCAACCTTGACAATAGCATCGGCCGCCTGGGACTCGGGGCGAGTTCTTGCGCCCTCTCCACTACCACGAGGCTCGCAAAGAAACACCAAGTTTCCAGAGTCATATCCCGGGCAATATTACGCAAAGCAAAGCGAGAGTGACGTCCAGCTGGCAAGCTGACGTGCAAGGGGAAATGGCTGATCCTCAACAA
Organism: Fusarium piperis; assembly: GCA_027886205.1. NCBI lineage: Eukaryota > Fungi > Ascomycota > Sordariomycetes > Hypocreales > Nectriaceae > Fusarium > Fusarium piperis. The sequence continues at coordinate 140,307 of RZGM01000035.1, forward strand.
CACACACGACTCTCAGCGCCGCCCAACTGCGCATCAAGACTCCGTCTCAGCGCCTTAGCGTTCTCGGCCACGACCACTCACGCGGGGGCATCAGAGTGCATCTCATCTCGTTTCCTCCGCAGCTGGTGGAAGTTTAAAAAAGCAAAAACAAGAATTGAACCGCGAAAGATCAGCAATGAGAGCGTTGCCTTCTGGAAACTTTTGACGGACTCATTTTCCGACCTGCAGGAAACCTGGGCTTGCCGCTCCCCCACTTTTGATGGAGACCTCGTGGCCCCTGTCGGCTGGCTGGCTGTTGAGTGAGCCTTGGGAGGGCATCAGTCTCAATGGAGCAAACATACGGACACAGTAAGAAAGTATGACAATTGGGCGGAACACTGGCTGGCTGACTTGCATGTGAGATGGAGATGATGTTTGCCAGCAAGGGTATGATCCAGGACCGGTGGATCTAGAGCATCCTACGGATATATGAGAATGCCTCGACTTGACTTGGCGCTGTCCGCTGATGCAATGGCTTCTCAGAACTAGCCGAGCAGATTGGCTAATCGTAACGGCACAGCATGGGGATTCCCATTCCTGACCTGCGAGACATGCGTGAGGCACCAAGACAAACATACGGCACTTGATAGATCGGAGCATGTGAGCATCGGAGCAAACAAACTGGTTGCATAACTCGTGCACCCCTGCATGCGGCCGAGGATCAATGGATGGACGTGCATGCTCATCTCCGCCCGCAGCCCAACAGGGATGCCAAAGTAAAGTTTTGTTTGTTTAAATTCCAACAAAATACTACAGAACGCGTCGGGTTGGCAAGATGCGCGTCCGACTTACACGGACCGAGGTACCAACAAGCGCGATGGGCCATCCAACGACCATCTCCACGGTTTAACCCTCATTTGATGCTAGCATCGCCCCAACATGAAGCGAATTTCCTTGATTGCAGAAACGGTCTGGCTCCCGTGTCCTGGCGGAACGGCAGATCGATGAGAAAAGCTTGAGCAGAAGAGGCTGGCCGAGGTGATGCTAGCGGGCTCGGGCTTGCCCTTTCATCAGCTTCATCTTGACGGGAAGCCATTCGCTCGCCGACTACCGTTTCAGCCAAAATCTGCCTACCATCTCATCTCGACCTCGGTCGTCAGTCTAGACTTGCAAGCGTTGGATCTAGTAATTTGCCCCGGTTTTTGATGAGAGGACTGACAGTCGGAGCAGTCGAGGCATCACGATTGCAAATCTCGAAAAAGATGATTGCCAAGCTGGCCTTAGGTCATGCTCCATCTGATGAGGCAGACTGCGCCTCAGCTTCGCATCGGAATATGCATCTTGAGATTTGCAAGCGCCACTGCGCCCTTCGGCATTGATCGTTTGTGCCTTGAAGCAGCCAAGAAAACCAACCGGTGAGGGACGGATGCGAGGCACAGACAACCTTGTGAACGTGGGCTTGGGAATCACCAATGGACGTGAGTTGGTGCACAGGAGATTGAGATAATGATCCAAACCCCGCAGGGCCTTTACGCTTTCTTTTCTTTTTTTTTCACCTATTTTTTATCTCCTCTCTTCTCACCTGAACCTCACAGGAACTCGGAAGCGTGCCTGTCGCCTAGCCAGCGAGGAACGCGGAATCAACCACATGTCCAGCACAGCCATCTGGGCCGCGCCTCGAACATACAGTCAAGAGGCGCTGAGAAGCATGCATCGGTTCAGGTCAACCTAACAACGAACTGCATTGAACAAGTCGAACACAAGAACCGCAATTGAGTTGCTAATTTAGCAATGACTTTATGGTTGAAGCTGGAGCTCAGTTAAGATCTCAACTGCATCTCGAAACCATTTCACCCACCTACTCGGAAGCTGAAGGTGAAGATGGTCCGCACTCCTCCCACGTGACCGGCAAAGACCTTGCATTTCAGCCCTCGGCTGAGCCCCCCAGCATCTCATCACCACGCACCTATGACGCCAGCCTTGGCCCGACCCGTGCCATCCTCGTCCACATCCCTCTTGGCTTGCGGCTATTTGTCGGACACGCTGTTTAGGAGTTGTCCGATCAGCTCCTCCACGTCCAACACAACCGGAGAAACTCGAGCCGAGTCATCCGTTGGTCAGGTTCCTCCAGTCTCAGAAGAGGGTCCGAGCTCCCAGAGCTCCCGTCTCATGGAGGTGAGATGTTACAGAGAGCTCTTCTGTTCCCTTCGCCCTTGTCCTCGGCCACGAAAGTGCAGCCAACCGACGCGTCCTTTCAACGGACAAGAAGATGAACGGTAACGCAACCAACAACCTGCACGGCTTGTCATGGAGAATTTCAGCTGCCCTACGGAGTACCTAACATGGACCGTGTCGGCTCTCAACAAGGCATGACGGAGCTCCAGTGTCAGAGGACAAGCTGAAAGGGCGCCATCTTCCAGTGGATGACCACAGCGGACTTGTCCTTGCGAGACAATTCCCCTCGAGTGCAGATGTGAAAGTCCTACGTCACCCTTCGTCGCCCACAGAGGATGACCAAGCAGTCTGTTTGCTTGATGACGGATTCCGAGTGGTCATTTCCAGCCACCTGGAACCCCAGGCCAGAGGCCCGCGTCCCCAGGCTCTCTGCTCTGTCTCTCTCACTCCCTCTGGCCCCCGCTCTCCCCCTCTTTCAAGGTCCTCGACGTGCCCATGTCATGTCATGCTGGCGAGGTCGCGAGGTACAATAAATGATGCGGCGAGAGCGGGAGAGGCGAAAGCAAGAGGCCACCTCGATGCTTTCCGGGCAAGGCATCGTAAAAAAAAGTGGCCCACCCAAGAGTACGTGAGCTTTCAGAGAGGAAAACCATAAAAGATAATATATAAAAAAATAATGAAAAATATCTATAACCCTATTAAGATCTAAATAATAGATTTATGGCCCTTGTTTTCCTCTATGCATTTATTTTATGAAGCTATAGTGCATTCAAATATGTATATGTTACTCTGTGCTTGGTCTCAAGGTGGCTTGGTGGGCCATTTTTTTTTACGATGCCTTGCCGGGGTACGAGCAGCTCTGCGCCAGACAGACTAGCTCGGTTGGTAGCTCTGATTGGGCGCCGGCTCAATCTGGTCCATTGCGCGTCTCGAGTAGTCGGTGGCCCTGATCGACCTGGCCTGGCTGTTTGCAGGTGTAAGCTTGCCTGAGCTTGCCCGCCAGCCCAGCCTACCCACCCAATCCATCCTTGGATGACGGGCTCGTGGGCCGGTACCTCTGGTCGTCGCGATGTTTGTTCGCATTCCCATGTATTCCTACCTGAGTCCTGTTAGTGATATCCCCCCAGTGATCCTGGAGTGTGTCCAGTGATGGGATGACTGTGGCAGCCGCAATTGGCTGGACTCGAAGCTCCCTCACTCGAGCTCTTGTCTGTCGCCCTCCTCTCGCCCACGCGCGCACGCAGCCTGCTCTCCCACCCTCTCTGCCGTTCCCACTCCCCCTGACTCTCCCTCTCTCTCCTCTTCTCTGTTCTGGTCCTGTTTAGCTTGTCTATCTCGTGCTGTGCCTTGGACAACCTTTAAAACCCTCTCGTTCCCCTCGAGAGAAGCTTTTTATACTCCTGAACTTGTCAATCGCAAGTCGCTAGTTCTATTACATCACTCCCACATCCGCAACCATGTCCCGCAAGAGAAAGCAAGACGAAGAGGAGGAGGAGCTCGTCTCCCTCCCTGAAGACGATGATGGCGAGGAGGAAGAGGAGTATGTTCCATTCTCTACTCTCTGTATCCTGTCCCGAGTTGTTTTGTTGTGTTTCTGCTTCCTCCTTTGACTTTTGGGGCGAGGTTTCAATTGCCCAATCGCGCATTCCCCTCCCTCGCGCTGCGCTATTCGTTGCGCCGCTCCCATGTATGCGCGTCGCGCAGTTGTCGCATGTAATGTGATGGGATGCGATCATGGTCATGGTCGATCCCGCCTGCATGCGCAGCTTGAGGTGCCGTGGTCGCAATAGCCTGCCATACCCATTTCCTGCGTCGCCTTGCCTCTTTTTGTGGTGTCGCGATTGGACTGGTCCCGCTGTTTGCTTGATGATGTTGTTGTGCGGTTGATGACGTCGCGCTGACCTTGGTCCGAATCAGGTACATCTCGACCGGAGATGAAGAGGAACAGAGCGAGGAAGACGAGGATGCCGAGGAGGAGGAAGAAGATGATGAAGAGGGCGACGAAGCCGAAGAAAAGGGTGAGTTTGCCTTGAAGTTTGACGAGCTGGGTCAGCCCGGTCTATCCACTCCTCCCATCCATCATCACTATCACAAGCAACCACCTTGTCGCGAGTAGCACCAATCTGATGCCTTTGACACAGTCGAGCCACCCGTAAAGAAGCGCAAGACGGCCGAGGCTTCGAACGAAGAGGTTCCCAACGGTGACGCCGCCGAGGAGGAAGAGGAGGAGGAGGAGCCAGAAGAAGAGGAAGAGGCCGAGGCCGAGGGCGAAGAGGATGCCGAGGCTGATGAGGACGCAGCCGACGTCCCTGCTCCAGCCAAGGAGACCATCAAGGCCCCCGAGGCGCCTGCTGCGACCGAGACCCCAGAGCCAAAGGCTGTCACGGCTGGTGGCGAGTGATGTCTCCTGTTGGCTCGTTTTATATATAGCAACTCGTTCCTTTTCTTTGACGCGTCTTGGATCGTACTCGCCGGTCATGTACACCCGGACAGGTGCTTGGACAGCGTTAAGTTACCGAAAGGGGTCGCTCTTAATATCATGTTGTCGTCACTTGCGTGGTCGGGTACGGGTATAGGTATAGGGTGGCATGTTAGTCATGGATATGGTGTCGAGATGTATGTTGTTAAAGATTCCAAGAAGTCTTCATCCAGAGCAATACATCCATCTGGGTCCCAGGCCCCTTTATACCGCAGGCATCGTCCATGACCCAAAAATCAGCAACTTTGCCAGGTCATGAAAAAAACAACGCAAGTCATCAAACGCACAGAGAGATCCGTGTTCCGATCAGATCTACCCGCGCACGCAGAAGAGCCCACTTACCGATCACCCGAAACCCACGTTTTCGCCTAGACTGACGCAGGTTCATAATCATCAAAATGAGTGATGTACGTAGTATATCCCCCCCCTTGTCAAGGGTTGGGGGAGGGTAGAGGAAGGAAAAAATAAGAAAAAAGCCGCAGACGACATGTTCGTGACATGTCCCGTTCACCCCCTGCCCTGACTTACCCTTGAGGGCCATGATAAATCATTATTGGCTGAGAGGGGGCGTGAAGAAACTCCGCAACGGGTAGGGCTGAAGGTGTTGGGGAGATGGGAATATGGGGGAACTGGTGAATGTCATGATGTTTTTTTTTTCGTCTTGTGCTTGTCTACCATGTAGAGTTGGAGGGTGGAGAGAGTTCCCGGGAGGATGGGATAGGGCACCTCGGTAGGTGATCGGCAGTAGAGGTTTGGACATGGCATGGTCCTGGTTATCCTGTAGGGAAACGTGGCAATGGCATGAGGTTTGGAGAGCATGGCACAGTTCTTGTATGTGCATGGGCGATCTAACTCTGGTTGACTCATACCACACAGGTCTAGTCTACCTACTTGGCGCGTAGCATGGTGAAGGAAGACTACACTAGGAAACTGGACCTTCTTTGTCCATCCCCATCCGTATTTCCCAGCTGTTGACCGAACCGGGCGGAGGCCAATGTCCGCCGACTTGATTACCCCGGATTCGAAACGGTGAGATCAAGTCACAAATGGTCCGATGCAAAACACCATGGGGAGGGATCCCGAGCCAAGTCCGCCGTCTTCGGCCTGGGAGATGCAACTCTGGGGCATGGGCCAACGCCTAGAAGACAATTACCCTCGGATACAGGTTAAAAAAACCCTTGATCGAGGAAATCTGGAGATTCGCGGGCGGACGGATCGAGAGGTGTCCAACGATGGTAGGACGAGCAACCTACGATGATGCTACGATTTGGCGGGATGTCTTGGGGGGCAAGCAAGATGGGGGGTGGATGGTATACCCTGGGAATCTGCTTCGGTCAAGAGTAAAGGTCTTTTCACTTCGAAACTCTTCCAAGACAATCTCTGGTGCGCCAAGTCTTCAAGCCCCAGAGATTTCCTATTACCATTACCCAAGAACCGAGAACCAACAGGCGGAACCGGACATGGATAGCTTCAAACCGACATCCTAGTTTGGACCCCATGTGACCGGCAGCACCAAAAAACCACAGGGCAGACATGGGAAATCTTACATAGCTATAGTTCCCACGCCCATCATCGCCGATCCCCACGTCGGCAGTGAAAAGGGCCCATCCCCACGAGGTGCCCAAAAAGAGCACACGTTCCAAGGCAAACGAGATTGAGGTTAGTCAAAGGAGGACCCGTCTTCTCCCCCCTTGTCCTGGGGGAAAAAGACCGGGGATAAACTCAGACCACCCACACTTTTCCGTCCCCCCCTTCCCTCCCTCCCCCAGACACGGTCGTGTTTTTTTATTTGTCCGCTGTCAGATGCGGTCTTGTTTAGACGACAAGCCTTGGGGTAAGGGTTGATGTTGATGGGGAATAGAATAATGGGTATGGGCGTTGTCGATGCTGTAGAGTCTGAAGAGAAGAGGATAACCTCCAACGAATGCTTCCACCCCCTCATAAGCACATCACGAGGAGAGAGGCCAGCACACACAAGACCAGACCCCGAGAGGACCGCAGGCCGAGCGAGTTGCATAGCACACCTCTGAATGAGTTGCTCTTACGTGGCTATTAGGTGTCCCGGGGCCCGGATTTACTAAGAGAATGCCCAATCCTTGCCGCCCGCCAAGACCTTATTCCTTGGCCCTCCTCTGCTTGTGCTGCTCTCTCGCGGAGGCGGGCGACGCCCTTGTGTAACTTGTTGCGATTTGTATTGGCGGGATTTGGACTGGAACCTCTTTTTCCTCTCTTCTCTTCTCTTTTTGACTCTTACGGTCTGCCCGTAGGAAACTCTGTCCACCCCCCTCCAGGACTTTAAGCGAAGCAGCCGGTCGATGGCAGTTGTGATGCATCACATTGGACAGGACAGGTCCTGTGTGTGTGCCCTGCCCTGCCCTCTCCTCTCCGGCTACGCCTCGGTTACGGCTTGATGGATGGGATGCCTCCTCTGGTGATGGTCCTGTCGTGTTGCTCTGCTGCACTCCGAGGAGCGGCCTGCCTATGGGGGGGTGTGAAGAGGAACCAACCCCAGTCCTGTCCTCTGGTTCCGTCATGCCCCTTGTATGTTCGTCTCTCTTTTCACATTCACACAGGCACACCCCTTCCCCATCGGGTTTTGTGCTTGACTCGGTTTATGAGCCTGTGAAAAAAGAGAGAAAAAAGACGACTCGGGATTCCTTGGCGGCCCCCCGTGTGGGCTTGGGCCTATTCGACACGACGGGCTGCCATGTATAAAAGGGGACCTGTCCAGCCCCGGGGGTCCTGCATTTACGAACGGGAACCTGACCTCTCTCGTCTCTCTTTTATTCTGTACAAGTCATCCTCTGATTTTCACAGAAAAACAAAAACAAGACGACACACAAAATAATAAGAGCACATACAGAATTCGAGTTCCGTGATGGCTTGCGGCTTGTCAACAGTATCAGACATCCGAGCAGCCTCGAGACTACAAGTCTGCCGCCTACTTAACTGCCTATAACAAGAACCCCCATTCTTTTCAAACAAACAAGACACCTACGATATACAAGAAAATCAGCAAAGCCGTACTGATACATACAACACACACGACGACATACGTTCACGCCCCCATACGTGATGACGGGGTTCAAGGACAACCTCGTATTACTTTTGGTATTTGCGGATAACCGTTAAAACGGGTTCTACTCCTTTACAATGATGAGCTCGACATATCTCGACGCCGCGGAGGGGGACCGGGGAGGAGCACGCTTCGGCGGCGCCATGTCTGACAACTGGATGAGCAGCATGGATGCCGCCGCCATGCCCTTCTCCGGTCTGGATGCTTCATACGAGGCTTCACCTGTAAGTTGGCTCCTCTCACCTCGACAGCAAAGTGGCATCGACTGACGGATACACTCAGCAGACTTCTCTCCAGTCCCCAGAGACGCCCAGTCTCGACAACACCGTCTTCCCCTCCCCCATGGCTGACTTTGCCTACCTTGACCGGCCGTTCGGGGACTTTTCCTCGAGCGGCTACGCTATCCCTCCCGCCACCCCGGGCCAGTTCCCCGTCCGCTCGTCTCACCGTACCTCTACTTCGCTCTCGGACGGTTACGACCTGACCGGTGGCTCCTCGGCCAGCCCGTCCCTCGGTGCTGTCTGGCCCGCCCACGTGTCCCCCGCGGCTACCTTCCTGCCCACCCCGCCCATGGCCGACGAGCTGTCTGCCGCCGAGTCAGGGGCCGAGGATGACAACCCGGACCGAGATGAGGACGAGGAGGAAGACGAGGAGGAGGAGCCAGCGCCCAAGAAGCGCAAGCGAGGCGCCGACAAGACAAAGGGGGGTAAGCGGCCTCACACGCAGCTCCGCACCGCCTCCCGAGCTCCCAAGAAGCGAGGAGCCGCAGTCGCCAAGCCGCGACACCCATCCGAGACGGTCGAGGATGTCAAGGCCCGGGCAGCTCACAACCAAGTAGAGCAGCAGTACCGCAAGCGTCTCAACACGCACTTTGAGCGTCTGCTCGCGGTCCTGCCCCCTCCCGGCCGCGAAGGCGGCGTCGCGAGTGACCGCAGGGTCAGCAAGGCCGAGGTGCTGGACCTGGCGCGCGAGAGGATCCGCGCGCTGGAGAGGCAGACGTCCAGGCTTGAGAGGGAGCGGAGGGAGCTCAGAGGGAGGATTGGGGGTCTTGAGGGGAGGATGGGAGGTAGATGTTTAGTTTAGAGGTTCACGTAAAAAGGGAATGGGGGAATGAAGAGTTACAGGGGTATGGATAACTTGGGATGGAACAAAAAGGGGACAAGGGGCGTATTGGGAGGTAACAAGTGAAATGACAGCTGCAAACAAACAAAAAAAAATAGATAAAAAAACAGTAACTGAAGGAAAGGACGTGGTTCAATGTCGAGGGGGGCGTATATGCTTGGACTAGCGGGAAACATCGCGGTTGTTAGATCGCTCGCACAGGGAGTCATGAGAATATGGGGTAATAACAAGGGGTGGACTTTTTGTGGGGGAAAAAAGTCCATGCTTCTCTTGCTCCGCTTGCATACCTGTGTTTGTGTATGGGCTTTCATTTGTCAGTTTAGGAATCTCGACTCTCTTTTTGGTATTTTGCCACTATTCAGGGTTGGCTTTGACTCTTTTGTCTCGTGTGTGATGATTAAGTGGGTAGGGGATGTTGTGTTACTGGGGTTGATAGGTATTGTGGTACATGGGGTCTTTGTGTGTTGTGAAGTGAACTTGACTTGAAGGATGAGTGAGTTGCTCACAAGGCATACAAGTCATGTTGGTATCAATGACATCCCCAAGAAGAATGGTCGGTCACGACACCAAGAAAGACACTGATAAGCACCTGATAGCATTAAAACTTGATACTGTAAAAAACTTAGATAAGAGTAAATTTCCATGGCGGCAGCCATAGAAGCTCAAGAGTGGAAGGATGAGCCTTGTAGTACAAGATGCCACCTTTCCTCTTCCCAAGTGATATATTGCAGTCTTTTGCTTCGAGATGTGACAAGACCGCGAATGTACGCCGGTGAACTGCATGGACTCGGTTTACAAAGGCCCGTGAGGATTGCTGGATGCCTGGGGACGAGAAGACAGGGAGGTTGATAGATGCATCGAATAGTGGCATGAAGGGTAAATGGGATGAAAAGGTGAATTATCGACGACAAGTTCAGGTATATAAACCGCCCCTTGGCTCTTTTCCAGGAGTTGAAACCATCAACAACTTGCAGACGAGACTGAGGGCCTGCCACTACTTGATAGCAACAACAGCATCGACTTGATACAGCACTGACAACTGGCCCATCACCAACCATGGCTCCCCTTCAGCCAAGCACGCAAGTCTCCCCCAGATACCTCCGTGGCATCCGTCAAGATGCTAACATACTCCAGCCACACCTTCATCCTCAACACTGGCGACGAGATTCCCGCCGTTGGTCTCGGAACCTGGCGCTCTAGCCCCCGCAAAGTCTCAACCGCTGTCGAGACAGCCCTCCGCGCCGGGTACCGTCACATCGACACGGCCCTCGCATACGGCAACGAGCAACAAGTCGGCATCGGGATCCGTGCCTCGGGCGTCCCCCGAGAAGACATCTGGGTGACGTCCAAGCTGCGCAACAACTGGCACAAGCATGTGCGCGAGGGCTTGGAGACGAGTCTGAATAATCTTGGGCTCGAGTATGTCGACTTGTACTTGATACACTGGCCTTGTTCGAGAGATGCGGATGACCCAGCCCACTTGTACCAGGATTGGGATTTTGTCGATACCTGGGCCGAGATGCAAAAGTTGTTGGAGGAGGGAAAGGTTCGCAACATTGGCGTGTCCAACTTTGGCATCAGACACCTCGAGAAGCTGCTGAATAGCCCTTCTACCAAGGCAAGTATCCTTCACCAAGACGTCGAGAGCCCATGGCTGACAGTGTAGGTCATCCCCGCTGTCAACCAGATCGAGCTGCATCCGTGCAACCCGTCCCCCAAGCTCGTCGCCTACAACACCTCCAAGGGCATCCACACGGAAGGATACTCGTGCCTCGGTTCGGCCAACCTGGGTCTGTCCCGCAACAAGACCCTGCTCGACATGGCCAACGGAAAGGGCAAGACGGCGCAGCAGGTGCTGCTGCAGTGGGGACTGCAAAAGGGCTGGAGCGTCGTCCCCAAGAGCGTAACGCCTTCGCGGATCGAGTCCAACCTGGATCTGGATGGGTGGGAGTTGACGGACCAAGAGATGGACATGTTGGATGGGATCGAGACCCGGTTCAAGGTTGTCAGGGATGGGTTCTTGCCCAAGAGGGTCTTTTTTGGAGATGATGAGTAAAGGTAGATGAAGGTGTGTACAGACAGGACTTACATGACAAGGGTATTGGATAGATATGAGAATGTAATAAAGAGACGCCCAAAATGGCACGCTGATCCGAAGGGTGACCAATGAGACAACAAGAACCTGCTGCTCAACCCGACTCTATAGTTTGGCCTTTCGACTCTCCTCCTCCTCTTCCTTTAGGACAGCGGCGACGCTCTGCCTCAGCTCCTCCGCCAGCTGAGCCGCCTCATCGTCATCCAGCTCCTCCCGCTTCCCCCGTCCAAACATGGTGAAGCTCTCACTGAACCGGCCGCTGGCGCGAATCTCCGGCCTGGGGATGACGTGGAAGTGCATATGAGGGACGACTTGTGCGGCAGCAGCGCCGTTGTTCTGCACCACGTTCCAGTCCTCGACACCTGTGGCCCGAGCCGTCGCCTTGGATAGAACGCGTAGATAGCGACCTAGATCGGCGGCCTCGGAGTCGGTCACGTCGGTGAGCTTGGGGCGATGAGGTCTTGGGCAGAGGAGGAGGTGACCGCGGCTGAGGGGGAGGATGTCGAGGAATGCGATGAGTGTCGGGGTGGAGAGTACGATGAAAGAGGCAGGGGAGACGAGCTCTGGGTCTATGGATGGTGATGACTGGAGAGGAGGGTTGAGAGGATCAAAGGGCTTGAAGATGGTGCAGATTGAGCAGAAGGGGCAGCAAGCTGTTGGAGGAGTAGATGGATCAAACATTGTGAGCTGCGAGTTGTACAGTGATCAAGTAAAAAGGAAAGAGATTAAACGGCTAGAGAAGTGTGAGGTTGAGTAAAAAGAACAACCCAGGTCAAGTCACGATGAGTAGAGGAATTGAAAAGGTTCAAGATGATGAGTGTGGAGAGAAACCGAGGTACTCCCCAAGATTCGGGATCTGGAGCTTGCGCCGACAGGGGTTTAGTGGAGATTGGCAGCGTGGGGTGCTTGAACTGGTCTTTGCTTTGCTGACTAGAGCTGTCTTAGTGGTTCATTGGTTGGGGAACTTCTAGATAGGAAATTGTGTGTTCGAGTGGAGGTTTTGTTGAGATGGAGGAGGAGGGGGAGGAAGAACATAATGGAGGAATGGGTGTGTGTGTTTATCTGGTAAATGATGGATTCCTCACGTTGTTATTCTTGCCTCAGTTGCGCAATTACACCAGGGAACGGGAGCCGAGTCACCCCACGAGACGAGCTGTCACAAGAGACATGCACTTACTGTCCAGGTGCGCAACTATAATGGACTGGGCCAAGAGATGGGATGAATTGACTGACGTAGTGATTAATTGGAAAAGGCCTTTATCATGCCTTGAGAGCAGTGCGGCTTGAAGCCTAACATGGATAGTCGCTGGATTAGACAGAGAGGTTCACGATAATGTTGATTGAGAACGAGCAAAAACCTGAATACATCATGAGAGCGAATCAACGTTAATACTGCAACTATTACCCGGGAATGCTTCTCTTGAATGGTTGCCTTTCAAGGCACGGTTGTCGCATCCCGTGCTGATCGCGGTACGTCCCTCACCCCCAAATTCTTTCCCTCTCACCGCCCAATTCTGCCGTACAAATTCCTTGACCGTCCTCCATGACCAAGCAAACTCTCGCGCATTCTTTTCCCACCCCACCACCAGAACTTCTATCGCATAACCAACGTCAAACAAACAAACACATTTCCCAACATGCCTCGCGAAGAGTACCAGGTCCCTACCTCCTCCTCCGCCCAGCGCGGCGCCACACGCGAGACGCACGAGACGCGCTCCGTCATGACATATCTCTGTGGCGACTGCGGCGGCAGCGTCTCCCTCGGCAAGGACGCCCTCGTCGCGTGCCCGCACTGCGCTGGTCGTGTTCTCTACAAGGAGCGCACCAAGCGGTAAGTCGACTCCTATTCTTTAGCCAAACGCCTTTTGCTGACTGCTGTCTGTAGAATGGTCCAGTTCGAGGCTCGATGAGCAGACGGCGTGTCGAGTACGAGAAAACAAAGAATGAACAAGGGTGTTGTGGCATTTTGACTTTGGAGATGGGAGTTTAGGGGTCTGGGACTTTTGGTTGAACGAAGCCGATAGATGAATACAACATGTTCTTTTGCAACAAGACAAAACTGCATCTTGAATATTTCATCTTCAAAGTTGCCCTTGGTATCTAACTTTTCAAGGAAACCCCCATGTCGTCAATCCATTTTTTTGTTAAAGAAATCCTTATCCCAATCCCCTAAACGCCGCCTGTTTATGCTGCTGCCTGCTTCTACTTCATTGCCTCTGTGTGTGGAGGTACTTTGCGAAACTCGCGTCCGCCATGACCGAGTCCTCGTTGTCGCCCATGGCGGCTTCGTACCGCTCCTGGAGGCTCTGCTTCTTGACCTCGTCGTCCGAGTCTGTATCATCGTCGTCGCTCGGAACGTCCACGTCGTCGTCGTCGTCTTTCTTGGGCGCGGGTTGTCCGCCGACCGTCATTCCCTGCATCATCTTATCCAGCTCCTTCTCTCGGGCCGCCTTCTTCTGCTCGTCGCGCTCTGCCCTTCTCCTCTCCAGCTCAGGGAGGTAGTCGCGCAGAAACTCTTGCTTCTTCTTCTCGACTGCCTCGAAGAACTCGTCCACTCCGGTGCCTAGTCGCGAACTCACTCCAACCACGCTCAAGTGTGCGTAAAACTCCTCCAGCATCAGACTCATCGAGTTGAGCAGGCTGCCCATATATCCGCTTCCTCCGTGACCACCACCCTCCACACCGCCGAGGGCATCCGACTCCTCGTCTCGTCGCAATGCCTCCTGGAAGGCCTCAAAGTCGGTCATCCACTCCTTGGCGAACTCGGCGTCCTTGACATCGGTCTTGTTGAAGACGAGAATCATGGGCAGCTTGGTCTTGTAGAGAATGGAGCAGGCGTAGAGCATGTTGGACATGAATGTCGAAGTGGAAGCAGTTCGTGGGGTATCGATAACATAGGCGATAACGGTAGGAAAAGACGACGCAAGAGACTCGAGAAGAATGGTTCCAGAGGCTGACCAGACAAACACCTCGATCTGACCGGGCGTATCGACCAAGATCCTGTCGATGGGCTTGCGGTCGGGCTTCTCGGGATCGGGCTGGGCGCGCTTCTCGAGCAGATTGACAATCTGGTCGACTTTTGTGGCAAAGAGGTTCAACGACGTCAGGATGCCGCCGTTGGGGCCGAGGTTGTACTGCTTCATGACCTCCTCGTAGTTGACCGAGTCGCGGATGTCGATGTTGGACTCGAAGGGCACGGAGAGGACGGCGGGGTCGAGGTTGATGACATAGGGGGGGGTCTCCTTCTGGTGGAGGTGAGCGTTGATGCGGCGCATAAAGGTCGTCTTTCCAGATCCTGAGCGGAATGTTAGATGTGAAGATACACAGCTATCTGGTGAGGATCTAGCTTGCCTGCCATTCCGACACAGACGATGGCGACGGGCGGCGAAGACGCTGCAGGAGCGTCAGCTGTGGAAGAGGAAGCCATCGCGTCGTGTATGTCGCCTGACTGAAATAGGATCTGAGACCGGACAAGCTGCAGGTCAAGTTGGTCAGTAAATCAACGGTTGCCGGTTCGTGTATGGAAAAGATAAAGTGACGAAATGGGGACCAAAAATTTGGGCGTGGTGAAGGCTGCTATGGTGGATGCCCCGCGCGGGGTCATCCGCTGCGAGTTAGTGGTCGACAGCCACTTATAGAGGCTGATTGATGAGTAAGCACATTTGCAAACTCGACCTCAGGGTGAAGTTCCATGGTAAGAATCTTGGTGATTCCTCTTGCCATTAGAGAATCATCATCAGTCAAATTATTGATAGCTTCAATAGAAGTGGGTTTAAAATTCTAGACTCGAATGTCATTATTCGTAGCAACTACATCCCCTTAGTCCACCCTTCTCTCATGTCTTCTGGCGTGGTTGGGAACACCTCCATGAACAGCATCATCTCAGCTATTCTACTACAAGGAAATCAAGAACCAAAAAGGCTAGCGAATCCTCCGCCTCCTGATGAGACCCGCAAAAAAGTCTTCCAACCTCCAATCTGGAATATATCCCGGCTTCTCCGACAACCCTATCGGCCGTGGCTTACTCCTCGGCCACCTTTCGAAACTGAAGCTCACGCCGGCTGCCTCCAGCATTGGCTCCATGGTCTCATCCCCAAAGGGCCGTAACGCATCGACGCTGATACTCTTGAGGTTCGGAAACCGGTCTGGATGACTCTGCTTGAGATTGGCTAGGCCGATCAGCCCTGCTTCGATGGAGGTAGTGTGTTGTTGAGGGCCGGGACAGACGAGGCAGAGTGTCTCGATGTTTTCGGGGAGAATCTTTGCGAGGCACGTCGGCTTTTCTTCGTTATTCTCATTGCCTTGCCATCCGAATATCACGTTGGAGCTCAGCAGGACATGGCGCAGTGCCGTAAAGTGCCGGATGTTGACTTGTTCACTCCCCCCAGCGTCAAAGTAACTGACCCGCATGTCGATGTGTAGGGTTTGCAGAGTCTCAACGTGCCTCGCTTCCAGGTGTTCGATGATGTCTTTGGGCTTAGGCTTGGCGTGGTCGTTGGCGTTTTGGTCGAACCTCTCGTCTGATCCCAGAGGGACATTTGTCTCGTACACAAAAGTATGCAGAGTGCCAGTGCAGCAGGACATCAACGTGTCGAAGTAGTCCTTGTTGATATCGACGTAAGAGGCGCGGAGTATCTTGAGAGCGGGCATCTTGGGGCATCCGTAAAACTGCTGGCAGTGGTGGATGTTGAGCTCCTCAAGGCCAGTTGCCAACACTGGGACCATGCGGCGAGGAAGTTCGGTATCGAGGATCTTGAGGGGTAGGTTCGATACGCCCAAGGCAGTGAAGGCTGGGTTGGGGAAGCCGAGTTGAGGCCAGTGGTCTCCATCCTCGAGGAGACTGAGGTGTTGGAGGTTTGGGAGGAGGGCTATAAGCATCGCCACCATCTCGGCTACCAGCACCCGATGTCCTTGGTCTCTCTGGCTCGACTCCAGGGCTTCCTTAAGACGTCTCCGATTCTTGCTGTTTGGGTTTAGGAACGCCGAGAGAAAGTCTTCGCAAGGAAACACTAATCTGAGCTGGTCCTCGGTCCAGCGTGGCTTCCAGACGGCAGCTAGGTCAATACCGAGGGCGGCGGCAGACCTCTTCAGTGCCATGCGCGCTTCACCGATGGCAGGAGCCCGCATAAGACGAGGTGGCCTTTTGGTGCCTTTTGGCTTGTCAAAAGGTTCCAGGAGTAGCGGGTGGATAGAGACTCTTTGGACGCGCGCTGCAAGATCACGGCGCCGACTCATGGTCCGCATGAAGGAAGTCAGTCGCCGGTCCCAGCTGTACTTGTTTGACTTCCACGAGTCTCCATGCCCGAGGATGAACTCGTGATAGAGAACCTCTTGAGCAACGGCGTAGAATCTTCGACAGGTTAAGCTGAGCGCAAAGAGGGCATGTCGATTCAGTGAATACCAAGATGGAGCATTTGGGTCTTGGGACCCTCGTCGCTGCTCTCGTTGATATTCATGCTGTTGCAAAGTGCCAAAGGTCAAGGGCCGATCACTGTTGTCACTGCAGTGGACGCAAAAGCATTTGCAAATCTCTAGCAGCGTCTCCGTTCCAAGGCTTGCCAATGTCGCCATTGCGTGGGTCGTGATGATGCTGACGAGAGAATCCACCATGGACAAGTATGCTTACAGGGGAATAAGATGGCCAAGCCTGGACTCGGTTACTACAACGAAATATTTGCATCAGCTGGATCGCCGCTAGGAACAGGGGTATCATTGAACTGAAACTTTTGACCCTGACTCGAGGTTTAATAACAATTACCTATCGCTGCCCCTGCGAAACTTGCGACTAATACATCCATCCTACAAATATCTATCCATTCCCATGCCTACAATCCGCTCGTTCTACAAACCCTTCTCTCAAGCAAAAGCCTCGTCCTAACCGTCGGTACCGCTGCTTCGGAAAGTCGCGCACAGCGCAGCGTAGTGGTGTGTCAGGTCCAGCACGTTCTGGGGCAGGCTGGTTGCTTGGATGATGCTTCGGACCTTGACTGCTCCCTCGTCCTCGATCAAGGTTCGTATCGTGTGTAGCAGCTCAGGGCTGAACTCGCTGTACCACCGGTACTGCCATGTCACGAGTCGGATCACGGATGCAACCGTCTCCCTCGTGCTCTTGGTCTTCTCAAAGACCCGTAGGATACCTGATAGGGCCTTGGGGCTGAATCGGATCGACAAGCAAGCCCTGTAAGCCTCGACGGCCTCGTCAACGTGCTGGAGACGCTCAGCAAGGGATCCCAGAATCTCCCACTCCTCCGCCGACTTTTTGTACTGCATCTGCTGGGCGCGGTACTGAGCCATCTGGGTGCGCCAGATTGTGTAGACTCGCAGATCTTCGTAGAGAACCATGAAGAGGCTGTCAAGCCAGCGCTCACACAGGCGCTTGGTGTTTAGCTTGGACAGATGGTCGTCATTCTTGGCCTCCTGTGTCAATATTAGTCCGGTGTGAAAAGGAATCTCGTCAACTACTCACCTCGCTGTCTGCGTTGGCCTCACCGGGGTCAATAGTGTTGGAAGGCTTCTCAATGCCATTCTCTTGGCCGTTGGTGGACAGGGCGTCGGCTCCCTCAGTGCCAGCTTCAGGACTGACCTCGGCAGACTTCTTTGGGGTTTCGCTCTCCTCCTCGCCCCCGTTGGTGGTTTGGTCAGGCGTGCCACGCAGGCCATCCATGCTAGGGGTGCGTTTTGATGTGGCAGGCTGAGTAGCTTCTTGCTTCTCTGTGCGGTACTCATCCTCCATCACAAACACGTTGCTGCGAATCTTCAACAGCTGATCCCATCCAATCTTGGCCGTCATCTCGGTCAAGATGTCGTACGCCTGCTTAAAGGTGCCTCGGTACGACGCCGCTCGCAGGTTCAGTAGGCTGGGATCGACTTGCTCCGAGTATCTGGATTCGGGCTCGCTGTCAATCTCGTCGAGTCGAGTCTCGGGGAGAGTTGGTAGATGAACCTCCTTCGGCTCCGGCATCAAAGGAGTGTCCTTGTCTTGGTAGGTAAACATGGGACAGGAGTTGAGGATGGTGAGAGCATTGTCCCAGTCCTCCATAGCCACGTAAACCTGTGCCAGTCTCGCCCAAGTGCTAAACTCGGTCGGAGCAGCAACCGTCGCTCGATCCGCGCATCCCAGGGCCATCTTCAACCTCTCTTCCCTGAGCTCAGGGGTGGTAGCGCTGTTGGCCTTGTGCATGAGGAATTCGGCCTGAGTGTCGAGCATGACATAGTCCATTGGGGTTTCCTGCAGAGACTGGTGAAGAGTCCTGACTCCTGAAACCTCCTCGTGTCCCATGAACATGACCTTTGACAGCAAAGACGAGACCTCAACACTCTGCGTTCGGAGCTTCTCAAAGAGGTTGATGCCAGAAGCGTATCGGCCGGTCGTTTCGAGGTACTTGAGGAGACCAGTCGTCAAATGGTTGGACACATTGGTAGGCACCTGAACCACCGAGTCAGAGCCCAATTGCCATCCTAAGGAGTCAGCTTGAATTATACACCTGGCAGCCAAGTAACATACCCCTGAAGAAGAGCTGTTCGGCAGCATGAAGGAAACGGTGTTCAGTCTCAGTGTTGGTCACTGGGTTGAATCTCCGCACACCCATAATCTTTCGGATTGTGTCACCGCTGCCATCGTCGGCGTATGAGTATGCTCGTAGGACACTGCACAGGTACGTCTCCAACCACAGATCCTCCGAAGCCTTCCTCTTCTCGCCTCGTTCGTCGACGCAATAGCTCTCCACGGTTCCAGGGATGGAAACATGCACCCGCATGTCTAGACGGGAGAA
The DNA here is from genome assembly GCA_027886205.1 of Fusarium piperis. Taxonomy (NCBI): domain Eukaryota; kingdom Fungi; phylum Ascomycota; class Sordariomycetes; order Hypocreales; family Nectriaceae; genus Fusarium; species Fusarium piperis. Next base: position 159,005 of record RZGM01000035.1, read on the forward strand.
GGCATTGTAGCAGCTAGAAGGGTTAGCACTTGGCTACCAAAGCTTGGGAAGCCATGCGACATACCAGAACAAGCCCTCAACAATCTTATTGGTCGCATTAGGTCCCGACTCTTTGTAGGTCAGGGTGTTGATGTATGCGGCAAGACTGGCCGAGGAAGACGCATCGACACCGGTAACATGGTGATAGACACCGGTCTTGGGGAGTCAGCACTTGGGTTCCCATGCGCCGCCTTTGTCTGCATACCTGTTTCGCTGGGTTTCGGACGGCGTGCTTCAGCAGGTGGACGAGATCAGGAGGACCGAGCTCTCGAAGACCGGCAAGCGATTCGGTTCGGGCGTCAATCGACTCGTGGAGAATCTCCTCGGTGATTCTGTATCGGCGTAAGCTATCGCATTGCAAGGGAGCATCGAATGGTGGGTGCGCTCACTCTGGCACAGCTGGCGCAACCATGGCGGCGACGTTGGAATCGCTGACAGGGCAGGCTACGGCTAGTGAAGAAGTCGAGTCGCCCGAAGCTCCTGAGTGCTGATAGATTCGTGGGTTGTCGGTCGCGACTCGATCGAGAGGTTGGTGGAGCTGAAGTGAGATGTTGAAGCCGACCGTTGCTGTGCCCCTAAGATCTGGCTTGATAGCTGGAGCTACAAGGATGGGCCACGTCTGGGAGTGCAGCCTTATGCCTGCGCCACAACCCACGTGCTCATCACCAGCTCTTGGTCTGGCCCTTGTGGCTTGGCGAGGCTGAGTGGGACAGGACCGCGTCTAGAACGCGGTACCGAGCTCGAGTTAATGACTGCCAAGAAGGATGAGTTGCCCGTGTTTAAACTCACATCTTTCAATGTCGGGTTTGGCCAGAATCATTTCTTAGCAGCAAATACGGATGTCGGCCACGGCTGCAGAACCATTGCGACCGCCAATATGGTGAGATTTTCGACCTGATATTGATTTCTGTGCTAATTCGATATCAGCCGGCATTCCAAGCTATCAACCTCGAGCCCGAGGAGAACATTGACGAGCAAATCGATACCACCAAAGAGCTTCATGTAGGCTACATGACCTAGAGTCGCGATCGCATTTAAATACTGATCTCCCCTAGGTTGACGAAGCACTAAAGCGCTTCCAAAATGCCCTGAAGCTCCATGCGCAGGGAGCCCGATCGCGTGAAGCCGCAGCAGCTGCATACGACGACCTTTTCGAATCCGAGATATTCAAATACCGCGAAGCGAGAACCGATTACGAAAAAGCTGAGCGACATGCCGAGGGCCAGCCAGAAGTGTCCAACGTAGACACCCTCGAAACAGATGGCGGACTCGACGTGGATGCCGGGGGAGCAGATGGTGTCGCAGCGAGCCTTGCCCAAGCGCTATACCTTTCCTACAAGAACTATGGCCAGTTCTTTGTGGACAAGTACAAGGATGAGCTGGCCTCGAACCCGACCTGGAAGGAAAAGACCCGATTGAAATACTACGAGGACGATGCACGCAAAGTCTTGGACAGTTGGACTACTGCCCTGGATCAAGACCCCTCGGATCCGGAGCTTTGGAGACGGGCTGCTCGATTTGCTGCTGCTATGAACAGTAATCGCATCAAGCGGTACTGTTTGGAGGCTGCGATCGAGTTGGATGACGACCCGGCTGTGATGGAGGTTGAACCTCCTTCGTTGGCAGAGGGCCTGGCGGGCGAGCAGCTGAAGGACCAATTACAACTTCTGGGCGATGACATGGCGTTGTCACATCCTGCCATGGCTCCATGGCTCAAGAAGAAGATGCCTGCCTTGCTCAAGCGCCATCTGGATCCCATACCCTTTCTTCCCGACCCCACCAAATCGTTGACGCCTCCCCCTGAATCTTTTGTTGTCGAAGAGCAAGCACCAGAAGATGTCGAGAGAAGCAAGTCACAGACACCAGGTCGAAAAGGCGCCAGCAAGCCTGTATTGTCATGGGCTGACCTTGGTGCGGAACTCATGACTTGTCTGGAGAATGCAACAGAAGCGTTTGACACGTGCGACGACATTGCTCAGAGCTCCCTTGAAGATGTTGTTATGGGAACACCGCCCGCTGAGGTCCAAAGCGAGAGCCCTGAAGCCCAAGTTGAGAGCGACAAATCAACTGAACCAGAACAAACTACCGAGAAGGACACGACTGAGAACGAAGCTAAAGAGAAGAATGCAAAGCCTGATAGTCAACAGGATGGCTCGCAAGATAGCCCAGACCATGACCAAAAAGCAACAGACCAGGCCCAAAAGGACCGTAATGGAGCATCGACGAGGAAAAGATCGCAGTCTACAGCAGGCCTGCCAGACCCTGGGGATGAGGAGAACACGGCAGAAAAGCGCAGCAAGCGTGTCCGAAGAAGAGAGACTCTTCAAGCCGAGGAGGCGACTGACCCAAGCACACTCATTGCGAATCAGCTGCAGCCATACCAAGGTGCCGACCAGAACCTGTTCCAAATGACCAAGAGTGTCCTGGAAAACTTGGGCGTGGACGACAAATCAACATTGGACTTCATCACTGAGCTCATTGACTCATGTGCTACTGAAGATCGACCCAGTAAGATCACCAACCTCGCAGCAAAGGATCTAAGTAGTGTCATTGTCAACTTTCGTGAGGAGGTTGCCAGAGCCCTTCTCAGCAAAAACGAGCAAGCCAGTCTCGGACTGTCATCTTTCCTGGAGCATGCGAAAACGGGCTCACAAGACCAGGCGTCATCACCACCATTCGACGAGGCACAAGGCCTCAAGTCTTTTGCTAGGAAAATAGGGGGTTGCAGATCGTGGATGACAGGCGAGGACATTGCATTCGAATGGGTCCGGGCTGTCAGCCAGAGTTACACAGCAGCGAAATGGTCTGACAAGATGAAGTTATCTGTGGTTCAGATGCTCAACCGTATGGACTCGGCACTATATCAGAGGGTCACGGACGAAATGGAGCTGGCCGCCGGTTCTCCCGAAAAGCTGGCTGAGCTTGAAACCATTGTGCCGATACTTTTCGAGCTTCACATCGACATCTACGAACGAATCACCAACCCTAGCAGCGTTGTCGATTACGCAACTCGGATGGAGACCAAGTACCGGCTTGGGAGATGGCTTGACGTGGCCTCAACATATGTTCAGTTACTGGACCGCCCTTCCAACGATGCCCTTTCAGCCCGTTTCCTGTGGGCTTCTGTCTTTGTCTCGTCTCTCTCTGACAACCCAGTACGAGAGCACATTCTCCTGATGTGGACGTCACTCCGGGATCACCTAACAGACGAGAATGTTCCGGTCATTTCGTTGCCAAACAACGTGGTCATGCCCACCATCTCACCGGCTGCTGCCGACCGAGAAATCTCCAAGTTGACGACAATGGACTTTTTCCTCGGACTCTTTCAGGACGACATGGAAAACCCTGTTCACGTTATTGAGACATTGGAACCAGTTCTCAACCCATCTTCCGTCTGCGCTCCGACCTCGGAAGCAAACTCGGATTCTGGGGACAAAGACGAAGCAAACTCAAGTGAGAAGCATCAGAAGTCGATTTCCGATTGCGCGAGCCAGGGACTGCAAGATTTGTGGAAATTCCTTCATAATAGCAGCACAGAGCTGAGACTGTTCCTATGGTCACGGTTGGGCGATGCGTATGATGCTATCAAGTACTCAACCAAGAAGTTTTCTTGTTGTCTCAAGAGCATCGAGCTGATCGTCTCTGACCTTGAGGGCGAGACATATGCCAAAACCTCCCCAGAGTCTCGGAAGCTGTTGTTCATGCGGACTCTGAAGTCACTCGATGAGCTTCTGATCCAAGCACTCTTTTCTGCCCTGAACGAAAGTACAGCGTTCGAAATCATCGATGATGAGCACATCAAGTCTACCTCGGCGGCTCTCGCCAAGGTCAACTGTCTGCTCCACGTCGCTTCTTTGTGTGAAGACGAATTCCGGATCGGAATCAAGCCAGAGCCATCAGGGAATGCAGCCACCAAATCCGCTTTCCAGTCGTTGAAGAACAAGCTCAAAGAAATGCAAGTCCGAGCTTGGTGTTTGCAATATACCATGTTCAAAGCCGGGATCAATCAAGAAAACTGCATCATTGGGCCCGAGAATGACTTGGCCGATTATCTGGCTGCCATCCATCAAGTCATTGGTATTCGCAAATTCTGTAAGGCATCAAATAAGATCTTTCTCAAGGTCATGCGGGTTGAGCTTCTCAAGCTCAAGAACATTGAGAACTGGGAAGACTACTTGGGTCAAGTACTCTACGACTTGCACGGCTTGAAGCTTGGTGCTGGTGTGTGGGATGTCCAAGATCATGCTTGCCCACCCGAGAAGCTGGAGAAGCGACAGACTATGCAGCTGGTTGAGAGAGTTACCATTCTCGCCAACCGTATGCCGATGAAGGACCTCCTCAAGTCAGACCTCAAGACGACGATCGACCACATGCAGCAGACTATTGGTCAGACAAAGTCAACGCCTCAGATGTACCACAACCTGCGCAACTTTACCGAGTACCTCAAGAAGCCAATCCACCCTCTGCGTTTGTACCAGGCTCTCCTTGGGGATGTCTCGGTGGACGCGGTGTCTGTCAATACCCCGGAGACGGCTCTCGCAAGGCATGGTTGGTTCTTCTTGCTTGGAATGATGGCCTTGACCAAATTCAAGGGAGTTGACTTGAACCGTCGTCAAACGCCCGGCGCAACCGATGACCTTCGAATTGGCGCGACTTTCTTGAGACTGCAATTGCAATTCACTGCAGACAGATGGGATGCTTGGTTCCGTTTGGCTGAATGTTTCGACTATGAACTGGATGAGGCCGTTCTATGGACTGCGGACAAGATGAATAAGGATCGCCCCGAGCTGGTCAAGTTTCAGCGCAACGCCATTCATTGCTACACCCTGGCTCTTTCACATTCACGTAATGTGGACGTGGAGACACATGATGGCGACCCTCTTCATGACTTGTACCACAAGTTTGCAATGCGACTTTATGCGTCAAGTCGGCAGCCTTTTGCCATGGAGCCGCTCCAGCATTCCGACCAGGAACGGTTCTTTATTGAGAGCATGGGCGCAGGCACCTTCAAGAGGATTCTTCATGATCAGATGAAGGAGTACAAGGTTTGGAAGTTTGCCGCCAAGTTGTTTAAGATGGCCATGAAGCGGAAGCCCAACGACTGGAAGTAAGTTTGTCGGCCTATAATTGTCATGCAGGAAACTAATGAGGAACCAGGAACCCTTACATGCTCGCTAAATGCTACTGGAAAATGTACCAAACCCCTGACGATGAGCTTGACGTCAAGGATATGCGTTCAAAGATCAGCCTTGAGCTTCTCGTCGACACCCTCAAGAAGGCAGTCCAAGTTGCGCACAACGCTCGGAGATCCAGAAGCAGTGATCCCATTCTTGAGCCACATTACAAGATTGTGTCGATTCTTCACAAGCTGGTGATGCGAGGTGACCTGTCTTCGGCTGACGCTGCAGCGATCCTGTCCGAGCAACCGTTTGGCTTGACAGTCCACCCTGACGATCATTTCGCGTCCTTCTCAGAGCCTGAGGATTGGGAAGAGTACATCATCCGCAACCTTACCAAGCTCAGAGACAAGGACAAGTCTAACTGGCACCACCGAATTATCATGAGGCACGCTAGGATCTTGTTTGACGAGGACAACCGGATGGAGGGAAGCGATAGTAACGTTGAAGCAAGGGCGGCATTCGGCATCCTGCGAGAGAGCATGGCCACAAAGACCATGGTTATGAACGTCTGGAAATGTGATGCGGAGAGACCGGGACGACACCATGTTTACACGGAACAATACGTGCGGTTCATGACGAAACTCTTGATCATCATGGCCGACCGCAGCAACCTGGAGCAGCTCCTGAGGCGGCTGCGCAAGAAGGGTGCGGACTTTTACCACTTTACGGATCTGTGGCAATCGTGCTGCATCGCCTATCTCAGACTACTCCGGGAGGGCTACCACGTGTCTCCAGTCACAGACGATGCCTTCAAGTCGCTGTCGAGTGAGGAGTTTGAGGTGGTTGGTGAGAAAATTGCGGATTGGGCTGCCAACGATGGCGCCGAAGTCCCGGTGTTTAACTGCATGAAGGAGGCGATGGAGCTGAAGAAGCTCAATGCCAATTTGATGAAGGTGGCACCGATCGATGATCTCCTCAACGACTGCTACTCCAAGATCTACTCTGAGATTGTCAAGTCTCTGCCAGGCTTCGAGCCGAGCAAGGTTGTGGAAGAAAGACACCATGCCAAGGAGGTGGCAGCCCAGCTTGAAGCAGCACAGGCAGAAGCCAAAGCCAGCAGCTCACTTACTAGTATACTGAACCCGCCCAATGGGATTGAGAGCATTACAGGCACTGCAACACCACTTGAGGCAGAGAAGCAAGAAGCTGCACCTCGAGCTAGGAGAGCCGGCGTGCGAAGGCCCGACGTGCTCCGCAAGGCCGAGCAAGCAGTGATTCGCGCCATGGAAGCCCCCAAGTCGAGCAAGAGTCGTGTCGGCAGTGTTTCGAGCGGCAAGCGTGGCAGTCACACACCTAACCCTCCAGCGAGCGAAGCTGGCAGCGAGGATGAGGAGGGACCCGACGCTCAAGTTCGACGCGAGGCTGAAGAAAATGTCGACGGCGACGTCAGCATGAAGGACGTCGAAGAGCATGAAGAGGTAGCTGATGAGACAGTTATTGAGGAAGAAGTCGCTGAGGAAGAGGCTGCCGAAGAGGAGATCGCCGAGGAGGACCTTGGTGAAGAGGCTGACGAAGTGGATGACAAGGCAGGCAAGGAAGATGTCGATAGTGACCCAGGCAGCATCCACGACTCGGCAGATGATGAGAGCGACCTTAGTGATGTACCAGAAGGCTACGACGAGGAGATCCCACCAGGACTGATGTTCCCTAACCTGGGACGACATTCAGATGAGTCCAGTGGAGAGGATGCAGATAGCGAGAGTGAAGGCGAGGACGAGGCCGAAGAAAGCGATGGCGAAGAAGAAGCTGAGGAAGCTGAGGAGGCTGAGGAAGAAGAAGAAGAAGAGGAAGAAGAGGAACATGATGAAGCTGAAGAGACCCACGACGAGGAGGATGATACAGAGATGGCGGACGTTACAGAAGACACGGTCCATGCGGCGTCAGTGCCAGTTATACCGCGACGCGATTCTGAGCGATAGGTCGTTGAGCAATCACTGCGGCTACAGAAACTTGGGGATCGTCCTGGCGTTGGGTATTGCAATATTTGGTAGGGCCAGCTGGGGGAGATTGGAGTTTGGTACCGTAGACATGACTAGAGCGATATTGCTAATTGAGAGATACTGAAAGCCTTCACATTTCCTCTTTCCGTCTATTTCTTTTGCACTTCTATGCTTCTCGCTCCATGTTGACTTGTCTGTCCATGGTTGTTCCCGTTGTCACTCGGCATTGGGAGCAATAACAGTGTAATTTCCCTAGGCACCATTCTTGCCCGCGTGCTCAATGGCGTCTTTATGCTGTTCTAGGCTAAAGGTGGCCGTCCCGGTACCGCTCTCAACACCGATTTTGAGGTTCCCGCTGTCCATTATTTTGATGAGCTTGTCGAGCGCCTGCTTCTCGCACATCCACTTGCCCTTGATCTGGAGGTCCTTGTACACGATGGGGTGGTAAGGGATTTCGAGATGGCCCGGTGTGCCTCCGCTGAGAACGACCCTACCTTTTCTCTTGAGGGCGCCGGCTGCGGCTGCGAGGGAGACTATCTTGAGAGAGCCAGGGGTCTAGTCATTAACTACATCTGCTCCTACGCCATCTGGTGTCTGCGCGAGGATGGCAGCTGTGTCGATCTCTTTGTCGCCTGTCATGACGACGTAGCTGTATCGAGGGTTGTTGAGCTTCTCCTTCATGGTGACGAGTTTATCCTCTGAGCGATGATGTTTGCCCCCAGAGTAAGGGCCATTTCAACAGCTAGACCGTCGAATGAACCGCCAGATGGACCGATGATGACTGTCTCTGCCACCTTGACATCTGCTGCCTCCATGGTGGCCCCGGCTGCGGCGCTGTAGTAGGAGATGCTCTGGAGTATGGCGGGTGAGTAGCCCCATTGTTTGAGCAGCATTTGCTTGTCCAGCTTGTAGACGTTCTCGAGCGGTGCTCGCTGGTATTGCTGGAGCGAACCGTCACGCCATTCACCTTGAATAAGCTTCTTTCCTTCCTCCCCTTCGCCGCCGTGATGGCCCATCATGATCATGATGTTTGGGTCATCGCGTCCACGGATGGTGGAATCCACATATACAAGATCACCGGGCCTCAAACGCACGGCATCAGGCCCCATGGCGTGGACGCGACCGACGGCATTGGGATTTGGGACCAAGGGGAGAGAGATGTTGAGCTAGGGGAGCATTCCGGAGTGGACGAGCTGTATAAAGGGGGTGATTGGTGATGCGAGGATGCGGATGACGACGGTTCCAGTTGTTGCGTCTGGGATGGGTAGGTCGATGAGTGTTAGAGATTCTTCGATGAGTAACAAATACAATGGTGATTTGACTTTATTTTTATAATGTTGTTGGTATATATACTCCAACATCGGCGGTTCGGTGTATAGACAACTACCGAATGTCGACCGACGTTGCATCTCTATTATACTGATCCTAGCAAAGATCTTTCCATGCTATCAGACCGATACTTGGCCCCATTAGCCTGATCAATGCAGCGAGAACAAGGTGGATCGGTGGGTTCTAACGATATGCCGCCCATCCCCCGGGCGTTCAAGTTCTGGTTTTCTCGTCGTTGGTCGTGATGCGGGAATCGTGATGGCTTCAATACTTGCATCTCTCCCATGACATGATGTACTAGGGTATGTCATGAATATTGACATGTTTGTATGCAAAATTCTCTAAAAATTAAACTTAATATTGAAGTATAGCCTGAATTTATGTACACTTGCGGTTGTTTTTTACATCATTTATGGCGAAATACCCCTGAGCAGGTAAGAAGGTACTGGAATGTCATGCAGAGCCAAGGCGGAAGAAACTGACTACCAAGCCATACCCTGACCCAATAGATTCAAGGTCCAGCACACCTTTACGGCAGTTGATGACTAGCAGTGCATAGAAGCAGCTATCTCTCGGGTTAGATATTGCCGAGTTGATGGGCTCACAGGTGAAGGGGTAATCTAGTATGAGCTTGGTGTTCTAGCATGTCAGGCAATGCTTTGGAGAGCGATAGGATCATATGGGAGTATTAATTATCATGCAACGCTATGTTTTTGTAATGAATAAGACCGTGGTTGACTTGAAAAGACACCCGGACACACTGAGCTTTCATACGTTTTGAATAAAAGAGCCAGATAGAGGCTTGGAGAATCAAAATGGCATTCCTTCCAGAAGGACATGTCATGCTATAGTACACTTTTATGCCCACCGATGGCAAGTCCACCAACAACCACCGTCTACTCAAAGATATCGTCTTGAGCACCGTCCATAAAGCCCATGCGCTGGTTGTAAGTCGGAGTCTTGCCGTTGGGGGGAGAAACATTGTTGCCCTCAGCCTCTGCATAAAACATCAGTATTCATCCTCTGCATTATTCAAAAGGTCTTGCTTACGGTTCCAGGCCATCATCTGCTTGGGGCCCTTGACGCACTTGGTAGGGTCGTCGCGGCACCACACAGGGGGCTTGGGTGTGCCGAGCTTCTTGGTTGACGTGCTGCCCGTGACCTTGCAGCGGTGGTTCTGCATGTACATGTTGGGCTGGCCGCCTGTGATATCGTTAGATGTTACTGTCGAGCTTGGGTCAAGGGAGCTTACAGCCGTCGGGGATCCAGAGCCAGGCGCAGTAGCAGCCCCCCTCGGGACACGCGGGAAGATCGGCTGGGACGTCGTACCAGGTCTCGCGAAAGAAGGGGGAGCTGATGGGTGTTAGTTTCAACTAGAGGGTATTTGGCAGGGAAGCGTACTAGTATCGAACAGAAAAGACGACGAGGTTGTCCATGGTAACCTTCTTGATATCGCTCTCATAGGAAATGGCCCACGCCGTTCCACCAGTAGTCTCAATACTCCTGGTGTGCAACTCGCCACCGGAACCATCTCCACCATCCATGAGACATCCAGGAGGGTTTCCGGGTCCTCTCCAAGGCATGGAGCGGTTCTTTCCATCCTGCCAGTCTGTGGTGAGAGTGCCGTCATACGACAGGGTCGTGAAGGCGCGGTTGTTGGCCAGCTCGGTCATGAAGGACTTTCCGGCGGGGAGCTCGAGGAACTCGCCATCAGGGGGAGGAACGAGGTCGCAGCCGCGGTCAGCCTGCATCCACCACTGGCTCTTTGGGAGGTCGTAGAGGGGGTTCACGGCGAGGTTAGTGTTGGGGCTATCAACGGAGGAGTCGTTTCCGCCCTGAGGATTTGTTAGATTTGATCGAGCTTGGTGGAGGAGGTTGTTTACCTTGCAGTACATGCCCGGGTTCCACGAGGCGATGTGAGCGCTCGCAGAGGCGGCGAGGCCGAGGAGAACAGCAGAAGTGTACATGATGAGTTGAATGTATTTGTTTAAAGAGTGTGATGAAGTGTATCAATCAATGAACTAATGAAGGGACGATGCAGACTAGGCACCCAAGAAACGAATGTAAACTGCACAAACAAAAGATGGTGTTTCTTCACACAAGCTGAAGACATCCCTTCATCTATATACTTTACCAATATGGTCTCAATCGAGTAACATTAAGAGAGGATCCCCATCATCCTCCCCCTTCATCTCAAATCGTCAAACAAAACGGTCCCCATGTTCCCCGGGAGCGGCCGCCCTAGGGGCAGGGATCTAGATGAAACGAGCTGACCTGCCACGAAAAACGTCCAGGCGTCCATTCACGGAGAGATCTTCGACATCCCTGCCGGGGCGGCCGCTTTGCTGGGACGATTTGCCCAGAGTCTTGGGAATGTTTCAACGTTGTGGGATGGCGTTGCGGTAGCGTGCAGGCTTAAATTGAGGATCGACTCGGGGGCTGTGGTTTTGTCTCATAGATGCCTGATTCAGGAGGATAGTAGGGCTGAGTTGGCAATTACTAACACGAGATGCCATTCTAGCGGCGATGATTCAGCATAGAGAGTAGTTCTTGTGTGTACGGAGGTCGCTTTCAAAAGTCTTTGCTTAAGAAAAAGCAATAAGAACGCCACAAAGCAATGAGATACCTCAAGTACATTAATCTCACTCGTCACCCCTAGAAGCTAACAAGAAACAGCGAACTCTAGTCGCTGGAAAGGAAAAGATCTTCCACTATTTCCCCTGAAGTCATAGATGCGCTGGAGGAAGCCGACGACGGATGTACCGGTAGGTAGCTGACAAGGATTAATAGATGTGGCGTTGATCTCTTGGGCAGAGACTTTTGAAAGCGACCTCCGTAAGTATCGTGAGATGGGGTCAGCGTTGACATTAACATGGGCCTTGGTCAATGCGAATGACGGCGTCACATCACGACTCTTGGATAAAGGCCATTGGCTCTTTATTACGATGCTACTTTTCCAACACGGCTTCAAACATTGTCATGACTTTTCTCAACATAACCTCCCTGGACCTAACGCCTTGAATCATCCCTGAGTCAACTCCCAAGCTCAAAATCTTTAACCCTCCTCCTTGTCCATGTCGTCACGACGACGCTTGCCATCCCTCTTGCCCCGTTTGCCGTTAAGGACTCCCTTGCTGCCCTTTGACTCGCTCATGGACTTCATCTCGATCCTCGCGTGACGCTGCGCCTCCTGGATTCGGCTCTGGAACGTCATGACCTCCTCCTTCTCGCTGGGGTACTCGGTCAGCTTCTTTCCGAGAGCCGCCTCAATGCGTGTGAAGATCTCGAGGTCGTACTGAGTCACCAAGTTGATGGCGACACCAGACTTTCCGGCACGAGCAGTTCGGCCGACTCGGTGGATATAAGTCTTTGAGTCCTGCGGCATGTCGTAGTTGAGCACCACGTCCACCTTGGGAATGTCCAGACCTCGCGCCGCAACGTCGGTCGCTACGAGGATGTCGCGGGTGCCGGCGCGGAACTTGTTGAGCGCTCCCAGACGTGATGATTGCGAGAGTTGCCCATGCAGGGGAATTGCGCCGAAGCCAAGCGTCCTCAAAAGAATAGACACACGCTGGGTCTCCCACACGGTCCGAGTGAAGACGATGGTTGACTTTCCGGTGTGCTCGTTGACGAGGTAGATGAGATATGTATCCTTTTGCGGGTGAGGGATGAACATGTAGTGCTGGATCAGGGTCGACACAGTCTGGTACTTGTTGGAGCTGATGCTCACGCGGACGGGGTCCCTCAAACTGGCTCGCTGCAGACTCTCGATCTTGGAGCTAAGAGTTGCAGAGAAGAGATATGTGCGCCGCTCCCTGGGGATGAACTTGAGGATCTTGTCGATGCTAGGACCGAAATCCATGTCCAGCAGACGATCAGCCTCGTCCATGATGAGGTACTTGAGTGTTCGTAGAGAGAAACCCTTTGTCTTCTCAAGATGGTCCACCAAACGACCCGGAGTCGCAACAATGATATGAGGCTTCTTTCCAAGCGCAATCGCCTGAGGGACCATGTCCAGACCTCCCACAATGACGGCGCATCGTAGAGAAATCAGCGATCCCAGCGCCTCAAAGGCCTGACCAATCTGGGTCGCCAACTCTCGGGTCGGGGCGAGGACGAGGCCGAACAGAGGCTGGGGCTTGTCGAGGAGGGCCTGGAGGACGGGGAGGGCGAAAGCGGCAGTCTTTCCACTACCGGTCTCTGCGAGGCCGATAATGTCGCGACCTTGGAGAGCGACGGGGATGGACTTTTCTTGAATCGGGGTCGGGTACTTGTAATTGAGGGCCTCGCAGGCTTCGCAAAGGGCATCGACGATTCCCTGAGTCAAACTTAGCATCCTGCAGTGAAGCGAGTGGTCATATTCGTCTTACCAGGTCCTTGAACGTCTTCTTGGGAACATCGGGTGTCTCCTCAGCGGAAGGCTCTTCTAGAGTAGCAGACTCCTCCTCAGACTCCTCATCCTCGGACTCAGGGGCAGGCTCAGCGGGGACCTCCTTTGCCATAGGCTTCTTAGCCTTGGGCGCATCGTCCGCGACCTTTCTTCGCTTTGCGCTCTTGACGTTGGCCATTTTGCGATTGCGTAAAGATTATCTCGTCCTGGGAGGGTTCATCCAACTAAAGCTTCAACTCGAGAACAAAATTTTAGTGGGTCCCTTATCGCACGTGCGCTAGTCTTATCGCGGGTCCCCTCCAACTTTTTTTTCTTTCCCTGCGATTTGCGACGAGATCCATTGCAGCTTGCAGCTTCATTCAGACATCTTTGTTAACAACATCCATTCGAAATGGCGCGTAAAAGAACAAAGAAGAGAACCCACGTGGGTGCGAATAACCCCGAGGTCGACGCTCCCGGCCATGCCTCGGCACGCGACCCCAAGTCCATGGTGATTCGAATTGGCGCTGGCGAGGTCGGTTCCAGCGTCAGCCAGCTTGCGGCCGATGTGCGAAAGGTCATGGAGCCTGGTACTGCTAGTCGATTGAGGGAGAGGAGAGGTAACCGATTGAAGGATTACGCAGTCATGTGTGGTCCATTGGGAGTTACTCACTTGCTTCTGTTTTCGCGGTCAGAGAGCGGCAACACCAACCTTCGAGTCGCCTTGACGCCTCGAGGTCCTACTATGAACTTTCGCGTGGAAAAGTACTCTCTGTGCAAGGATGTGCAACGAGCGCAGAAGCATCCCAAGGGCGGTGGCAAGGAGTTTATCACTCCTCCTCTGGTATGAACCTTCGTATTGCTGGTGATGCTTCCGCTAATACATCTCAGTTGGTCATGAACAACTTTAGCCGTCCCGACTCGGATGCCAAGTCAAAAGTTCCTAAACATCTCGAATCCCTCGCTACGACCGTATTCCAGTCCCTATTCCCTCCCATCAACCCTCAAGCTACGCCTCTCAAGTCGATCCGACGAGTGTTGCTCCTGAACCGCGAACAATCAGAGGAGGACGACGGTGCCTTTATTCTCAACTTCCGGCACTATGCTATTACAACAAAGTCGACCACAGTCTCGAAGCCCCTGCGAAGACTTAACGCGGCCGAGCAGTTTGTATCCACAAAGACCAGCCGAAAAGGCAAGATGCCGAATCTTGGAAAGCTGGAGGATATTGCCGACTTTTTGATCGGAGGTGAGAATGGAGAGGGATACATGACGGATGCGACGAGCGGGAGCGAAATGGATACGGATGCTGAAGTCGAGATCCTGGACTCTACAACCCGAAAGGTCTTGTCTGCCAAGGCAAGGCAAGCAGCCGCCCAAGCCGAAGCTGAGGCCGGCGTCGAGGAGGAGAACGTGGAACGCCGGGCTGTGAAGCTAGTCGAGCTGGGTCCCCGCATGCGTCTACGCCTGACCAAGGTGGAGGAGGGTCTCTGCTCGGGCAAGGTCATGTGGCATGAGTACGTGCACAAGTCCAAGGAGGAGATCAAGGAGCTGGAGAAGCGATGGGAGAAGAGACGGCAAGAGAAGGAGGCGCGACGAAAGGAGCAAAAGGCCAACGTAGAGCGCAAGAAGGCAGCCAAGGCCAAGAACGGCAACAAGGATGATGAAGATGACGAGGACGAGTTCGAGTATGACAGCGACATGGATGTCGGCGAGTTTGACAGCGAGGGCCTGGCAGGGGATGCCGAGTACAAGGTCAATGAGAAGATGGAGGAGGACGGCGAGTGGGAGGATGAGGAGGAGGAGATTGCCAACAGCTAAAGTGGCACTTCTTCAGGGCTCGTATCTTTGTAATTCGGCGTTGTACATATATCTCTGGGTCTCTGGGCAATGAATACCTTGTCGATTCTGTGAAAGACTGGCGAGCATCATCGTGAGAATGGCCATACAATTGGTTAACCACTGTAATGAGGCGTAAGTGTGAAAAAGAGACCAAATTCGAGGCAAAAGACCTTGGTTCCCTTATTATCGACTTGATGCTTACCCACGCCGAGATAGGTTATGAAGCTGGGCGAAATGTGAGGCTGTCGAGAAAAGAGTGAGGCGTTCTCACCTCATATTCTCGTCCAGGGTAAACAACCCACACAATTCATCCCCCTCTTCCATCCAACCTGCGACAAACAACCAATCAATTATATATCCTTCGGAAGATCTGGAATCTATAAAGCATTGATATTCTGCTGAAAATATCATTATCTGAACAACACATCCTTTCTAACCTCTCTCTTCAGTGGTCTCAACACAAAACCCTGCATCGTGAGTTGTCCTGCCAACTGTATAACTTGAGCCTTCTGGTGTCTCACGCGACTCACCGATATCCTTTCAGGTTGACACGGGATCACCGTCATGTTTCGCATACCCGTTAGAACTCTACGTACCTCTGGCCCGGCACTCGAGCGAGCGTCTGCGCGTCATGTACAAGCGCGCTTCTCTTCCACCAGGGCTTCGGCATCGAAAGCCAGTGGTGGGTATGCGTGGCCTGTAGTGGCCATTGTCGGCGGCGGAGGAACTGGCTTGTACATTTTCAGCGGCAAGGATGAAAAGAAACCTTCCCCATCCAGACCGAGCAATGCCCTTTCTCTACAGGACTTTGTTCCTGAAGACCAGATCTCGGTCGACTCTCCCATCAAGGCGTTGAGTCTCGAGGCTGCGAATGCCAAGCTGCGTCGGGATGTTCACACCTTTGTCTTTGAAGGGAACGGAGGCGTCAACGGTCGGGTTGATGTTGCGCGGGTGCCCAGCAACAATCCCATCGAGGATGAGTGGGATCTCAAGGTAGCCAAGGGAATCGGTGGTGCTAGAACACTGTACTCTGGCGTCTATGACGGACACGCGTGAGTAACTGTCGAAACTGCAGCCAAGGTCAAGTACTGATGCGTGAATATAGTGGCTGGGCAACTTCAAAGGTGCTCAGGGGAGCTCTTGTTCCGTATGTATCGGGCGCTCTCTCTAGCATCAAAGCAGGTGCCTCTAATGAGCTCGTCGACGACGCCATCAAGAAGGCTTTTGAGCGGCTTGATGACCGTATCTACAATAATGCCGTCAAAGCTATCAGGGCTGGCTATGAACCAGGTTCAGCCGAGGTCGTTTCTGCCATCGCGCCCGCTATCGCAGGCTCATGTGCTCTTCTTTCCATCTACGAACCTCACACCTCGACCTTACGAACTGCCGTCGCTGGAGACTCCCGTGCCGTCCGTGGAGCTTGGTCGCAAGAGGGGCGCAAGTACAAGGCTGACGTCCTGAGCAAGGACCAGACTGGCTTCAACCAAGACGAGGTGGACAGACTCGACCGCGAACATCCTGGAGAGAAGGACGACATCCTCAACCCCGACTCTGGTCGACTCTTGGGTATGGCCATCACCAGAGCGTTTGGAGATCACCGCTGGAAGTGGTCGGAAGGGCTCATTCGCACCGCGCGAGACAACTTTTACGGTACATCCCCACGACCCAACTTCAAGACGCCCCCGTACATGACTGCCCGCCCCGAAGTGACGACCCGCAAGGTCCAAACTGAAGACTTTGTCATCCTCGCCTCGGACGGCCTCTGGGACATGATCGACAACGACGACGCCGTCACGTGCGTATCACGCTGGCTCGCGGCCAAGAAGGCTGGCAAACCGGAGCCCTTTAAGGAGACCAGGTTCGAGGGGAAGCCGAGGGATGGGTGGCGGGCTACGCCGGAGCACTTTGTAATTGAGGACTTGGACAACGCGTCTGTGTGTCTTGTCAAGAATGCGCTTGGGGGGTCGAGGAGGGGGTTGTTTTTGGGGGCGCTGACGACGTATTCGCCCATGAGTCGGAATGTGAGGGATGATATGACGGTGCAGGTTATTTTCTTTAAGGATCCATATGAGAAGAAGTGAGGGTGGTGCAATTGGATGTGCGATTGTTTGATGGCCGACAGTATTAATCGGGGTTCAAAGGTCAGCTCAACTCTATTCTGTAAGCCTGTAGAGGGTCACCGGAGAGGACACGAGGCAGCCACATCCATTCAAATCAGGGACGCCGTGACATACACCTCGCTATGCTGATACGAGAAGTTCTCAATATAGTATACCTACTTGTGGGGGCCAGTATCGCTAAGCCTCGAGGCAAACTAACGTAGCCCGCTAGGTTGGCTACAAAATCGTGAGACAGTAACAGTATCTGAGACAGCATCACCATCTACGGGGCCATAGCAATTAAATTAATAGCATGCAAGTATATTTGCTTCTCCCGCTCACTCGCTTTTTCTTCGCTTAGCAATTCTTGATAGACATTTGCGTCATCTCAATGGCTGTCTCACATTTTGTGACTGTCTTATAAGTTTGTGGCCAACCTAGCATTTGCAGCTCATGGATACACATTACACAAATCTCCGGTTGCATGCTCACCGATGTAACACAGCTGCTTGATTCCATCAAAACAATACCCGCGCCCTTGTCAGACGAAACCTTCTCCCTTGCTAGGTGTTCTCCCCACCAAGATACTCAAGCCAAGGTTCTTAAATAAGCAAGCACCCCAAGATTCGAAGATGGTAAACTGCACCTACAATGTGACCAGGCTGTGGGTCGATTACCCAGAACCGTACGAAGATATTGAAGGACTCGGTGTAAGTTTTGGCTATTGGGGGACTTGCGCTGGCTAACGGCTCGATCGAAATCAGGTGCTTGTAGGGTTTCTCGGAACGGCCTGGTTGATGGTTGCCATCCTTATCGCCCATTATTTGGTCTTCTTTAACCCGGAACTCGACCCGTTCAGTAATGCTGCTTGCCAAAGCTTGGGAGGACCTGAGACGTCGCTCAAGCCGAACCCTATCGACTCAATGCTGCTCAGCTTCCTTAGAAGATGTGGCAGGAGGCTTCTGAGACGACTAGGCTGCCTTGGAAAGGGCAGGCGATCCTTCGGCCTCTCTAGACTTCAGCGAAGCATGACAAGGGTGAGCTTCAGGTAGCGTGCCATTACTTGATATGACTGACTATTACAGTGTATTCTCAGCTTTGTCGACCTCCAGCTGATTGCCGGGCTTGGTCTCCTCATCAGCGGGTTTCTGTCCCTCAACCATGACCTGTCTGCCTATCACTGGCTCCTCGTCGTGTACCTTGCATGGCTCTCCAACATTACCCATCTCTCCGGACTGACCGCCCTTCGAAGCTATTTTAACTCTCATCGGTGGGAGCGAGGATGGCGACTTGTTCTCATGTTCCTCTTCATGGTGCTTCTGTTGGTCGCCTTGGGTCCCACGGCCTTCTTCAACAGGGAGACTTTCGATTTATACGAGGGTACTTATTTTTTCACCATTTGCGAACCATCATCTCACGCTATTTGTTTCTTTGACCCTGTTGAGAGCCTGAAAGCGTATCGCGAGGTCAAAGAGGACTTGGACAGGCCACTTTACACTCATACACCGTTCTCCCGATCGATAGCCTTTCAGTCCATGCTTATGAGCATGGTTCTGGTAGTACTAAACTTCTTTGGCAAGGTTTTCCGGGTTTTTCCATTCGTTTCCAGATTCCTCACCAAGAGCCTGCGTCGAAGGGCAAGCGATCTGGCCAAGCGGGCTCTTCTGAAGCTATCGCCGACAACTGGACATCCGTTTCCCAGGATTCTGAATGAGAGGCAGTGGCTATTTCTCGTGACCAAGCCTTGTCTGGCAGTGTTCCTAGTCGTGCGGTTTTATGTCGACATCTTTGTATCTGCGCAATTTGAGGTGAGACTTGTTCTTTTGAACATTGATGTATTCAAAGGCCCGTACACGCTGACTTGTTGAATAGATCTATTTGCTCTTTATTTCAGGCCTCTGGGCCACGCTTAATATCTGTCTGCTGAAAGCTCATGCCTCCTATCATAGAGGCGATGAAACGAGCACCACATGGTCATTTGGTCAGACTTTGCCTGTCGTGATGCTTCTCGGGCCGGCCATAACAGCACTTGGAGCTTTTTTTGGAGAGTCTGAGCCTGCGAATAATCTATCGGTAGGGGATACGGAGCCTCTGGGTATACCTGCAAGACAAAACCACCAACATTCCAACTAGATACGTGACCCGACCGCTATACGCAACGAGGCCGCAAGTTCGAGTTTCCTTCTTCAGCCTAGAACTGGAGCCTCGCCGGCACAAGTTCCAACGCAAGTCGAAGCACACCTGCAGAGCCGAGAGCCAGTCTGGCTGCAGCGAAATTACTACCAAACCAACTGGGCTCCAGCAGTATGCCTCTGGTCCTGTTTACTGTTCTCCACCATCGGGCTTATAATTATTACGCTTGGTTCAATGGGGTCTAACCCTCCGCTTACTTTGATCCGCCAGATGTGGGTTTGGGTTTTGGTTGCTCAGCCGGCGACTACATTCGCCTTGATCCTTATCCATCTCGCCGGCGAAGAGTTCCAGGGAGCAAGAAAGTGGCTCAGCTACCCGGCGGTCTGTCATGGGATGGCTCTCGTCCTTTCATGTCTTAGCGCCGGCTCCTTTGTTGCTTTGCTTTATGTACCTTTCATCGGCTTTGATCTCCGTTACACACTGGTCGGCCTTCCTGTCTTTGTGGGTGTCTGTGCATGGTCTGTACTGTGGATTATGTTTTATGTGGTTTTGATGTTTTTCATGGCAAAGTGAGGAACTGGAGGATATATATCACGAAGGAGGCATAGCTGGATACTGTGGATCTCGTGGATAGAATGGAACCTAGGAGGATGAAAGAAGGTATCGATGGTTAACAGAGGAGGAGGCCAGGGCATTTATCCTCTCCAAGGAAAAGGAAAGGTATCATCTTATACGATAAGATATATCTTTCTATTAGGCTACTATGGCTATTGCTATAAAGCTTATATTAAGATTACGGTATTTTATAGTATTAGGCTTTAATGCTCCCTTATATATCTTCTGTGTTCTTTTATATCGTGGCCGATATATCCTCTTAGACGCGGCATGGAAGTCAATAATAGAATGGAACCTGAAGAGTTATGTAGCCAGATACATAGCTGAGTCAAATTTGACAGTACTTTTCAACATTATGGAGCCCAATTACGGTGTTTTACAGCATCGGGTCTTAACGCTGTCATGTATATTAGTGCCTTTCTTACCAACGACAATGGAACCCCGTGGCTTCTTCGAGGGAGTAAATACACGACAAAACTCGGTGATTTGACCATACTTGATGACTCTCTTTTATAGCTGAGAGCTCGGAGCATCAGCTGATACGAGAGGAGTGTTCCCCAGCGCCCTCTCCCCTTTCGACCCCTCCATGAGGCTATTCACAACTTCCTGCCCAGTTTGCTTCTCTCTCCATCGCCACGCCTTCACTGCAGGCCGATCCAAGCCTACTCCTTCCAAGATGTCGACGACCCAGTTTCCAATGTTGGGAAGGTATTTGAAAGCGTGTCCACTTCCAGCAGTTGCAACTACCAGGCCCTCATGACCAGGTACGTGGTCAATCACGTAGTGGTTGTCGAAGGAGTCGTTGTACCAGCATAGTCTTGTCAACCAGATGTCGATGCCTTCGGCTTCGAGTTCGGGGAGGTACTCGGACAGAAACTTGCGCAAGACACGCAAGGCTTGCTCTGGAATCTTGGTGATTTGTTCCTTCTCAGTCCATCTTGTAACAGGCTCACTGCGCTCTTGGCCGTCAGCTTGCACCTTTGGGTTCGTGTACTTGGTTCCGCGATAGCCAATCTTGAGATGTCCATGCTCATCCACAGGGAAACCGTAGATTCCGCCTTCGGCACCTTCTCGCATGTTGAACGAAAACGACGGAAAACGCTGAGGCAAGAAACGTTGGCGGAGCGGTGAGGACTCGGGGATCTTGAGGATTATGACGGAGCCGGCGGTTGTCTCGGCGAGGTTGTCGAGGGAGGGCACGAGAGTTGGGGTCCAGCCGCCGGCCGCGATGATGGTGATGATGGATGAGTGAGATTTGCCGTCTGCTGTGCGGATGCCTGTGACTTTACCATTGGTGTCTTGAATGGTGGATGTCAGACGACCGGCGGCTGGGTCGAGGATGAAGCGCACGCCAAGGGATTTGGCCTTGTGAAGAGCAAAGCGACATGCCTTGTCGGCCACTGCAATACCTCCTGTTGTGTCGAGCACACCGAGTGCCTTCTTGCTAAAGGGTTGCATCGCCGACGCTCTGCCTTTATGAGCTGCGAGTTGAAGATGATTCTCGTCATTGTTGATGAGCTGCGTTCCTTTCTGACCGGCGGCTTCCATATTATCCACAGTGGCTCTCTCAAAGTCCGGAAGAGTTGTAGCGTCAGACAGCGAGAGGAAGCCGTTGTTGATCCAAACGACGTCGTTGGGCGTCATGCCTGGCGGGACTGATGAGCCGCCATCTTTGAGCTCTGCGTTCCAGGCATCCCAAGCTTTGAGGGCCTCAGCGCTGAGATCTTGGTACTCAGTTTGGGCTCCATATGCGGAGCGGATGATTTTATTGATGTCTGTACAGCATCAGTTTCAGTCGTGGTGTAAGAATCATGGTACGAACCGGCAGACGCAGCATCGCAGCCTTCAGTGTAGGAATATAGCGTCTTTTCGTATGGCTGCTTGTCAAAGACGGTGACGTTTGTGTATCCTCGGCGAGCGAGATGGATTGCCGTGCTGAGACCAAAGATGCCTGCACCAACGATGATGATGGGGTCGGTCTTGGCGGGAGGAGTTGACATGTTGATAAGAGCTTTTATGGCTTGCTAAGCTCAGTTGAGGCTGGTGAGTTTCCGCGACGGATATAGGAAAGTTCAACGGATGGCCTATTGATGCGTTGCGGCATATATGGTTTCCGATTTGACGGCGGATAAGCCACTCCGTTGAGAGGAGAGAGCACGTAATATCAGGCTCGGCTTGCGCCTCCGATCCCGCAGGTGATCGGCACTGGAATGTTAGACAGGCACTGATGGACTTCCAATCACTTTGAGAACTGAAGTTATAGTCTCCATGTCCTACTTTCATTGCTGTACTATTCCGTGTAGTCAACCATTCGTCAATATATTGCAATCGAGTTGATTGAGCTAATTACTTTGGATATTCTAGTTGTAATCCGTTCCTCTACACAGTCTTTATTTGGTTGACCGGCGAGAGAGGCTTTCCAGTCCTGAACAATGCCTTGATGTTATCAAACGCCTCCCTTTCGCCCTTCTGGAACGACAGGTCTGTCAAACCCGCAATGTGCGGCTGGATCACCACTTTGTCGCTCTTTCTAAAGTATTCATTGATGTTTGGCTCGCCCAAGAACACGTCCAAGCCAGCTCGCGTGACCTTGCCGCTTTCCAGAGCCTCGATGAGGGCGTCCTCGTCGATGATTGGGCCGCGGGCTGTGTTGACGATGAACGCACCGTCTTTCATCATGGCAAACTCTCTTGTCGAGATCAAGTTTGTGGTCTCTTTGTTTAGCGGGCAGTTGACGGATACAACGTCTGATTGAGCTAGCAACTCGTTCAAAGACGAGCAGTAAGAGGCACTGTACTTGGTCTCATCCTCTGCGCTCAGTTGCCGTCGGTTGTAGTACTTGATCTTAATGTTGAAGACGGCTGCTCGCTTTGCGACGTACTTGCCGATGGTCCCCATGCCGATGATGCCAAGCGTCATACCCGACGGATCTCTGCTCGGGACTACAAGGCGGTTCCAGGTACCATTGCGAGCATCTCGTTCACCACGATAAGCGTCTCTGATGACGGCCAGAGTCAAAAAGAAGGACATGTCGGCGGTTGCTTCAGCCACGGCGTCAATGGTGTTGGAAAGGAAAATGTTGTTCCGGGTCAGCCAGTCGAGGTCAAAGTCGTCGTAGCCAGCCGAGGCCGAGGCGATGATGCGACAATGCGGAGTGAGCGGCTTGAAGAGCTCTTCATTGAAGGGGCGGAAGGGAGGTCTTCCCATACGGATGACGAAGGCATCGATTGGGCCATGCTCTGCGATCATGAGAGGGAGCTGTTCCAGAGCTTGCTGGTGGTTGGTAACGTCGAAGACCTGGGCATAGTTAGTCGTTTCAGTTCCAGAGCTGAAGAATTCTCGATAAGCCTGTTCTTGACATACATCGTAGTCGAAATCCTTTTGAAACTCTTCCAGGTAGTCGTCTCCGATAAACTTGGGTTTTCCGAGGCACACAACGCGGGGTTTCCTCTCGGACATGGGGGCCGAAGACATTGTGGGATCGTTGAGCCTGCTTGGATACAAAGTGGTCTGCCGCTATGAATAAAGAATTTAGTGAGAATAAAAAAAAAAGTGAGAAAATTCTTGAAAGAAAAGACTTTGAGGAAGTGATGAGAGTTGTTGGTCGGATTATCATGTGTTTTCCGTTGTGGAGTCGAGGTGAAGCGTGAGAATAGCTCCTTTCGGAGTATGATTGCCGAAGGCGACGATCCTTGATTTCACCAATAACTCGTGGAAACCTCAGGTTGGATACAAAGATAGTCCAGGTAGTTCCATCTCAACTGCGTCTGACCACCAGGTGCCTAGTAAACATCAAGTCTATTCATGGCGCTGCTCGGCCGGAGTAGTGCAATCCAACTTGGAGGGGGTGCAATAACAGAATCTCCGGCCAGTCTTTCTCGCTTGAGGTTGTAGCCACTGCATTTGAAATAATCTCACCACTCCACTTCAACGTCAACTAAGCAACTCGATATGTCTGTCACATTGCCAGAGAAACGTTATCTACCACTTGACACATCTAGACAACAGATCAGACTACTCGAGATTATCTCCACCAATCCAGAGATCGCCTGCAGATTCCACCCCGTCTCCCTCCTGGATAATCCCTCCTTTTGCGCCCTTTCCTACGTCTGGGGAGACGAAGGCGACACCCAAGACATTACGGTCAATGACGCCCGTCAAAGCATCACCTCGAGCCTTGAAAATGCCCTCGAATATGCCGTCTTTCACTGGAAGGCGACCTTTCCTGGCCGCGACGTCGGGTCTTGCCGGCTGTGGGCTGACGCCATCTGCATCAACCAGGCTGACAATCAAGAGAAGGGCGAACAGGTGCAGCTGATGAAAAAAGTTTACTCCATGGCCCAAGTCGTGTTTTGTGCTCTTGATTTCAAGGCACCAGAGAAGGAGATGCAACTTGCCTTTCATGCCATTACGTCTATTGCAACAGGCGCAGAGGAGGACGGCTTCGAAATCCCCGATGTCGTCTCGGCACTCTATAAAAAAACAAAAAGAGCCAAGATGCGGCGAGTCACGGAGTGTCTTGAGCTTTCATGTCAGCTGCTTCGTCACCTCGGAGTCACTCTCGGCTCCGCCTTGAAAGTCTTCTGCAGTCTGACCTACTGGAAGCGAGCATGGATATTCCAAGAAGTCGTGCTGGCCCGTCGACCCGTCTTTATATATCGAACCCTGTCGATGGAATTGGAGACGTTATTGCGTGCGGAATCTTGGATCTCGGCTGCTAAAGATGTGCCTACGCCTGAAGGAACTGACCAGTCTGTCTGCGACGCCATCGAGAAATTCACTTCCATGGGTCTTGGGGCTATCAGTGGAGCGAGGACAATAATAGAGACCGAAAATATGGCTGAAGATGCGGAAACAAGACAACAATTCCAGATGGCACGCAGGGGTTTCGTGTTCAGTGGTGGGCTCCTGCAAGCAAGGGATCCCAAGGACTATGTCTATGCCCTACTGGGAGTCGCCGACCTCAAGCTCGAGCCAGACTATAGCCCAGACAAGTCACTCGAGTCAGTCTGTATTGACCTTTGCGCCGAGGTCCTCAACATTCCGTCCGATTTTCCCTTTGAGTTCCTCTTCTTTCTTCCTCATGCGGGCCTCGTCATGCAAGATGAGCTCGAGTCATCTTACGACTTTGCCTCTTGGGTTCCCAACCTTCCACGACGTGAACCGTCTCGAATCGATGCTATTCCGCCTCGCCCTTTTGAACAAATGTGGGTTATAACCCCTCAGGTGCAGCACTGGATGGACTGCGGACCGTCAAGCGACGTCTTTATACGAGGGAGGAGCTTGTTTGTTTGTGCTGTCTTCATCTCAACTATTCTGGATCTGGGACCGGTCATACGTGTCCACGATAACACCTGGTTATCTTTCGTCTGGTCCGTCTTTAAGATGCTCAACTCACGCCCCCTTGATACATGGCATTCTCATCCGCTGGTGACACTCGCCAAGGCTCTTGGGGCCGAGTGTCAAAGATCACACGTGTGGGAGATGGACGAGGTCTTTAGAATCATCAGAGCGCTTCAGTACCTCCTGATTTACGGGCAGCCAAGAGATGAGAAGGATGGCAAGCACACAGAGCCACAGCTAGAGTACGTTGAACCGTTCGGGGAGGAATTCCTCTCCTGTATAGGCCTTGGGTCATCGTGGAGGCGTGGCGTTCTGGACAAGCCGCCGAGGCAGTTACTTGACGACGAGCTCAGCCAGGAAGAGCAAGACGAGTTCTGCCGAGCATCCATATCAGATTTCCTGAGCAGAATCTCGGACGAGGAGCAGTTTGAAGTCGATTTTGGCCAAGCTGAGAAAGATGCCGAAACAATGTACCTGGGCAAGTCAAGGCTGGCTCGAGCTCCGGATGGCGGACTCATGTTTGTGCCCTGGTGTGCAGAGAAAGAGGACCACGTCGTTCTCATCAAGGGGGTCATGACATTTTCCTTGATCCGCAAGGTGGGTGATTACTATCTACATGTCGGGCGATGCTCATTTTCTACGCCTGAGTGGGAGGTGGCCCGTGAAGCGAACTTGGGCGAAAGGGAGCTTGTAGGGATAGAGCTTCGATAGGGTAGGATATATTAAGAAAAGCTCTGATTAACTTACAATTGCTAACTAATATCTTTAATGCCCTACCTTAAATAGCTGTCTGAAATTCCATTCTTGTTATGCTTTGTTGTTATGTGAATAGCCAAGAGTGCCTTGTCAGCTGCCTGGCACTGGCACCAAAGATAAATATATCGGCCGTCCACCGTGTTTGTTTTGATTCTCCTTTATCACAACAAAATCTCTTCTTTTCACGAGACTCTTACCCTGAGTTCATCTCGACGATAAATCGGCTTTCCTCCCGCCATGTCCGCCCTCAACACCATCACCCGGGTCCTTGGGCCCGAGTATACCTTCGACCCCTCCGTGGGCTTCGATGGCATGGATCCGGGCGACCGCCCATGCATCGGCTGCCTTTCCAAGAGACACACCGACAGTCGCCTGTATTGTGTTATCTATAAAGACCCTCTCGTTTGCGTCTGCTGCAAACACTATAACCAGAAGTGCGGTGCTGTGAGTTCCTCCAAGCCGGGACCTTGTTCTGTTATTTCTGACACCTGGCCAAGATTCCTGACGAGCTGTTGGGTGCTGCCCAGTGGTACTGGAACACCGCGTGCGGGTATTTCGACCGCTGTCCTCTAAACGTCAGCGCTCCGGCAACGGCTCAGCAGATGTCCGACCCCACTGAGCTCTGGCGTGTTATCACGGCCCTTGACAACTGTGGTTCTGCTTGGGCCAACATCAAGTATTGGCACGTCGGCCCCCCGGAGCTCTCCGATGCGTCGGCAGTAGCTCTCCACAGACTGCAAGAACTGGCTTCTATTCGTGAACTGGTGTCCATCATGGTTCTTCAGAGTGTGAGGCGCTGCTGTGTTGGCTTACTTTCGCCGCTAACTTTCCGAACCAGGCTGGTATGAACTCGTCAGTCAGCGAGATTCGTGCCCGTGTGGACGCAGCCCAGCCGGCATACGTTCGTGACGACACCAAGGTTCAGGCCCTCTTGCGCGCGTTGCGTGGCCTAGATGACGCCGAGAACAAGTCCGTCCCGAATGAGAAGCGCGCCCGCTCCCTTCGTTACGATATGCCCGATCGGCTGGTTGACCGAATGACTACCGCCTACTTGGCTGATGCTCCCGGACCGAAGTGTGCCGTGCACTATGCTGGTCCTCCTTCTTGTCTGCCAACAGAGTAGAGTGGTCTTGAAGCAAATGTATTAGCTGGTTCTTGTCACTCGAACCAGTATGGGTACTGGTCCTTTTTGTTGGAAGGGCCATTGGGATTTCGAAAGCCTCCGTCTTCCTGGCCGCTGATGATCAGGGGCACAGCCGCGTGCCTTCCGGATTGCACAAAGACATCGCCATCGGAGTGCGGAAGGTAATATAGAGCAAGAGAGTTGTCGGAGATGAATCCGGAGATGGAGTCTGTTGCTCTCAAAGAAGCCGTAGTCAACATAACGCAAACATGTGAGCGTATCATTCGCCATGGAACAGCCGACCTTTTCTACAACTGTATCTTAGATAGCTTGGGCTTTGAGCCAATCAATAATGTCTACTCGGGAGAGAGGCCAGAGGTTATGATTGCTCTGTGAAAAAAGAGGGTTGCCCTTGTACGTGTGGTTGTCGTTATATAGTCTTTGTTAGTTG
This sequence comes from Fusarium piperis, assembly GCA_027886205.1. Lineage (NCBI taxonomy): Eukaryota > Fungi > Ascomycota > Sordariomycetes > Hypocreales > Nectriaceae > Fusarium > Fusarium piperis. Next base: position 186,224 of record RZGM01000035.1, read on the forward strand.
AAGACAGAACGGCCTAGTTGACCCTTTGACGTGTGTTTTACCCACGACCTTGCTGTGATTTCTTTTTGCTATTATGCAGCTCGGAATCTGACATCTCCGAGGGCATAAGAAGTGACCGTGGAGAGAAACGATGGTGCTGGCTCCTCCATAGCCTTCGGCGTTTCTCTGTCGTTGTCCCGTGCGCGTCTTTTGTAGTGCCGACGAGCTCGAGAGGCATGGTGGGTAGATGGCGGGCTACACCGAATACACGTCCATGAGTGCGACGCATGGTTCTTTGGGTCAACGTGGTGGGAAGCACTGGATCCCCAGGTTGTGATTGTTGTTGTCGCCCCGTTGACATCGGACGAGCGCTTGGTCCGGAGTTAGCACAAAGACGGACCAAACTCGGGACATAGGATATTCAAAACTTGGAAAGATCCAACTGCCCTACCAAGGCAGGCTCTCCAAATAGCCTCACTCATGATCCGACCGAATTGTCACGCTGGGGTCAATGAGCCCAGACCATCCAGGTCCCTAGAATTAAGAGAAAGGGCTAGCTGCAGGATGATGGATGGTGAGACTTCTCGTTCGCAAGATCTCGCAGTACCTGGCGCCTTCCTCTGCGTCTTGAATTAGATGATTTGTTTCGGGCGATGCTGCACAACCTCAGCGGCCACTATACCGGATTACCATCTGTTTTCTATTGTGCAGTCGGGTAAAGCACGAGATGAGCAACATTTTCAGAATCTAATTGCCAAAGGCGACAAGACTAGATTTCATCAATCACTCGTGGTAGCTCATATAGTTCCACCTTAACCGTGTCTGACTATCTCGCACCTACGCGGGCAGAGAGGCCTATCACAATTATAATACTGCTCGGGCGGGAAATCTCATCAACCTGGAAAGCATCCCATGAGTGCCTAAGACCTCTGGGCTGTACCTTAACCCTATGCTGCCCTTCTAGTAGTTTTAGATAAGATATAAGGCTTTTTTTATTAAAGCCTTATGATTATAGTGCTCTCTCTTAAGGCGGAAGTAAGGTAAGAATTATGTACCTCTTATTTAAAGAGTTATAAATGGCCGTACCCCTGCTATGGTGATCATCCCGTCCTTGACTCGGATGGCTCAGCTAGCAGCGTCACGTGACTACGCGTTCCCATCGTGGATCATCTACCCCGCGCGACGTGGCACCATCTTCACTTCTTTCATCTCTGTTCAAAATACCACATCACATTAGCCGGCACCCTCTATCTACCTATTTCACTCAGTTATCCCATAAAGCGCTGTGTTTCAACAATAACAAATAGTACGATAGTTCGGCCTAGCAATCCCCCATACAAGTAACGATGCCACACTACATCACCCGAGACGAGTACGCTCGTGACCAGGATACGCAGAAGGAGGGATATAATGCACAGTTTCAATCAACCCATCGAGCCATCGAAAAAGTCGCAGGTGAAGTCCAGGACTTGCGGACTGAGTTCAGAGAGTTCAAAACCGAGGCAGAACGGCGCTTCAACGTGATAGATGCGCGTTTGGACAACTTCAACGATCGCTTCGATATGATGAAGGATGACTTCGCCGAGCTCAGATCCCAGAACGACCATATCTCGAGTCGGGTTAACGAACTCACGAGTCGGTTTGATGAATTCAGGACAGAGTCCATTCAAAATACAGTCATGTCTCGAAATGCCAGGCTACGCAATCCTAGCCTTCCCATCTATCAACTTCCCGTCTTGGATCTTGCCAAAGGCATTGTCTACCCAGATGCTAAGCTCTTCCCGAAGAACGCCAACGAGTTTTACCGTCTCCGGAATCCCGTCACCGAACGCCAACAACGCATGCTCGTATACCTTGCCTCTTTCTACGACATCCCCTACACACATCCTTCGGATACCGAGTCCCAGTCTGCCAAGGACGACGACGACGACGACGACGTGGTTATCAAACACCCCGAGCTGACCCTCGAGCTTATTGAGGGCATACTCGGGCTAAACGAAGACAACTTCATTCAGTTTCGCGAGCGAGCGCGACTGTGGGTTGATGAACCAAACGCACCACCGATCAAGCGGTCCAACTGGACCAACCAGGCTCATCCATTCCACGATGGTGCCCCTGCTTCCCAAAGGCCCCGTCTCGAGCTCCGTCCACGATCGAAGGACGAGAGCATGAGCAAGCCTGACTCCTCAGAGTCATTCGAGTGGGGGAAGGATGACGTTGTCGGATGGCGAAACCACTCCACTCCTTCGTCTCAACGGTATAGCATGACTGGGCTTCGCCATGTTTGGCGTGAGCACACCAAGATGCTCGAAAACGCCAAGCGCTCACCAGACACGGAGGAGAAAGGCAGCTCAACGAACCCCAATACACCGCGCGAAAATGCAGATTGATTGGATTGGATTGGTTGTGCTTCAAGTAGGCGGGTACGGTGTTTTACAGCATTGGGTTTTAATGCTGTCTTGTGCATCTAATTATGTTCTTTGATAACGTGACCGACAAATCTTCTTGGATGCGTGTGTTTATCGGCGTGTTTTTTTATATTGTGCCCGACAACTCCTCTTAGAGTTGCGATCGAAATCAACAAATCAGGCGGGTTGGTGTATAGTTCTTTCTTTTATGTAGCTGGTATAATTATCACCCTAGTTGTATGCTCTGCTGTGACACCGCTACGTATCAATGAGAAACAAGCAACGTCATCAGTGCAACTGCAAAAGGTTGTTTGTTGATGGTGAAGTGGAGGCTCCACGGTTCATAGTCCACAAGACAACAAGCCAGTGTCAACCAGCATCTGTAAAGATCTTGCAGCAAACAATCATTATTCTGATGCAAACCTATATACAGATTGATTGATTCGTTTGTGCTCGTTTAACGTCTCCAGGTATATCAAGGCTCGCGGCATGAAAACAGAACCAGGAGCAGCTCTTTATTCCTTGCGTCAATACCATAGCGCTTTGTAACTCGAACATTTTCTCTTGGAAAATAATTCACAGGATTATATCCCTCGAGCCCAATAATAACGTCTTTGTAACCCCGGTATTCGCCCCTCTGACCCCGAGTTCCCGCTAATCGATAGGCCGTGTTGGCGAGCCAAAGAGTCCTGTCGTGCAAGACATTAGTCCATCCCACTGATCCCACCAGGTCCTTGGAGTGACTTTCATCACTAACCAAGACGATCTCAGATCTACACCTCATGAGGAGACCAGGCAAAGCCCCATGGGGTCGGTCCGCGAAGTAACCCTAGTAATGACAGTGAAAGCGATCTAGTGAACACATTAGACGACGATACTGCCTTGATGTATGGTCGGGGAAACATCCTCGACTGTGGCACTCACCAGGTGACGAGCGAGAGCTGCAAGCCGGCATCTACCCACTCCGCTGGAATGTTGCCAACGGCTCCAGTCCGAGCGGTGGCTTTCGTGAGTTGCGATTGCACCCGTAAAATGTCCATCTCGAGTTTAGCTCCTTCACCTTTGCTGATGGTAGTATCGGACAGTATGCCTACTTTTCGCGACTCGTCTTCAACCCCTCGCCCAAGACTGGAACTCTCCTGACGCCACGATATGGCCTCGCCTCTATTACAGCAAAGGACAAGGTTCTCTCTCTGAACCCTCAGGGCATCTCAGTCGGCGAGGCTCGTGGCTTTAATGGTGATGGAACCGAGCTCACCACCTATTTCGGAAGCGATATCGGGAGTTGCAACGTTCATCTTCAGACAGGAGTTGTTCGCCGTCTCACCAACCACCCTGAGTATCCCGACCCTCTAGTCTTTTCACCTGATAACAAGTGGATGACCGTCATGTATACCCGAGGAAGTGGCCGCAACACGTTTATTGCGGGCATGAGATGGATTCCTCCTCTGGTTGATATTCTGCCAGCATCGTGTTGTAAGAACGGTCTGCGCCGGTTCCGTATCTGCTCGAATTTTATGGTGACTGCGGTGACTACTATGGCCAGAAGATCAAAGGAGATAACAATGGTGTTCCTGGAAGTGGTGCTATCAACGACCCTGAGTGGAACGGCATGGCTGATCCACGATGGTCTCCTGATAGCAGATAGCTGGTCTTTTGGTAGACTCGCACTGTTTCCCCTTCTTGCGATGGTGCCAACCCTCTACCTTGCTGTCCGTCCAAGGAGCAAGGTGGCCGCAACTACCGCATGTATATCGCGACCTTTACTAGGGGACCAAGAAGACGAGCCCTGGTGGGTTTCATGTGAGCATTGATATCATGATGAACGATTTGACTACGAATTTGGATGGCGTTGAGTGGCGTAGCCCTCAGAGCGGTACTTGGGTAGGATGGGGGAAATCTTGATGGAGGGAGCTCAAGAACCCAGTAGGTTAATCTGCCTTAGTCCACGCATTCATTTGGGACTAGATATTTTTTTGATGAGTTAGCCATCAAGTCTCTCAGCTCTATGCAATCCAACGTGCTCTCTTTATCCTCAAATGTGTACGTTAGGTGGCATTTAGCTAGCATGGCTGGCACGTCAGTTGGTACGATAAGTCGTTGATAATGTAAATGTCCGCCTTGAGGCAAAGATCAGAGCGTAGGACGCCAAAGTACAAAACTAACATGATATTTGCGTCATATGGATGACCTTGCATACACCGAATGCACCTGAGCCGTCTCACTCGTCAATGGCGATGTAGCCTCATTGGTCCGAAGCGCCTCACTCACCGAGTGCACAACACTCCAGGCTTTGCTGATGCCTAATGCGATACGCCGAGACATTGGGCAGCCACAAAATCTGCAAGGCAATGTCGTTTGTTAATGTACAACATGCGAGTTTGCCTGTAAGCGCACGCTTCCCCGCAGAGTTGGTCCGCCTTGCTCGTGTGTTTGGATAACTTGAGACCAGGCTCTAGGAATGAAACTGACCATTTTAGGCACGTGAATGCTCATGGGTATAAAGAAGGAGAGAGCCTTGCTGATGTGGGGGTTGAAGCTCTCATCTAGAGTTCAACAACACCGATACGCATCAACCACTGGTACACAAGGCTGTGAATCTCCAAATCTCACCATGGCAAAGAGGAACAACTCCTTCACATCTCGGCGCCAGATTCGTTCTTGTAAGCCTCAGCCTGGCACGCACTGCATCTGCGCGCTGGCTGGATACGTTGTACCGAACTATGGTCAGATCAACGGAGATCGGCCTGGTGGGAGCAGTAAACCCGCAAATTGATGGAGCTTGGGAACGGGACTTGGGTATTTACGAGGTAATTCTTGTTTAGCCCGGTTGTTATGAAAGACACTAATTTGGCCGAAAGAAGCGAAGACGACATTCATGAGACTGGTGGTGGTGGTCATTCCTTATATCCATGCAGGAAAGATATACGGATGTTCTGCGTGCTAAACATGAGTAGAAGGATGAATGAAACATATTGGGGCGGTACCTGTAGCTTTCGATGCATTTTATCGTGTTGTATTTATGATTCTCTGCTCTCTTTTGCTCGCCTTTCCATTGGTCATCTGCATTCTTCTCAAATAGGGACATCAAGAGGAAATCAATAACGATCTCTGACAGACCTGCCCTAGATCGGGTCTATCCATTCTACTCACTATCCTCACCGGATGCCCATTCTAGATATCACGGTGAATTTTCAGAATGAAGCTGAAATCCAACCTTGGCCAGATTCCCCCTCATAACCACTCCAATCGCACCATCTTCGTCTTCAGCCCACTTTGCCACCCCCCAATCATGATCGGACTCGTCCTCTTTACGCATTCTGCAATGTCCAAAGTCAATCATGCAGACTCGGTACCCTCCGTCTCCTCGAGGGACAACCATCATATTATCGGGTCGAACGTCGGTGTTGAGAATGTCGTTATCACCCAGAACATGAGTTATTCAGATTCCTTGGTCGACGATGCTTTGCCACGAGGACCGTGGAGCAAAGTCTTTCAGAGAATATAAGGTAGAGCCTTCCAGATACTCGAGTAATATGCCCCTGACTTGGTATATATCCTGTTGCTGCTCATCGAGAGGGATATCAGGCTGCCTGGAGAGTGACTTGGGCGAAAAAGTGCGGGATCAAGTCTCCCTGGTGTTTTGCAAAACAGAATAGGTTTCCACTTCTGCTCGAAAATAGCCGAGCATTCGATCGCATAGAAAAGCCTCGTTTTCAGTCGTATCCCAGGTTTCCTCGTCACCTTCCTCCAAGTCTTCATCAGTCTGGAGTCTGTTCAGGAAATCTTGAAGCTCTCCACACTGTAGTTTGTGCAGAAATTCATCCTCAATTTCGACAGACCATGGGTCAACCTCTTCCAATTTGCGGAGCCCGTAAGCAAATCTCCGATCAAAGAGCTTGACGAATGCCTGCGTTCCTTCGTCCAGACCTAACTTTCGTGCCGGGTCGGGAAGGATTTCCACCGCCATGCCACAGGACAATGTCCATTCTGATTCCAGTTTCTTAACTCTCACGTATACATCGATTTGGCCTTGGGAGGAAGAATTGTGAGGCGTGGCCCTGAGGCAAAGAACTTGGTCAACGGAGTACAAGAGATGCTCCCTTTCTTGGGACTTGAAGTCGGGAGTTTCCATGCGTGTGTTGAATCGACAGCAACGGAAGTGACAGAGAGTGACTGGTTCTCTACTTGCGCAAAGGAAAGACTGCAGGTTCTCCTTTTCTGGGCTTAGGCACTGCTGAGCTCTATTCTGTTTGAGTTGAGGATAATATACATATATGAGCCGCAAGCATAAGCTGCAGGCAGCCGGCGCTGATTGACGTATCATGTCGGAAAACGGATGATACATTGCCTATCTAGGTATTTGTCCCACTAGCTGCCTAGAACGAATTCAACAAATGAGCCAATAATACTCCCCTCATGTGCAAGGGTGACTCATACCACTGCCGCCCCCGTAGAAGTCAAGTTAGCAATACTCTGCGGAATCACATCTATTCACCTCTGTCTACCACGCAGACCAAAGTCAATTTCAAGACGTTAGGCATGGAGGAGTAGAACTAGAGATTAAAACACGATGGTGATGACTCTTTTGGTTCAGGAAGCTCGGCTGTGGGGGGCTGAAAACGAAACTATTGATTGTGGCGCGCCACTAACAGTTGTAGTAATTACAATTTCTCGTAAATTTTGTGATCCCTCACACGAATCAGGGCATCAATCAGGGCGGCAGTGTTGATTTGCGACAGCAGAGCGGTGTATAGAGCGGAAGAATGGAGGAAGTTGCCCAGAAGTTGATGCAACAATGGTAACAAAAATAGTCCATCTTGTGGAGTGTACATCCAAATAATGGAGTATAAACAAGGTAGGGATTAAGCTCAAAATAGGCGCTCGCGCCACGCCATGCTGTCATGCAGCCCGGTTGCTGGTATTTCTCCTAGTTTCATCTTGACATGAGAAGCGTGAAGCTTGCAATACTCGATGGGAGCGATCCAGTGAGAGGGCATCCGGCCCGTCATGAGCTCCTATCCACACCCAAGTCCCTAGCGTTTGTATGCCCCAGACACACCTGTTGGTTCAGCCTCACGTCCCCTGCTAGCTCATGAAACTAGCACCTGCAGACGATAAGGAGAACGTGCAGGTCCTGTTGAAAAAGAGATCCCTTCCGCTTCTTCTTAGATCCCGTTTACTTCTCCTTCTTCCACTCGTTCTATCACTTGTCTAGCATCTCTAACCGCCACAATGGTTTCCTCCAAGTTCCTCACAAGCACCCTGACCTTCCTGGCCATTGGCATCACCCACGCGACAAACTGCCGTCCGTCCGACTCGAGCTCCTCGACCGCAATCACTCAGTCCACCACCACGCTACCTGCCTCTGATACCTCGACTTTGATCACCATTACAACGACTTCTTCGGCGAGCACTGAGGCGTCTACGACGTCTGCTGTGTCTACCACCACCTCAATTGCCCCCATTTGGCCCCAATGCCACCGCGATGCCGACTGCCAGGGTACTAGGTGCCCCCAAGATGCCATCTGCCAATGCCTAAGTGGCATCTGCGCCGCTTACACATAGACTGAGCTTGTCTATACAACTTATTGAGGACACTGGAGGGTGGGCTTTCAGAATGCAAGGTGTTGGATGGATATTTGGGCGACTTGTTTGGACTCTCGGGATGCCCCCATATCATTTATTTGAATCTCGCGCTTGGATAAGTCAGAAAGCTACATCTTCATGCGATGGGCCCAGCCTTGCAGTTCCCATAGGCTCTCTCATTGATCTACAGCGTTTATTCCTACACGGCTTTTGCTGTCAACTCGAGTTGAAATAGAAAATAATAAGCGAAATGGCGCAAGGAAACTGTATCTACGTTCAAAGCTCGGTTTATTTCGACGCCTCGCATTTTTGTGTGCGTCCAGCAACCATCTGACTCGAGACTTCTTTCCATGTGAGCGTTTGGTGCTCAAGTTCAACTGAAATCCCCGTGTTCATCCGATAATGGCCCAGTTGACCAAGCCAGCTACTCCGTCCCCAACATGCCGGCTTTTCAGCAGCCTGGCAGTGTACGCTCGACACTTGCATAAGAAATGCCAAGCCGATCCTTGGGTGTCACAATCAAGGCCAAGAGACTTGGCCTTGTGTGACAAAGATAACCAATCCCCATTAAGGTTACGGTGTTTTACAGCATTGGGTTTTGATGCTGTCCTGTATATCTAACTGTGTTCTTTTACACCATGCCCGACAAATCCTCTTGGATGCGTCATAGAGGTCAACAATGGCATCCTGGGCCGCCTCTCGACAGGATAACCCCGTGCCATTTGTCTATGAATTCTTAAATCATAGTAATAACATACTATCTGGACGGAACAACCCTGTGAGCTGTGAGTCTTCGGCCCTAGACTGGAGCCCCCGCAGCCCCACGATTAGGGTGCAATATCGGCATTGTCACACAAGCAAGGTCGTGTGGCCCAATGGCAAGGCGTCTGACTACGAATCAGAAGATTCTGGGTTCGATCCCCAGCATGATCATGATCCTTCTCTTTTTGATGTTTTGACATATTTTAAGCGGGTTGGCATCAAGCTACTCGTTCCAAAGCTGGAACAGATGGCGAGACTGTTTCGAGGTTCTACTTTTTGCGAGATTCCCATCGGGAAAGTTGAATAGATTGCAAACATGCCATAATGCTTCGACAACTAGTTGGATGCAGGGACCAGGCTCGGCCTGGAAATCAAAGGCGAACATGGCTTCAATATCCCATGAGCACTGCTTTCAGTCTTTCATCTAGAACAGACGTATGGTATAATAACTTACGTGATCGATACACGCAGTCATCGGTAGTCGGCCGCAATCTACCAGATACCTCCATGATGAAAAACTGTCCTGAGCCGAAACCTACTAACAAGCAACTCCTGCCTGAAAAGTCTATGTTTATGACAAAAGACATCTAGGATACCCTAGGGTTAGTCAAGGCCACGCCTCGCGCTGAAATACTGCTTCCTCTCCTCTCTCTACTACATACGACCATACCCACTGGAAAATTCGGGATCCCGTCCGCTCTCCCATAGACAAGCCAGTGAGGGGCGGATTAGTAGTTGGGTCGGTGACGACCAGCGAATCCCCGCTGTTGTATGTTTTTTGCTCTTCTGGGCGACGTGATGGTGAAGAATCTCGTTCTTTTTGACGGTTGGTGAGGTTGCCAAGTCCGTAGGATCATGAGATCCATGAATGTGTTGCGAGTATAACCCGGCTTGGCATAAAAGAGATAGATGAAGTGATATCCAAAATCGAATTCAAAGTACATAGTAATCCATATACAAGCTTAGGGGAAGCATCGAATATTAAATTATATAGACTGGCCGGTCCTCCGTGTATTGTCGTCGAAGGACGGCTTCAGGCCGCCAGTGTCTCCAGGAACCTCTAACTATAGACAACTTTAACAGAAATGTAACGGAATCAATGGCAACACCATAATTTTACTGTCTCGTAGTGCTTGGCCACCTACAGGCTGTGTCGCTGCTGGTGCTGGTGAAGATGATGCCTCACATGGGCCCTCTCCGACCCCCTCGCAAAACCACCCCGTCCATAAGGCGAGCCGATGGAAAAGGTCGAGTTGATCTCTCCAATCTTGATGTTGCTGAACGTCACTTCGGGGTTTGGCTGGACCCTGAGAATGTTGGCTGGGCTGCCCTCGGTGGCATTGCAAGGTCCGGCCTCGCCCTGATCGAGCCAGTTCATGAAGCCGCCCTCGTCCCACCACAGGCTCATGACGAGGACCATGCCGCGGGTCATGGACTCGCCCATTCCTTTCATGCCGCCGAGGCGGGTGAACTCGTTGGCACCTGTGGCTACGCAGTATTCGTCGTTCATAAAGTTGACGTTGGGGATTCCGGGGAGGTTAACGACGGCGCTCTCGATGATCTTGTTGTCCTGCACATAGTGTCGGTGCAACTCTGTGAGAAATCCCTTCTTATCGGAGAGGAACTGGGTCACGACAGTAAACTTTCGTGTGCTGTCGACCTTGAAAGATCCACCACGTCCATAGTAGTCGTTGTTCCTGTGGCGGTTGGCATTCCATCCACAGCCTCCCTTGTCACAAACGCCCTCAGCACCGCACTCAGCACCGGTGCACTCGTAGAGACCGGTCTGGTTGCAAGTGTGAGGTGCAATGTGAGTAGCGCGAGAGTTTGCCTCCCAAATATCGAGCTCATTGCAGCATGAGCCGTAGCCATCAACATTACCCTTGTTGCATGTCAGTCATGATCGCACAATGGAAACATTTCACTCACAACACCGTTAATGAATGGGGTCACAAAGCACTGGGCATCGCAGTAGCCTGTACCATAATGTGCTCCGGCTTTGCTATGGGGGCTCTGACTCTTGCCACCATCCTTGAACATCTCGGAGAGGTAGAGAGCGCTGTTCATACCACACGGCAGCTTTGACATTTCGACATCAAAGGTCAACTCGGAGCCGGTGAGATACATCATGTCATATTCTTGCTTGTTCTCATCCAAAAGGTAAACACGGGGAGAGACTGTTAGGTTGTTGCGAACCTGCTGGAGACGGAGCTCGGTGCCCGATGTGCTGATTCCCTGAACTCGATAATCGGGGACTCCCTCGATGATGCAGTTCTTGGCGCAGGATGCAGCATCGGGACAGGCCGTGCTGTTTGGCTTCTCTCCCCAGTTGCCGCAGTTGAAGTTGTTGGAGGCTTGGTGGATCGGGTGCTGGCTTGACTCCATGACGATGTAGTTTGTTTGCTTCTTGCAGCCACCGAGAACGGTGCATCGGAAGGTATCCAGCCTGGGATGCACTTCGGGCGTGTTGCCTGGTGTTTGGCCTGCGACGAGTTGGACGGCCAGGCCAAAGAGGAGAAGCGAAAGTGAAGCCATGTTGGGCTGCTGGACTTGAGTCTTTGACTCGACAACACAATTCAAAGGAGTGACTGCACACGAGATGCTTGCGGGATAGCAACATGGTTGGCAGATGGCGTCAGGTTATGTACTTTATCTTGGGTTACACGACCGACGCCCAAGGAAATAGGGATCGTCCCGTCCAGCTTGAGGCTAAGACCTGAGGAAATTAGCCCCAGCCGAACAAAGCAATCAACGTGGTTTCAAAACCCTGTCGACTGGCTAATTTAAGCAAACTTTCAGGAGTTGACAGGCCGGTAAAAAGTTAAAATGGCTCTGCTTCCCCGTTAGGCTTCGGAAGACGCGGAGAAGGGGTAGGCAAGTGGAAAGCGGCAGTTGCACAGGGGGTGGAGTTGCACGCGGCCCGATGGTCCGGTTATATAGGCTCTTCTTTAATCAAGATGAAGAGAGTTTCCCAGAAAGTTTCGGAATGACACGCTCCGCTGTCTCATGCTCTTTATTGAGCCGCCGAGTTTCCACCAACCATGATCTTGTTCAACCACCTGAAACCACGACTTGATTAAACAGTATCTTGGCATGCGGGTACAGCATATTCACACCAACAGTGGCTTGAGGCCTTCAAAGACACGCGTCACTCTTATCACTAATGTTTCGGAACCGGTAGACCACACGTGCACAATTGTTTCTGGCTCCGAGAGCTTCTTGCTTGACATTGCACCGGCCTCTATTGAAACAAAGGCATATGTAACAAACTCCATGACTAGCACACCAAACTTAGAATCTATGTCCTGCTCGAGTCGGGAAAGTACACATAGCCCTTTCCAGCAACAAACGTCGCAAACCACGGGATATCCTGCTTCTTCTCCGCGAGCTCCCAATAAAACTCTCCAGCTCCGACACCCGAAAGCCTGTCCAATGGAACGCCTCGCCCCTCGGAGTCCCGTTCATCAGCATAGTAGAACCTGCAAGAATTAGCTACCCGAAAGAACATGCCATGGTACCCAGACTCACTTGTAACCCTTCTCCTTGTAAAACCCAGAGGCCGAGCCAATCCAGTAGCTCGCAGCACTCTTACCCGTCCCCAGGGCGACTAGAAGGGGAATAGGTGCTGTAGCACCAGCGAGGCCGTTGCCTGTGTAGAGGAAAGCCCTGGGGATATCTGCCGAAATTGATTCAAAGCCAGCAACAGCTTCCCTGGCGGCGACATAGGCGCTAGTGTTGAGAACGTTGAGATCCTTCTCGAAATTTTCGATTGGGACCGTGAAGGGATTCTGAAGGTCTGTTGGCGGAGTGAGAGTAGCCGCGTTGTAAACTACGACGCTTGGGGGTCCACCAAGCAGCTCCTTGACTGCCCCAAAGATGCCTGGAACTGAAGAGGGTTGGCTAAGATCTGCCTTGAGAGTCAAGTCACCATCTGGGTTTGTCTTTCGGTCCTCGGCGCTTCGAGATACAAGGGCAACTCGATAGCCGGCAGATCGGAACTTGTTTGCAACGCCATCGCCGATATTTTTGCCGGCACCGAGGATGAGCAGAATTTTGGTTGAAGACATGATGAAGATGAAGGTGTCAATAGTGTCGGGTGGGGTAGCGGTAATGCATCCCGCTGACTATCTATATGGACTCTGAGAGCACACAATCATGATGTGCGCCGTACAAGAGCTTGCGAATATCACGTACTGACAAATAAGCTACCCCAGATGACAAATCACATTGATGACTTTGCACACAGTTTCTGCGTATACTTTCCAGCCACTTAATAACTCGACCGGCGTTTTGAGTGGGATATGCAGGCGAGTAACGTTGTGGTGGTTGATTCGAGAGGCAGCATGCCTGCGGCTGGTAAATGATACCACACGAGTCACGTTACAAATATCAGGACATGATAGCAGTTGTCCATATCGGGATTGCTGCTTATACAATACTCGGAGTTACCGGAAAACAGGTAAAGTCCGATAGGTCAGCAAACCATTCGTCAATGAATAGAATCAACCGAATTCCCACTTAGAAACTGAAGCGATGTGTTGCAACATCTAGGCATTTGAATGCAACATCAGGTTATGGCATTGCGAACGAGTTATTATTAGATTGACCACAATATGCAAATGAACAGAGACTCGTCAAGCAGCCAATGCAAGTTCCGCTCCTCTAGTGGTTGTATTCTTGAGAAAGAGTAGCAAATAAGTAGTGTCATAGACCATCTCTCTTACAGGGAAGTCACTGTGTGCCTTGTGATATTGATTGATACTCATAATGCATTCTTTCAATGGTGCTAGGAAGCAACCTTTCGTAGGATAGATAGGAAGAATTTGCAATGATTATTATATAGAGTCGAGCATCAATGGGACGATTGATAATGGTTGTTATCATAGTTCAATTTCACTTTAATCACCACTATTATTTCAAGATGCACCGCTTTGGTCTCAACTTGCCGGTATATGTACTCCAGTATGTCATTCACCTTAACAACCTTGAACTCCGCGGAGATCCGAGGTTCCTCCGTCTGACAAATTTCAAGGAGTCGTTCCCAACTTACCTTGTTGCATGCCACCCTAGACTTTGTCGAATCCTTAGTTTGTCCTTCTTTCTTTCCAGCTGTTGCAATGTCTTCATATCCAAGTATCTCGCCCCATCAACTCCCGCAGGGCTCTTCCGTCACATTCGAAACCTCCTCATTCTTCATGCGGGGTTCGCAAGCAGCTACGCTCCCCACTCCATCTGAAGTCCTAGCTAGGCATCGTTACATTCCACATCCAAAGATCAAGGGTTTCAAGATGCGTCAGCCAGTCATATTCAAGGATCTTGGGCTTCTTGTGAAGTTCGGCGAGGCCCCCAGGGTGACTATTGCTGAAGGGCAGTGTCTCTGGGCTGTTGGCCACTTTCTGCCTCAGGTCCGTGTTCCTGAGATCTACGGCTGGACCCAGACTGAAGAGTTCACATTCTTGTACATGGAATTCATTGACGGGGACACATTGAAGGACCGCTGGGACACTCTGACTCTGACAGAGAAGTCTGGTATTTGTGAACAACTGAAAACGATCACCACCGAGATTCATTGCCTACGTCAAGGATCCGGCGATCAATTCATTGGTAGGTACCCCCATTCCTCCATCCTATCGAGATTAACCATCGAGTAGGTAATATTAACCGCGAACCGCTCGGGGATCTAGTCTTCACTTGCACAACCCTCCCTTGCGCCGGTCCTTTCTCTTCGGTGACTGAATTCCACGATTGGTTGTCAGAGATGGTCAAAAGACCGGCCAAGGTGCATCGGCCGGGTGTTGATCTTGCCGATATCCCAGACCCATATCGAGAGATGCTATCTGATGATTCTCCCATCACCTTCACGCACGCGGATCTCAACCCAATAAACATCATGGTGTCCAGAGAGTCACCTTGCCGTGTCATCGCCATCATTGATTGGGAGCAATCCGGTTGGTACCCAGCCTACTGGGAGTTCTGCAAGGCTGAATTCAGTACGGAACCCGGTTCAGACTGGCAAGTTGAATATTTGCCAAAAGTTTTGGACGAATCGGCTTGTGCGGAAGGGTTTTATTCCTATGTTAATGCATTCGCACCCTGAAACCAAGTGCCTGCTTTAGAGAATCATGATAGTATTGAGCGGTCAGCAGCAACTTGGGTACGAGCAATTTCATCTTCCGCGGTCGTCTCCTTCATTTCTAAAGTGACATGATGAAATCTAATCAACTCAGACTCTAGGGCGAGAACTGTCGGAACTGGGAACTGATTTGCCCAAAGCCTAATCAATCCGGGGACTCTTGGCTCTTCGGCCCTGAGTATTATGGGAGGCACTCCCATAGTGAAGATGCATGGGTAGGCTCTGGTGCAGGATTTGAAAGTGGATTCAGGGCAAATGACCGGTTGTACCTAGTTTTTTTGATCTATAACGTGTTCTTAAATCTTGATGTGCGGCTGCTGATTCCAATGCCGATCGAGGAGGAGACAAGCCTCCCTAACGCTTGGGTCTCCAAGACCTCGAAACCCTCAAGACCACTTCTTAGCTGCCTTCCGATTGATAGTGGCTGGCACTCATGGGGAAATGCAAAAACTCGGTGTTGTATAAATACAAGCGGTTACTATTCTTGTGGGCATTTGCTCTCTGGAAGTACAACAATGTCTTGAGTTGTTTAGCTTGTGTAAGGGAAACACGTTTATTTGTCACAACTGGGCCACTTAAGATGCAACTTCGGCCAAATATTGCAAGTATATTTGGCTTGAGTTAAGCTTTCTCTTCCCGTTTCATTGGAATGATGAGGCAGCCGCTTTGCGTCGCTTCAATGTGGCTCCAATGAAGGACATCCAATGATGACCGTGTTTGACATTGATCAAGACTCCCTTGCAACAAGCTTTCCCTAGATAAGCAACTGCGTACGGAAAGTTTGTAAGTGAAATGGGGCTTACGAGAATAACACTGATTTTATCAATCCCATCAACGCTAGGGACGTTTCCAGCGGGACTCATTACGTTCTTGAGGCTGCGCTAGATCCAGTGGGTGTTCCGCCAGCCCCTTGTGCCGGGTGCGCTAGCGATCAAGGCGGCCACCACCAGTCTCGAAGAAGAAGTCAAATGGCTAGCGGCCCGTGGATTGCCCGTCAAGCTCGATTCATGGTGACTAAAGATGCTCTTCTTCTGGACCGAAGACAGGCTCAAGCGCGAGTCCACTTGGTAGGGCGAAGGTGACATGCTCGGTAGAATCCATGATTGACGGCTAGGAGGATGGGTGGAGAGACTAGGGAGATGTAACCGGGGATTGTTGACGCGGTTTTTGATGTGGATACAGGGATGGACCGAACGATCCGGAGAACCGAGGGCGAGACTCGAGATTTCACGTGGATGAAGGGAAGGATATGAAAAGAAGAAAGTAGACGGAACTGACGTGAGGTCAAATCTTGGACCTGCGGCACAGCACATTTAACAAGGGCCCGATATTCCGCTCAAGAAAAGAGGGTGAGTCGACAAAAAAGCAACAAATGCAACGGTCGTACATATGTGGCTTGCTCAAGGGTTTCATGGTCCTTCAGGTGGCGAAGGTAAAGCTGAGTGACATTCAGAAGATCAAACAAGGGCGGGAGAAAGCTGACAGGAACCAAGCACCAACAGGATCCACTTTCTTCTCCCAGCGGAATGGCACCGCTGGGGTGATCCTCTTCGTACCTTGCGCCAATTGCCAGGGTTACCACGACACTAGATGGTCCAACTGGGCAAGGTCAAGACGCTCATCACTGTCTGGCATATCCCGTTGGTTCTTTTGTTTGTGGGAAGGTCTCTGTCAAAGAAGGAATAATGTTGAGCATGAAACGGCCTCGATGTAACCCATGCGGCCATGACATGATAATTCACTTGGCAACCTTGATGTACTGAGAACTCGGAAGCTTGTGTGCCTCATCCCCTGATAGCTATTACCATTCTCAGCCTTGCACAGCTCACGGAACGAACCTCGAATGTATCGGCATGTTAGAGTTCGCGCCGTTTTTAATTTCCGACCGTCTTGGGAGAGCGGCTAGACATGCAACTCCTCCACTTGCCGCGGGCCGTGACTTGTCACTGGGCAAAGCGCAAGATATTTTCCTTTCCGCTAACATTGGTTTGGGAAAGAAGAAGGAAGAGAAACTTGCAAGGGCAGGCGAGGTGTGTGTGGCCCCTAACCCCCTGGTCTTGAACTGATTCGGTACGGTGCGTGATGCCGCCCATCGAGACGGCTTCTAGAGTCGGGTGTGTGTGGGCTCAGTACTGATAGCTAGAAAAGAAAAAAGGACAGGTCAAGCTTGCATTGATAGTGTGCAGCTTGGCCTGACGCGGTGCATTCTGGCACGTAGTGGTGTTGTGAGGTCTTGGTATAAGGGTTTGGCAGTCCTGTGTCTCGCTCCTGGGTATTGTTTCTTTCCCCGATGGAGACTTCTCCTGGAGTTGCTTGACTCTGAACAATAAAAACCATACGCTCGTTTTTCTCCATCATGTCAGAATCTGATGTGGCTCGGGCTATTGCCGACGGGCGGGTTCCCGAGGGTATCACGGCTGATTATCTCAACGAGACAAAGGATGCTCCAGCCATTGCGGGAATTGTCTTTGTGACGGTGTTGACGAGCATTGTTGTACTTGGACGACTCGCATCGAGGGCATTTCTCATTCGAAGATTTGGACTTGACGATGCATTGACCTTGATATCATGGGTAAGTGTTTCTTGTTCATCATGGAGGGAATCGCTCTGTTGGTCGGCTTTCTCACCCTGGCTTGAACCACGACCCCTCGTGCCAGTGATGATGGCCAACTGACTCGGTCATAGATTTGCTACATACCATTTGTTGGCATGTGTATCAAGCTCATAAACCTGGGATCTGGACGACACTTTGAATACATTCAATATGTTCTCGATATGCCAACGATCGAACTGACCCAAGTCCTCGACTTTGCTGCCCACATCATCTACACGACGACACTCCTCTTTTGCCGAATCTCGGGTCTCGCATTCTACTACCGACTATGCAGCATCCACGACCGGCTCCTTCTCGCCATCAAGATTGTCATGGGAATTCTGATCGCCGGATACCTCCCACAACTGCTCCTCCTCATCTTCCACTGCATCCCCCTCACTGGACTGTGGCCGTACGACTTCCAGACGGGATTCGACAAGTACACATGTCTGCAGTGGGGACTCGTGTATAGCGTCAACTCGTCGGTTTCTCTCCTCTGCGACTTTCTGCTGTTTGGGATCCCGGTGGTTATGCTTCGGGTTCTCGAGATGCCTCGTAAGCGAAAGATTCAGCTTGCGTGCATTCTCTTGCCAGGCACATCGTGAGTAGCTTTGATGATGGTACACTGTTGCGACTAAAGATGCTGACGATGTGATAGGGTCATTGCAATTTCCATAACACGTCTCGTGTTCGTTATTGAAGGCCAATGGAATACCGATATGTCCTGGGCCTGTAAGTGTCAACTTCAACACTCGATGTACCAAAGCTAACAGCCAAAGACAACCCCATGTTGGCGATAGAAGTTAGCGAGATCGGCGCAACACTCATCGCCCTGTCCGTACCAGGTCTAAAGCCTCTAGTCGACAAGTTCGTCCTCCGACGAGACGTGACATCCGGAGACAGCAACGGCAACTCGCGATACGGAAAACCCACGAGCAACAGCCGTAGCCACGCCCTCCGATCGCTCAACTTTCGCCCCGAGCACGATGTGTTGACGAGCAGAGATACTTCGGCCGAGGGGATGAAGACATTCAGGGCCAAGAATCAGAGGGATAATCAGAGCGAGAATAGCGCGGATGGGATCTTGGTTAGTGTGGATTTCCGCATAAAGGAGGATCAGCGGGGACAGCAGAGTGACGGAGAGTCATCTTGGAAAAGCCAGTAATTTGTGAATGAGAGCGATGTTTATATGATTTATGAGCGAATTTGGAGCGAAAATGGATTGGCTATGTGGCTTGACTGGCAATCAATATCAACATGTTTACGAACGCATCTTGAAGTTGTACAACCCTCTGTTTGTGTTTGTACACTAATTGCACTTGATTGACAGACAAGATAAATTGGCATAATTTAAGAACAATCTGTACCTTGCAGAAAACATGGCCATTCAACCGGCATGGACAACCCTAAGGCATGCCCAGTCTTCCATCTCTATCGCTGTTCGTCAGCTTTGATCCCTGCAACATCAGAGCTTCACCATCCCTGTCAAGCCAAGATAAGCAAAGCTCGCCTCTAGCGGAACTAAAAGTTAAACAATCCCCACTATCAAGAGTCGTAATGGCCTCATCCCGCTAGAGGGACCCTCATCGGCAAGCTCATCCGCAGCGTCCGTCAGTTGGCACTAACTTGGGCGAACAAAGTCTGCCTGTCTACCAAGTTCCCCCATGACATGGGCAAGGGAATCTCATCATTGATCAAGAAGCCCCAAGTATTGCCCCTGTGCCTGGAATGGAACCCCCGGACCATGAACCCTTGGCGTTAGCGGGCAAGGCAAGGGTAGGGAAATCACTCGTAGTGGGTTGTTACACTACAAAATTCCCGCCACCACCCGCGCCGAGTGAACCTTGTTGTGTTCCTTTGCTTGCTAGGGAAGATCTTTAGACCTCCCTCTCTCTCTTTTTGCATCTTGTCACATCGCATCGTACCTCCATCATGCTTCCCCAGTTGCAATTGGCCGCTGGCTTCCTCGTGGCACAGGCTCTCGCAGCCAGGCCTTCGACGGAACCTCTCTTCTCGTACGCGCCCAATTTGCTGCCTCTACAGAAGAATGCTGGCTCTGCCGATCTGTTCCCCATGGGGAAGTGTAACGGCTTCAAGCTGGAGGAGGCTACGATTGATGACATGCAAAAGGCGATGCAATCGGGCAAGCTCACCTCCGTGCAGCTGGTGACCTGCTACCTCACACGGACTTACCAGACCCAGGAGTACATCAAGTAAGTTTGAGGTTTGCAATGATTGTCAATGACCTTGCATCTTTGACGTCGCGCAACATTGGCCTCTTGTATGAAGCACAGCTAACGACGTCTTAGCTCCGTCCTGCAGGTCAACCCCGACGTCTTCGCCATCGCTGCCGAGCGTGATGCTGAGCGTTCCCGAGGCAAGGTCCGCGGTCCTCTCCACGGTATTCCCTTTACCGTCAAGGACAACATCGGAACCAAGGACAGCATGGAGACCACCGCTGGCAGCTGGGCTCTCCTAGGTAGTGTCGTTCCCCGTGATGCCCACGTCGTCAAGAAGCTCCGCGAGGCTGGTGCTGTGCTGTTTGGCAAGGCTGCTCTGAGTGAGTGGGCTGATATGCGCAGCAATGACTACTCCGAGGGTTACTCTGCTCGTGGTGGTCAGGTTCGCAGCGCGTACAACTTTACTGTCAACCCTGGTGGTAGTTCCTCTGGTAGCGGTGCTGGTGTTGCTGCCAACGCCATCGCCTTTTCTCTGGGCACTGAGACCGATGGCAGTGGTAAGTACATGCAGAACGGATAAATGACCAAGACTGATACTTCTCAAGTCATCAACCCCGCCAACCGCAACGCCCTCGTCGGCTTCAAGCCCACTGTCGGTCTGACTTCCCGCGCCGGTGTCATCCCCGAGAGTGAGCACCAGGATTCAGTTGGCACCTTTGCTCGCACCGTCAAGGACGCTACTCTTGTCCTCGACGGCATTTATGGAGTCGACAAGCGCGACAACTACACCCTTGCTCAGAAGGGCAAGACTCCCCGTGGCGGCTATGCGCAGTACCTCACTGACAAGAAGGCTCTCGAGGGCGCTGTTTTTGGTCTTCCTTGGGAGAGCTTCTGGGTTCACGCCGATGAGGACATGCAGAAGCAGCTTCTGGAGCTTGTCGATCTCATCAAGTCTGCCGGTGCTACCGTCATCAACGGCACCGAGATCACCAACTACGAGATCCTGGTTAGCCCTGATGGCTGGAACTGGGACTACGGCACCGTCCGAGGCTTCCCCAACGAGTCCGAGTACACCTACATCAAGGTCGACTTTTACAACAACATCAAGACGTACCTGGCCGATGTCAGCAACACCAACGTCAAGAGCCTGGAGGACATCGTCAAGTTCAACAAGGATTTTGACGGCACTGAGGGTGGATACCCCTACGAGAATGGCAAGGGTCATCCCGCTTTTGCTTCCGGACAGGACGGATTCTTGGCTTCTCTCGAGACCAAGGGAAAGCAGGACGAGACTTACTTCCAGGCTCTCGAGTTCTGCCAGTCTTCTTGCCGCAAGGGTATCGACGACGCTCTCACCTACGAGGGAAAGAAGCTCGCTGGTCTCCTCGTCCCCCCTCAGGTCGCCCAGGCTCCTCAGATCGCTGCCCAAGCTGGATATCCCGTCATCACCATCCCCGGTGGTTACTCTTCCGAGTCTGGCACGCCCTTTGGTCTGGCCATCATGCAGACTGCCTTTGCCGAGGCTGAGCTTGTCAAGTGGGCCAGTGCCATTGAGGATCTTCAGAAGAGCGCTGATGCTCCTTCGAAGCGCCAGAGGCCTACGTGGAGGGGATATCTTGAGCGCAATGTACCTGTTCCCTTCTAAATGGTCCCGGAGAGTTGAAACTTGTTAGGATCGAAAAAGACATACATGATCTGGGCATGATTAGTAGCATATTGTAATATATATATAGAATTACACATTTAATATTAGCACTCAAAGAGCAAGTCGACTTGATGACTAACTTCTTACCGCGCAAAGTAGCTAGATCTCGTCCACAAAGGGAATGCCTGTAAGGAATATCCGTGTGTCATCAGAGACGTATTCAAGTGTTCCGGGGGCGCTTCTTCGACTGGTCCGGCAGTTGGCCCCCTGATACACTTCCGCTTCCATGGATGCTGCTCCCCCTCTCGCCACCCCCCTGCCTCTGCGCACCCTCGCCACCTTCCGGCTTGAGCTTTTTCGTCTTGATAGCATCCGCTAACGCAACAAAGTCCTGGCCCCATATGTTACTCGTGACAGTCTCGTCTAGAACGCAGAAGAAGTGGTGGCGTTGTATCCGCCCCGAGTTCTTTATCATCCATCGATCAAGTTTGCTCTGTGTCACTGTGATGCCTGTGCATATCAAAAGCAGGAGAAATGTAGTACCGGACCAATGAGCCAGTTCCTCTTCTCGGCCGTTTCCTCCGGTGCTGCTGTGCCAGTTTGAGTCAATGAGTGTTTCCATGGCAGCCTCAAACCTAGCACTTCGACCAGTCTTGACCTAGGGTGTGTAAGAAATACTTGAATTTCGGAAAACTCTCGTCGAGCCAGGTGTGACATACCTGTGCCGCCACCACAACCTTTTCTGATGGACTGAAAGGCTTCTGTAACGTTCCATGTAGCTCTCCCTCTCCACCCCCTATTGCTGGCCGGTTCTCCAAGATGAACACCAGATCAGGTCCAGCCATTATGTCAGGAAACATAAAGGCTGGCACTGAGCTGTGACCAACCGTGCGGTATAGCCTCATCCAGTCCCAGATAGTGCTTGGGGTGTGGTAAGTATACACCGTTGGCTCCCTCGGCAGCAGCTCAAGGGTGTGTGTTCTGATGATTGACTCAAGTTTCGTTGGTGTGTCTTTCTGTGGATTGAGTGAGACTGATTCAGCCAGCGTCGCCAGTAGTGCCTCACGACGGGTAGACCCATTCAAGAGGTCAGGCAAGCCAGATTCATAGCCCTCCTGGTGTCGAAACATACGGTCAAGAGACTGGCCATAGTGTCAGTGAAAGGAAAACTAGATCTATTCGAGAATGTCTCCAGAGATGGAAGCTCACCATTGCCACAAACCATTCAGTGGTCTTTCCAAACATGGCCTGGACTTCACGGTCATCTTGCGTATTAACGAGCCACTGCCGCATGAGATTGTGATAGTCCTTTCCTCCCTCTGTACGGAGATACTCCATAATAGCATGCACTGCTATCGGCTCGGCGAGTGTGTACTTGATGGTATCTCCGTCTCGCTCTGTCAAGGCAAATCCATACGTGACCAGCTCGGCATGGCATTCATCTTGGAATATGGTTGGCGTGCTCATGATCTCGGCTCGAATACCAGCCCGGAATAAATCCTGGACCAGTTGTGTTTTCCCAGATGCCTTCATCTTGCGGATTTGTCCCTTGAGAGCCTCTACCGCTTGTTCCTTGGTCTTATTTCTGGCTTGGTCTATCGCAGATCGAATCTCGGCTAGGGGTGAATTCCCAGAAGCTAGCTTTTGGGACAGCAACATGATCTCCTCGATGTAGATAGTTGACCAGCGATAGCGGCCACGATGACCGACGCTGCGCGATGCTATGATATGTCGGATGTACAAGTTTCTCAAGTGCTTGTGAAAAGTCAACGCTAGGTCGTGAAAGTTGTTTTCCGAAGACACCGGATTAGTCGCCTCTTTCAAGATTTCTCTCAACACCTCATCGATAGTGAATTTTCCAGATTCCGAGATCAGTCGAAGTGTTTGCTGGCATAATGGGTCTAGGTATCGAGAGTCGCTGTTAGCGGAAGCATGTATAAGCTGAAGCGCCATGGTCGAAACAACCATGTCTGAATCTGTATGATCTAATGCAGCTTCTAGATCGAAAGACAAGTGAACCTGTTGGTCTCGTATTCCCCTTGGTCCATGGTCCATAACAAGCCGGCATATCTGACCAAGCATTTTCAACACGTCCGGTAATAGACCAACGTCCAATGGCTTCTGCAGCCATCCGTGAACTTGCGCAAGGTCGAATCCATCGCCAGAATCTTGTAGCGGTAGCGGTCGGCCACTCCGACTCAAGAGAGGCAGCCGAGATGCTTTGTATGCAGCTGCTGAGCCCCGAGTTCTCGAAATTTCCGATATGGTATCAGTCAAGTGTTGCTGGTAGAGGCTCCAGAACTCTTCGTTAGAAGACACCAGCGGGAACATGCTGTGCTCAAGATACGCCTCCCAGCAGTCTACGGGAGGCTCATCAACCCCCCACGCCTCTGTGAGGCAAGTTTGAAGCATCTCCCTCAGTTTGCCCAGGTTGAGAGAAGTCCCTGAAACGACGAGAATCGGACTGATGACTGGTATCGCATCACCTATCTGCCATGCCGTGTCTTGGTCCATACAGTCATCCTCACCCCGACCAGATTCTTCCCTTCCTCGGGCCTCTTGAGTAGAGGCCGTGTTATCTCTTGATAGAGTATAAAATTCCGTGAGGGAGTTGTACAAGTGACCAAACATTGCGGATGCTTGGGGGTCGTCAATGGTTGTCTGGGTCTCATCCATGCAGTAACATAGTGGAAGCCCAGAAGGCTTCAAAAATTGCTCTTCGAGAAGGTCATAACACCTTGGTACCAAATGCCCCGGTATCTCTGCATCGAGAACGACGTTGACGTCTATTCTCAGATAGTCTGTATCGGCTAGCCGGAAGAGCCTGTACAAGGCGTCAAATGGGTCAAACGCAGCACATGATATTTGCAGCCAGAGCCACTCCGCTGGCGTTGCTGAGGGCCGATGAAGTAGAAACCCGTAAAGTAGGGCTGTCCGGGCAACGATGATGGGATGAAACAAGTTGACGTCTCGAGAACCCCAATTCGGGTCAATCTTGGGATGGTGCTCAAACATGGTGTAAGTATCCCTAGACGCATCGTACCTTTGTGCACCCAGAAGATCGCCACCATCTAGTTCTTCCTGTCCAGGGGAAGTAACCTTTGTTGGTTCCAGATTTGGAGACAGCATGTAGAATCCCCAGTGTTGCTGCAGGAGTCCGAATATCTGACGTGTCTTGCCCGTCCCGGCAGCGGCAAACAGCACATGGACAGCCCGGTTCATCTCCATCTTTTCATCACGATCGTGAACTTTGTCATCTCGCACCCGTTCGATGAAAGCTGAGCTCGAGGGATCTTCTTTTGGGTCAGCCATCTGGGGCATGTCTGATAGCGCAGCGTCCAGATAGACCCATGCCAGTTTTTCCCATTGCTCTTCCATATACACCATGAGCCCGAGTTCTAGTGGATAGGCAGTCTTGTTTGGTGGAGGTCTAAAGAACCATAAATCGTCTATCGTCTCGTGATCAGAAAATGACTCGTCCAACAATAGTAACTTCAGATCGAACCCAGCTTGAGTCTTTGTAGCAAGCCACAATAACGTGCCAGGCTGCTCATAATGACAGAGAAAACCATGTTCCTGTCTATTAGCGGCCATTTGTTCATCTCGATCATGAAATCGTTTAAAGATGGTTGTATACTGAGGAGGTTCTCATCTTTAGGTGGAGCTCGACTGGTATACGTGTTCCAGAACCGTCCCTTTGGGTTGACCAAGAAGTCACAAAGGACCATGAACTCATCAGGTTCTGTTCCCAAGGCTTCCCATAGCAAAGCGCCTATCTCGAAATTCCAGGCACTTGACGGGGTGCTACAGGCGTATAGTCGGCCTTGATAGAATTCTTTGTCATTCAGAATATATGGCAACGAGTGATCCAGTGGGTGCGAGGCGTTTTGGGGGACGGGGTACGGCTTCAGACGACGGAGATCTATGCGTGCTTTATAA
Source organism: Fusarium piperis (assembly GCA_027886205.1). Lineage (NCBI taxonomy): Eukaryota > Fungi > Ascomycota > Sordariomycetes > Hypocreales > Nectriaceae > Fusarium > Fusarium piperis. Next base: position 211,452 of record RZGM01000035.1, read on the forward strand.
CGCCAAAGAAATAAATCACGGCATCTCTGCCTATGAACTTGGACTGGGTCATTCATGATGTGTGTGAATACTCTGAAGTTGCGAGGTGATGGGGACATGTAGACAGGTAAGAGGGGTAAAAAAGAGATGCCTAAGTGCATATTATATCCGAGGTAACAATCACAGGCATACGGGCGGAACGGATTAATTATAGGTACTGAATGGAGGAAGTGTTGGTTGGTTCTTATGCAGGGGCTTCATCCAACAGATGCAGGATGCCCAGCCTCATCCTATCAGCGTTAGGAGAGATATGGGGCGGATTTACATCAGCCCAAGCTATTCTTTCTTGATATATCCCTTCCACGAAACGAAGGCTTCAACCTCGGAACATGAAAAAGATGAAAAGACATGTTTCGAAGCCAATATCTGCTGCCACCTCGGCACTCGCTCCAGCCTCCTCCCAAGCCCAACCGAGCCAATAGGCACCCGGCACGTGGGGATCCGCGAACCCATATTTCAAGCATCAAGGGGCGAGACGTTTGAATAAAGTTTCTTTTTCCCCACTAACCTGTTTCTCCTGCATCCACATCCAAGTCCGATAAGAGGTCATCATGTCGAAGCGTAACCTTCTCTTGTGTTTTGATGCCTTTGGCACCTTGATCAGACCTGCTCGCCCTGTCGTGCAACAGTACGCCGAGATCGCGAGGCAATGTGGCGTGACTGATTTTGATGATCATGAACTTCAGTCTTCGCTGTTGGCTGCCATCAAGAAGGAGGCGGCAAATAATCCCAACTATGGAAAGGCGACTGGTCTGGGTGCGACCAAGTGGTGGACCAATGTACGTCTCTGAACGCATTTGTTTAACTCAACCCCCTATTCTGTAGGTCATTAGAACTGACTTTTTATCAGGTCATCCACAACACCTTTACACCCCTGATTCGGAACAATAAACCCCTGCCAAAAGAACTGGCTCCAGCGTTGCTCCATCGATTCGCAACCAAAGACGGCTACGATACAGAGCCAAACCTAGTATCCAACCTCAAAGCCCTCAGACGGAAAAAGTCCCAGTTGAACTTTGACAAAGTTGTCATTGGAGTTGTCACAAACTCTGATGATCGTGTTCCAAGCATTCTCTCATCGCTGGGTCTCGACGTTAGCCCCCTGCGATACGGCACAGAGGTGGATCCGAAAGAAGTCGCTGGACAAGAGTATGACATTGATTTCCACTGCATGTCATATGATGTCGGTGTCGAAAAACCAGACAAGCTCATCTTTAATGCCGCTGAGCTCATGCTGGCCGAGATCATCGCCATGCGAAACGGCAAGAGTCCAGCCGAAGCCAGGGCGGACACGGAATCATGGCGCAAGGTCCACGTTGGCGATGAGCATGCAAAAGATGTTGTCGGAGCCGCCAATGCCGGTTGGAACTCGGTCTTGCTCGATGGTGAGGAAGAAGCCACCACTATTCCCAGGTTGGAGGATCACCCAAATCACACGCTCGATCGTCTTTACAAAGAGAATCATGTTGTCAAGGTTGATTCGCTCCAGAATTTGATCGCCTGGCTCACAAATGATGTCCCGATCAAATGAGAAGAGGCTGAATCGAGATTGGAAGACGACACACGTTGAAGCTGTGGCAGCATAGAGATCAGGAACCAAAGACAAAGTTCACGATGGATAGAGGTCTAGAAGCAGTATCTCCACTCAATCTAATAGAATAATAGCAACACGAAGGTATACAATCCTCTAGCTTGCATTTTGAGACGCAATTTTATCGCTTAGTGGAGGCGATGGACCCGTTGCCCAATTGGGCGGGATAAAATGATTCATCGTGAATCACGTCTTTATTTGGACCGTTTGTGGGTTTTCGGATGGGTCGACAAACCGATACCAACTTCTTCCTTTTTAACCTCATCTTGTTCTCTCAATCATTTCTCGTTTGCTTGAGGTATACTATCTAAAAAGGCTTATTCACTGCCATACCGCCATCCGATTCTTAGTAAAAACAACAACCTGTAGCTCACAGTTCTATCATGACTGTCGACATCTCTATTATCGAGTCAGTCAGACTCAACTCGGCCAGCGAAGAAAAAGTCATCGCCCTATCGCTTCTGGACTGCACGACAGCCAACTTTTCCCATGGCAGCGCCATCTGGCTCTACCAGCCCCCAAAGTTACCTGAATCCGACAACTTCAACCTGAGCTATCATCTCCGCGAGTCCCTTGCTCTCACTCTACAAGCCTACCCCCAATGGTCCGGTCATCTCAAAGTCGTGAGCAAGACCGATGGCGTCGGCCCTCCTGAAGTGCAGCATCTTCCTCCTCACGCGCGACGATTTGGACGCATCTACGCGCACTTTGGAACCGCCACAGACCCTGGAGTAGAATTCGTCTATGCTAAAAGCTCGGCCACTCTCGACTCTCTCTATCCTAGGGACCGCCCTTTGAAGCAGCCTCTATGGTCATGCGAGACGGCAACTTTCCACAGCTTCTTGGCCGCTACCAACTTGGCACATGCTCTCCAACCTAACGTGGCGGATGAAGCTGGACGACTCAACGCCCTCATGGCAGTTCAGGTCACAGAACTCGCTTGCGGGGGCTTCGTTGTGGCTGTCAAGGGGACGCACCCTCTTGCAGATGCGACAAGCTTCATCTCCCTTCTCAAGGACTGGGCCGCTATCAGCCGATCAGTCATGGAGAGAAGCGCTCTTCCTGCTCTCACACCTCTTTTTGATCCAGCGCTGCTTGACAACCAAGCAGCCGGCGATATCAACGCCGAAGAACCAGACCAGGAAATCCTTCAAAGGGCCAAGGGCCTGCCAATGCATAGATACGATTGGTGGGCTTCAGCAGCAACTTGCCCATGGCCATTCCAGATCCCGGCTCCTTTCGATACTGAAGAGCAAACCCCGGCAGGCAAGCTGATGCCTTGGGCCGAATGGGATCTTGCCTCTCCGGTATCCAATTACGTCGTTCATCTGAACCGGGAACAAGTCAACTTTCTTTGCAACAAAGCCAACAGCAATGCTACGGAAAAGCTCAGCCAACATGATGCAGTCTTGGGGCATATGTGGTCCTGCATATCACGCGCCCGTGGCTTACAAGACGACGATGGCCCTGTGCATTGTGACCTGGTTTACGGAGTTCGTCCCTCTTTCCAGTTAGGAAGCGAATTCCAGGGATCTCCGTGCATCATGATGAACGTGGAATTGCCAGGCTCCAAAGTGGCAGACGAGTCGAATTTGACCGTCGTGGCTGCTCAGGTACGCCAGACGCTCAAAGCAATCACCAATAAAGACAACATAGCCGCCCATCTTTACAGCATCGCGTACGAAAAGTCTCCCCAGCGGATATGGCAGGCCTTCCTGGGAAGACGGCATATCTTGGTTACGACCTGGGGCCGAGCCGGGATTTATGATATCGATTTCGGGCTAGGATCCGAATGCAGCTACGCCGAGGGTGTGGTTCCGGATATGGATGGGAATATTCTCATCAAGGAAGCTCCTGGACGGCCGGGTGCTTACTGGACCGACAACGGTGTTGATATCTCTATTCATATCAGAACGGAGGATATGGAGCGGCTTATCAAAGATCCATTGCTCCTACCGGAGGCCTCTTAGGTGGCAAGCAAACTATGAGATTGTAGTTGGATGGCCAAACGGCGACGACGTTTGACATCTATCAAATCATGGCCACAGCACTACCGTAATCTGTTATCATTTTATCTCAGCAATAGAAGCACCTATTACGCTAGAGTCCTGCAGTGCAATTGGCCTTTTGACATTGGGTCATGTCGCAATCATCGCGCGTTAGTGTCGTCCCCTGAACTTGATTGGTGGCGACTTGGTTGTGTGGTGATCTCATCATCGTCATCCTACATACGTAAACACCACACCCAACCGACCTTGATTTCAGGACCGAGAACTTGTTTATCAAACCATTGCTTGTTGTGCCTCCCATCTCATCACTCTACACAAACACTCGCTTCACAGAATTACAAACGAGACTGTTTAGTCCAGCATGTCGGTACATGAAGAATCAGCAAACCCCAAAGACAAAGAGAAGAAGTCCAGGTGGAAGATCTTCTCAAAGGATAAGGACAAGGGCAAGGACAAAGAAAGGCAACAGAGCCTGGAGCCTCCGGTGCCCGACGTGGAGGCAAACTCGGGGGATTCTACCTATGGCAGCAGCGAACCCAACAACTCACTCACGACAGAGGCCGAGACAAACGCCCCGAGGAGTGCCAACAACACCAACGCAGAGATTCAGAACCCCTCATCGTACACCAGTCCTACCATCAGACGAGAGACTCACACGAACCCCAACACCGGGCAGACAATAACGACTACCACCACAACCACAACCACTACCACGACCGTCAGCAATGCCAATGGAACCGTATCAACAATTGAAGAGCCTCGCCCGCCTTCTGAGCTGCCTACTGTAAGCAACCAGGACTTGCCACGCACAGTCACCCCCAAGCAGCCAGACCAGCAGCCAGACCGAGAGCCAACACCCCAGGACCAAACGATGTTGACGCCAACGAGTCGACGACCAAGTGTCGAGACACCAGGACGTCGAATCATTCCACCCCGCGAGCCAATTCCCGTACCAAGTCCGATCGAAAACGCCCCAATGATACCTGAGCGCGATTCAAGAAGGAAGTCCACCGAAGTCCAGCCTAACAACACCGAAGGACTCTATCCAGCTCCCCTCAACAGCCCTAAATCTCCAGTCAACTTTTCCCACCCGTCACCAAAGTCGACGATACAGAATCTCAAGTGTGCAGCCGCCGGTATTCATGTAAAACTCTCCCAAGAGGCAATACTGGCCTTGTGCTAATCCGTTGATCACTGCAGGGCGCTGGCGAAACCCTCCGCGGGACACTCAACTCGACCGTCGACAAGCACTTTGGCTCAAACGCGCAAGCCATGGAAAAGAACCAGGCTGCTATCGATAAAGGACGTTACGAGGTCGAGAACATGCGGTTCTTCCGCCCGAACGATTACTGGCAGCAGGACCAGGAGAGTCGGCTGTACACGAATGAAGTGCCATACGTACAAGATCCTCACAACAAACCACCTATGCCAGCGAGTTCAAGTGCGGTAGACACAGGGGAACAATCACACCGAAGCAAGTTGGCCAATTTCTTCAAAGGGCCAGGTCATTCCTCTGGTCAAGCTGATATGAGCAATCCCTCAAAGTCACCTCCGCCTGAGCGAGCAAGGCTTAAGAAGAGGAGCAGCTCTAGATTGGCCCATGCCCGGCTGGGTGCTGTTGGTGAATGATTTAGCTAGTAGCTTCGAAGACTGAACTACGGAATAGCACTTTGAGTAATACATAATAACTGAGTGTCGTTACAAATCGATGCTACTTGGTGTCTATCATATGGATCTTGAACTATATATATACAGTTCTTGAACTTGAAATCAGCAAAGACAAGTTACCCGTCCTGACAGATTCTCAAGACAGTCTTGAAGACCAGGTCAGCAGTGCTTTCTTACATCAGGACGATAATACAAAAGCAAATAAAATCCCATCCAGCCATAACTCTACTGGATTTAAGGTTCAGATCCAGAGACTCGAGGTGTAAGAACTAACTAGACCTCTTCCAGCAACTATCCCAATGAGTCGAATGATGATCTATTACAGTTTCATGTCAGCTTACAAGATTACCTAAGATGAGGCCGTGCTCACTTTCGCCCCGCTCCCTAAAGTCTCGATAATTCAGAGGCTTAAATAAAGACTCAACTTGCCTCTATTGACCCCATACCTAAACTCCCACAATACACATTACCTCGGGTTAACCAAAATGGCTCAGCAAAGCATACACAGCTTTTACCGCGTCTGGTTTACCTACGTGGACCCCCTCACCCTGATCCCAACCGTATACGCCCTCCTCTACACACCCGAGTTCATGCTCGAAGGCCTCATCCCACCCAGCATGGCCGTCTACAACCCAATGGAAGGTTTCTTCTACCACCAGCTTTCAGCCCTCTACGCGTTTGTGGGCATCATGCTCGGCGGTGTCCTGCGTGTAACGTCCGATATAAAAGTGTGGAGGATCATCATCGCAGGAGTCTTACTCATCGATGTCGCGATCCTCGCAAGCATATATGTCAGTCTTGAACGGCAGGGTAGACTTGAGATGGAAAAGTGGCGTTGGCAGGACTGGGGGAATTTTCTGTGGACTGGAGGCGTGGCTGTCATCAGAGGCCTGTTCTTGGCTGGTGTTGGAGCTGGTCGCAAGGGAAAGACAGCTTAAGGGAAGGGATTGCCAACGAGGCAGCAGGAGCTTAGGGAGGTTAATTTCAATAGCCTATATCTCAATGCTCGATCTGAATTGACGGATATGCGGCCAACAGCAGTTGTGTGGTGCGAAGACAATCTATGTCAGAAGATGATTAGCTAGGGTATATACCATACAAAATCCCAAGCAAATAATGGGCTTCAGATGATATGTGCGTTATGCCGCATGCAAAACACTTCCTTTTCCAGTTTGTACAGGGGACTCAACACGAACAATTCTTCGAGAGGGCCACCTGAGCTTCGTCAAGGGCGTTCTGGCAGCCTGTTACTTCCTCAGTGAAGCATACACGGGCATCGAGAATGTTCTTGGTAATCTCCGTGCCGGTTTTCTTCCCAACCTGAGGAATATCAAGGGTCTCACGGACTCTGAGTGAATGGCCCAGGGCTATCTTCCCACCAAGCCATATAAACTACACATTCTAACCGATTTCTTCGGGAGGACTTGAGCGGGAAGGACGACGTCGGGGCCAAGAAGGCCTTCGCTCGTTTCGAAAAGGCCCATGTAAAGGCTTTCGTCTGTATGAATAATTTGGCTACCGATGGTGATAGACAGTGAGCATCTCGTTTCGATAGTGGATAAGCGTGGGTTGCCGGAGTCCTCTTACCAATAGGTCAACAGTGAGGCTAGTATCAGCGACTTCGAGCATGGGAGCACGGCTTTTGAGGAGAATTTAAACGATGAAAGTTCTCGGGGTGCTTACGACAGACCAGAAGTCAGCCTCAGGTTACGTAGTCGCGTCTGCGATTTCTGCTTGGGCGCTGATAGGTGGCGGTGCTTGGCATATAACGAGGCGTACTTTGAGGCTGACATGATCCAGGTTGAAGTGAATTGGCGCAGCCGGGTGGCTGCGGGCTGGAGGCTCAGCTGTAGCAGCAGGCTGTAGTTATGTATGCCCAACTGCAGCTCTTTTCAGCCCAAGTAGTGACAGAGGGTGCCTGAAGTACTCTGTCCCCCAACTACAGTGCGGCTGTAACACTGGAGACACGTATCATCCAAACACACCTTGTCAAGGATTTAATAAGGGCTCCTCGCCAACAGACTTTGCCAATATCAACGTCCCAAGACCATGTCAGTCTGTGACTTCGGCTAGTATGTCGCCCTTCTCACAATTTGCTCCTCGTTGAAATCTACCTTGGTAGAGCTCTGGCCCGGGTCTGGGCGCACTCCTGTCATGGCCATGGCCCTTGATAACGAACCCGCCTCTGCATCAGCAACAGTGATCAAAGCGTGGCCTGCTAAATTTTCGGAGCATGCAAGGCTCTTGTCACCTTACAATGCATCCTTAATCAGTATTTTAATGCAGCAGGGCGATCGGCTTGATGACGACCAGCAGCTCGACGCCTTTTTGCAATCTTACGGCGATTCGCCTCAAATTTCACGTCTGCAAGCAGAGGAAATACGGAGCTACTGCCGACCCGCTCTCCCCGACGATAACAGCCGAACACGCTTCCGCACGATGTGGCCTGAGATGTACGGGGGCGTTGCGTGGGTCGATGACAGGACAGACCCGCCAGGCAATGGACATTCTTGTGGTCGACGATATTGCAAGCCAGCTCAGCTTGAGGAGATGCTGGAGGAACAAGTACTCATATCTCTGCTCGCGGGTGAAATGTCGATACTAATGTGGTCTCAGAGATTATCGGACATTGACACGCCTTATGCCGCGAGACGTCTCATGTATAGTGTTTGCTGCCTCAAAGTGGATGGTCACGCGGTCGCTCACTCGTGCATAGTTACCTCGTAGGTTTACATCCAGACATTCTTCGAGTTTTAGTAAGAACAACACCCTACGGCCATGTCGAAGGACTACGAAACGCAATTTACAGGTACATTACCTCGGAAGCATTTATCGGAGTTCATATTGTAAGTGCCTGACATTCCATTCGATTCGAAATTTGCGGGCGTTTCAGCTAATTACTAGGGAGACGCAATGCTTCCATCTCGAATTCCATTTGCCGGTCTTCCTCGTTCGCCATAAATACTTTTGGCACGAGGCAACGAGTGAACATCCCCAGAGACGGTGGATAGGCCTCCGTTTCCTAACGGATGAGCCGGGCCAAGAGAACTTTAGAATATGCAGAGCTCAAATTTCATGTCTTGTGGCGGGACGGAACGAATGGGATTGGACTGCGTACGCTTTTGTCGACCCTCACATGGATGACGAGATTGATGTCGATGAATTCGAAGCCGATTTGTGTCCAGATCCCATCTCCGCCGGCAGTCTCGAAGCAACCGATCTTCTATGGAACCCCCGGGAGTACTTTCTAGCTATTCTATCGTCTCGAATATCGCAGATCCAGCGGGAATGGGATGATGTGGTACGCGAGCTGGAGAGCAGGATTGATCGATATGTCAGTGTCCCACGCTCTGCTGAGATGCATTCGATTTCACAGCCTGTTTTGCTGACCATGACTAGAGACAAGACCATCCTCTATCCTTGACAGAGCATACGGAATCTACCTCACTCAGACAGTCCTACGATTGGACCCTTCTTGTGTTGACGTTGCTGGACGAACTTCTCACACCCCTGGTCAAAACCAATAGATCCTGGGACAGTTTTTATTCCCAGGACAACGGGAATGCATATTTCTGTGATTTGAAGGCCGCTAGATCTCTTGCATCAATTCAGATGATCAAGAGATGTTTTGCGAAACTGGAGTGTTGCAGGGAAAATCTGCAGAACCTGAAAGAAACCGTCACATCTTTCTCGCGAGCCGTGAGCCTTGGCCTTGCCAACCGTTGAAAAGTTTCCATGACTAAAATGCATAGCTCGAGCGGATCTTGGAACTCAACTCCAACAGTTCATGGCTGACGCGCATGCCACTCTTCAATGGGGCGAAGTTCAGCGCGCTTGTGCGTCCCCGACCAAGCCCCCTTTACAACCAACTGAGCTTCCGCAACTCCGAGATCCGCCTTCTCAGGTTCACAGCCCCATGGACTGGGGCCACTTTGGCCTTTAACCTTGTTGTGGTTCCGCTGCCCAAGGCCCCGAAATACGTTGCATTGTCATACAACTGGGGCGAGCATGCCAGGACAGTAACCATACGGCTGAACAACTTTGCAGTCCCAATCACGACGAATCTATACGACGCGCTTCATCGACTCCGCGCAGGAGGCGCCCAGTACGTGTGGGCGGACGCTTTATGCATCAACCAGCAAGACCTTGACGAGAGAAGCGTACAAGTGCAAAGAATGCGCGCCATCTTCCAAAAAGCCAGTCGAGTAGCGGTGTGGTTGGGTCTCGAAGCTCGCATCAACCAGACTGGGCTTCAACTGCAGGCCGATACCGCATATGTTGATCTTGACCATCAACCGGATCTAGTCGGTTCGGTTGCGATACGGGATCTGCTCTCACGCCCATACTGGGAACGCGTCTGGATCATCCAGGAAGTTGCAGTTGCTTCAGATGTGGTGGTGTATTTCGGCCGCTACAGCATATCCTGGGAAGGGTTTGTCAATTGCTGCCGCCTGCACGCCAAGGATGCGACCAGCTGTTGCAAAAGACTCTCAAACAACTCTCCTAGCGGGCTGGCCGCCCTCCTTCAATTTCGCGACGACAGAAGAGCTGGACGACATGTCGTTTTCTCGGAAGCCATACGTCGGAGTCGGTCGTCGCTCTCCACCGATCCACGAGACAAGCTCTTCGCCCTACTGGGGCTCAGTTCCAACGGCAAAGACTTGATCCCAGAGCCGAATTACATAGATTCTCAACAAGATGTCTTCACGGAATTCACCACCGCCTTGATCAGATCCTACGCCCCATTGGATTACATCTATCTCAAGGGTGCTCACAGTATCGTTGATGAGAACTTACCTTCGTGGGTACCCGATTGGACCAAGCTTGACGATGTAATTACACGAAGGCAATTTGACTACATCATCCAGCTTCCCCAAAGGGAGAGAGGCCTGGGAGGAATCAGCATCTTCTCAATGTCTGAAGCCACGCTTACTGTCAAGGGTATGATTGTCGACACTGTTTACTACCGAGGGAACATATTTGTAGGCCAAGCCGGAGATATCGAGGCTCCGTGTACCGCAATTTCGCCAGATGTCCCAGAGTTTAATCTGGGCTCTAATGCGGCCGTATTGGTTTTCGAGACACTCACTGGAGTCGGACTCTGCCCTGAAAGAAAATGGGACAGTTTGGATGACCATTACGCCGAGGTCGGTGATTTCTGCAGCGCAGGCGAAGGGGAAGAAATCTCACTTCCTTCCAGTCTCGAGGATACATCTGAGCTGCTTGCCCCTATTCATGCCTGGCTCGCAGCGAACTGCATGGCACGTTTAGGAAGGAGAAGCCTTGGGGACTGGTGGAAGAGACTGATTTTTGAAGCCAATCACATCAAAGACGCACCAAGAGTCCTCCGGCACGTCCAAGACTCCATCAGGTGTGGTATGCGCCTTCTGGTGACGGCGAGAGGCTATATTGGGTGGGCGCATCCCCAGGCACAGACGGGCGACAAAATTGCCTGTATCTACGGCTGCAGTAGATACGTTCTGTTGAGGGCGTTGGGAGGTAAATACCGGGTGGTAGGTGACGCAATTATCACACATGTAGAGATGGGAAACCCGACGTATGAGGCATACATGAGTAGGGAGTTGCAACTTGTATAGTTAAGCGGAGTAGTTTGTATTGATTCTTGAGAGTGACCGCGCTTAGAAGGGGGAGACTGGATCAACTAGACACCGTTAAGTACTAAAATGAGCGGCTTGGATTTTCCATTGTTAACTTCTATGACGCTTCCGAGAGGATTTGTCGGTCACGATATGAACACAGTTAGATACACAAGACAGCATTAAACCCAATGCTGACACTGTTCCATTTCAGAGCTCGACTGCACAAGATCGGCCTTAATGTCATCAGTGAGACGGGGGGTGTCACTATCTGCACGCACCTGAGCAACGCTCTCACACATGAAGGACTCTTCAAACCTTGGTAGCACGACCTGGATTTCGCCATCAACTCCTTAGGCGTGGACTCCTTCTCCGTCGGAAGCGAGCCTAATAACAGGCAAGGCTACTTCAAGCGCTTTATATGCAATGCGGTGTTTCTGCGGCAACCTTTACTGAGAATGGCAAAAGAAGAGCAAAGGGGAAGGGTACGACGAATAATGTTTCCGCCCTTTGCAACCCTCGCGTCATCCAGGCTAACATCCCCATCTCGCGCATCTTCATCGACACATACGTGAACAACTCCAAACGAATCAACCTAGAGACACAAGATATCCGGAGGATTCTATCTGAGAGCAAGTTCGGCCCCAAGGGCGTCTTGTTGGTTGGATTCGACGAAACTTCAAGAATACAAGCCCGGCCCATCACAAAATGGCTCTGAAGAAGAACTAGTTGAGTCAACGGCCCTGCTGAGAGCATTGATTCCCGAACTCCAGCTGGACCATACTTTGTTTTGGAAGACATATGCTTGGGAGTTTTGATGGACGTCAAGTCAGTCGGTGCCTGCGCACATGGAATGCAAGAGGCAGTACCGTATCTCACGTTTGGGAATATCTTCACCCTCCTCGGATTCCAAGCGGGACAGCAGGTTGAGCAGGTTGAGCACGCCGGGGGGGGAATGAGCAAACGGGGCAGGATTGAAAGCCCTTCATTTCTCACTGGGTGTTTGGACACGACGAAGGCTATCTGGCATCTACAGGCAGCTACCTGGATCATGTTTGAGTATTCTGCTGCGGTTTACTTTTGTAGTTGGCGTTTTACTATGATTTTGGGGAAACTGGCAGCAAGACTTGTAAGAGTTATATATAGAGCTTTGTTAGAGCATAGGATATCCCTTTTGCGCACAATTGGTCCATCACCCTATTAGAATACCCCGGTATGTCGCGCTCTTGATCAGCCGTCAAGGCTACCAACAAGGAGGTGGCGACCAGACCAGCCTTCACTGCGTAGGTTTGCAACCAAGTGGGAACTCGTTAGTTAATGCATGCCATATCAGCCTTCTGTCGTCATATATAGAGTCAGACTTTGTGTTTACAACTTCTCAAAGGCAGATAAAGTTTTCAATAACTCAAAACGCATTAATACTTTTAGATCTATCTACTTGGATACGTAGTGAGCGACATATCCCACTTCCATCATACTGCCTCTATCTCCGTATGTGTTCTGGTTGGGATTGCCAGGCTGTTGAATATTTGTTAGTGACTGCCTAACTAGATATATATGACCACGCAAAAACTTACCCATACGCCCCCAACGGCGACGTTGAGGATGATGTACAACGGGCTGTAAGCAAGAGCTTTCCACGTCTTGGCGTCGTTAATCTTGGCGCCAGTGATCTTATGGAATATTCTGCCATCCATGTACCACGTGATGGACTGAGACTTCCAGTTGCTGGTTCTGCGGTCAATCTGCACTCGCCAGACATGATAGTTAGTGTCGAGTAGGGGAGTCTGGGCAGCAAGACCAGTGGGCTCATTGCAGATACCGCCGGGGGCCTTGTCGCAATGGAGAGAGGCGTATACGGTCTTTTGGCCGTTGATGTTTTCTAGAATGTCGATCTCTCCGCAGGCTGGCCATTGAACGCCGCGTCGGTGAGAGTCGCCGAGCATCCAGAAAGCGGGCCAGATGCCCTGCTTGCGCGTCGCCGGGTTGCCAGCCAGTCTGATGCTGGCCTCGATCCGAGTGATCTTGCCAACCGCGGGTGTGAAAATGTACTTGCTCTCAATGCGAGCTGAGGTCCAGTTGTTGGGTGCTGAGGGAGTGTACTGAGGGAGCAGCTGGAGGGTGCTCCTCCCACTGAGACGGAGATTGCGCCGATCTCCGGTGTACCGTTGAAGTTCGTTGTTAAAGTTCTTATCTCGCTTGATGACGTTCCATGTGTTTTGGTTGACTGATACGCCCCAATTTCCTCTGAAGGGGTCATTCCAGACACGGGTGTAGCCGCTGTAGGAGGGAGCCTGCCAGGCTGCGCTGATGGCTACTAGGTAGGCAAGGGCTGCAAGAATCCAGCGATAAGACATGGTGAAGGTTGAATGAAAGGAAAGTGAATGATAAGGAATGAACCGGGTGCTTGCGCACAAGAATATATAAAAGAAAAAAGGTGTGAGATACACCAACGACCTACGATTAAAGGCTTCAATAATGCTCAATACTCCCCTCCCTCGAGGGATCTGGTCGAGGGGACTCGCGGATTTAAATATTCCCTTCATGACAGAAACTATTGACTTGGCACCCCCGGAAGAGGATTAAAGGCGTCAAACAGGAAGGGTCTGGATCATTTCTAACCGCAGCGGCCGCTATTGTCCCCTCACGCCCAGAACACATCGATAAGACGGAGCTGAAAGCTGAATTGGAGGGTCTGGGCAATTAAGAAAGCGCCCTATCGACGCCACGGGCCAGGTTAACAGTCAATAGCGCGTGCGTTCCTGGCATGGTGGCTGATTTTTATTGTTGACGCGTTGACGCTATTCCCGTCTTGGGACAGGGCGGTTGGCCCCTGATTGCGTGGACAGTGGGTCGAAGACGGGACATGCAGAGCTTTATCGAAGAATGACTGAAAGAATTAATTAATACCCGATTCCAGTGCCCGGGTTGTGCTGCATTCGTCAAGTGCTTGATCCGGGGTCGTGGCAATGTCTAAGACATCGGTGTCAGTGACGGAAAGGGCTCTGTTTGGTTAAGTGCAACCAGGCACTGCATCCACTCAGGCGCTGAAGAATGCTGTCGCACTCGTTGAGAATCTTTTGTGTTGTGTCTAGACACACCAAGAAGATGTAGTCGAGCTCATCGAGATGTTGATACATGTACTTCAAGGATGTTTGTCAAACAGCCGTAAGGGCCAAAGGAAAGAACTAAACTTTGGCTGGTCTTGAAATGTCGATGAATTTCAAGCAGGAGATCATCCGTCCGAAATAATCCTGTCTTTTGCCTAAGTGATATTGGTCGGCTTACCGCGTACTCCGAAAGTTGGCTCGACGAGTGGGGCTCTCAAATCAAGGGACAAACACAGAACATCGTGGGTGTACGTCAATCAAGATGGAGACCCTGGCCTAGGCCTCTTCACCAGCCTTTTCCATCCTTAGGGCGGAGCACCCACCTACATCTTGACTAAGTGGGTGGCTAGCATTCAGGCCGCAGGTGGTCCAGCTGGCTTTTGCTACCGAAACTGGAGGATTTCTTCGGCGGGAGCCCAAATGGGGCTCAAGGATGTTCATGCCAAGGTTGTGACAGCTTTCAAAGGTGACCTGGAAGTTCATTGGTAAATCAAGAAGAAAGAAAGAGATGCATGTGGCTATTTGGGCGCCTAAACAGACAACCGGATTCCTCAATCTAAGCAAATTTTAAGAGGAAGCTATCTGGGAATAATAAGTATAGCTTCAAGGTCCCTATCTGAAGAGTATAGTATGTAGGTATTGTAATCTTAGGCCAGCTTTGCCATCTCGCTGTTTTTACCTTTAGAAGACTTAAGGCTTATATTAACTAGGTATCATCGCATAATCCAGTCTCTATGTTGAGCTCTGGGCATTATTTCATATTACATCGTTTTTATCCCTGAAATTTCTCCGGATACTCTCACCAAGTTGCGAGCTTAGTCATCGGGTAGAAGACATTAAGCGCCCAGGCTGATCCTTCTCAGGCAGCATCGTCTGACTTTCATCATCACCATGTCTTCCTTCAGCTACGAGCCTCTCACATCTCCAGACGAAATCCGCGTCTTGGACTTACTACCTGGGCCGGGCGCAATCTCTTGCCGAATCAGGAATGTCCGACTGTCTGATAAGCCGACCTTTGAGGCACTGTCTTACTGCTGGGGCACCCCAGCCGGACAGCGAAACATTTCAGTCAACGGGCATGACTTTCCTGTTGGGCCTAATCTCTACTCGGCCTTGAAGAACTTGCGAGGAGCTAGTCAACCTCGTTGCATGTGGATCGATGCTATATGCATCAACCAGACGGACAATGATGAAAAGAACGTCCAGGTTCCTCTCATGCGGGAGATTTACGAGTCATGTCTTAGAGCTGTTATATGGCTTGGACCATCCAACTTCCTAACGAGGAGAGCGTTCCGTGCGCTCAAGGTTCTTCTGGAATACTCACATGCTTGGCCTCTCGGATTCACCAGGGTTTCCGTGGATTGCTGGCGACATGCAGAGTATAATCTCGGCCAGACCACCGGGCGAACAGCAGCAAGCGACAGGAGACTCAACGAGAACTGGTTTTGGGACAGGATCTATGATGCCCTAGCATTCGAGTATCTCTGGAAGAGGCCGTGGTTCTCCCGCGTGTGGATCTTGCAAGAGGCAACCGTCTCTCCGGATGCTATCGTCAAGTGTGGCGAAGACGAGATCAGCTGGTCGCACCTCACTGATTATTGGAGTTGGAACCCCAAGGCTGACATCATTCCCTCTCATGCCGACGCGCCTTTTGTCAATCGGATATCTTGGAAGAGGGGCGTTGCGATGGATCTGTTTATGGCGTTTGCGCTGAACGAGGGTTCTTCAGCGACCAATCCTCGGGACAAGATCTATGGTGTGCTCGCCTTTGTCAGACAGAAGGATTATATCGACATCACTGTCGACTACTCCAAAGATGCCGCTGATGTCTACCTCGACTTTACGACTGCAGTCCTCAAGGCCCGGCCTGATCTAGGTGTTCTCGCCAGGAGTCGCGGGGTGCGGCCCAACTCAAAGACAAATCTTCCCTCATGGTCACTCGACTGGGAACATGATCAAATGCAACAGTGGTGGGCCTGGACCTACTGTGGACATAACCACAGGGCCAACATCCCCAGTCCGGCTCGTGCGACCCAAGATTCCAAGCCAGAAGTCGAGTTTATCGAGAACGACAAGGTCCTGGGCCTTCTAGGAGCCGAGGTTGATGAAGTTGTGGCCGTGGGACTCGGTATGCCAGATGCTGATGAGTGGGCATGGACACAGACGTTTCGAGCCTATCTCACCTGGCGTGAAGTCGCTCAGCTCGATTCCCCAGGTGTCTACGAGTCTACGGGGCAGCCACGACGGGAGATGTTCTGGCGAACGATGAAGTGGTTCACCTTGGCCAACCCTGTCCGGGTAGCAGACCAGAACGCAGCATTTGACGCCTTTGACAACCGTGTCGTCAGGCTGACAAGCTTTCTGCCCAAGAAATTATTTGGACACCAAGTTGGAGCTGCCCTCCTTACTCTATGGGACACGTTTCTTTCCATAGGAGCGACCATTAGATTCTACACCACAGACCCCTCGTGGCTATATGACTCTGATGCCGGATGGGGAAGAGCCATGTTCAGGACATCAAAGGGGTACGTGGGTTTGGGGTCGCTTAACCTCCAGCCTGGGGACCGGATCTTTCTGGCCAATGGTTGCAAAGCGCCAATGGCTCTTAGACCGTCTGGGAATAGGTGGAAAGTGGTTGGTGAGACGTATGTTCATGGCATCATGTCTGGGGAGGCATTTGATAGTAGCAAGTGTAAGAGGATATGGGTAGAGTGATAGAGCCTTTATAACAGCAACCCAAGGTAATAATAGGGCGGCCTCTTTCTCTTCTAAAAGTCTATTTTATCTCTTTAAAAATGAAATACTAACCGTTATATTTGATTGTTTTTAAGCATCAAATATCTTACCTGGGTTCATTATCCAGCGTGGATCAAAAGCTCTCTTAATAGATCTCATAGCCTCGATAGGTTTATCACCTAGTTCCTCCTGTAAAAACTCCTTCTTACCCAGGCCAATACCATGCTCGCCCTGAAGTTGCGGCCTATTAGTTCCAAGAAAGCAAAACCTCGCCCTAGGGTCTCGGACTCACCGTGCAAGTTCCCTCCATCGCAAGAGCGCGTCGCACCATCTTGTGCACGGCATCCTCCACAGCTGCGCGCTCCTTATCGCCATCGAACAAGATGGTCGCATGGAAGTTCCCATCACCAACATGCCCAAGGATACTTCCAAACAAGCCCAGCCCATCAAGATCGCTTTTGGATAGCTCTTTTTCAGGATTTCCAAAGTCAGTTCACATTCAAGATATGGGCGATCTTCGAAACTTACCGATTAGTTCAGCAACCCTTGACAGCGGTACGGCAACATCAGTGGACCAAACCTCGCTGCCAGACTCCCGCAACGAGAGCATACTCCATAGCGCCTCTTTCCTGGCAGACCAGAGGCGTTTCTGCTTCTCCGGATCACTCTCAAACTCAAAGCCAAGCCCTCCGTATCTGCCCGCGATTTGGCGCACCAGAGCCATATCGTCCGCGACGCTGCCCTTCGTTCCACTCAGCTTGAAAAAGAGCGTGGGCGATTCTCTCCAAACCTTGCCTGTCGCGCCAACGCGGTTGATGACGTTCATCTGAACATCGTCAAGGATCTCGACGGCCCCAACAGGGATGCCCCGGTGTATAACGTTGACAGCCGTGCTCGCGGCATCCTTGATAGACGGGAAGGCAACTACAGCTACCCCGGTCTCTTCTGGAATCGTGACGAGCTTGAGAGTTGCCTCTGTCACCAGCCCCAGAGTGCCTTCGGACCCTACGAACAGGGAGTTGAGATTGTAGCCCGCTGACGATTTTCTGTCCGGTTTCTGTCATCAGCTTGTGCTTCGAAAAGTTCCGATATGCCTGTACCTGGGCCTTTTGCGGGTTTTGAAGATGGTCCCGTCACCAAGAACAACTGTCAGGTTGACAACCCAGTCCTTCATCGTCCCATATCGAATAGCATGTGTGCCACTTCTCCGAGATTAGCCTCGACGAAATCTATGGCTTCATCGTGACATTCTTACCTGCAGTTTGTGCCCACCATGCCGCCAATCTGCGCCTGTTTTTCGTCAGTCTCTACATCACCAAGAGCGCCTTTGTGTACGTACAGATGGGCCTGGGTCAATTGGGAAAAAGAGACCACTATCTTTAATCTTCTCGTTAAGATCCATCCAGGACACGCAGGGCTGGACTTCAATATTCATGCTTATTTTTATTAGTAAAGGCTGTGCATTAGTCCCAAGCTGTTTGGCTTACTCCTCTTTATGAAACTCCAAGACCTGGTTCATCTTGCAGAAGTCGACACTGATGCCGCCAAATGGCGCAGAGAAATGGCCTTCCACGCTCGAGCCACCAGAGTAAGGGACTCGCTTCATGTTAACTGACTGATATCGGGATTGCTCGGGCAGAGAAGGCTCACTCACTCATCGGTACGCGGTAGGCATAACAAACTTTGGCGATTTTGGAAACGTCCTCAGTCGAGCTCGGATACACGACTGCCACAGGGAGGCGATCTAGGTTGATACTCGACCATTCCGAATATCCATGGGCTTTGAGAATCTCGTCATCCGTGCTGACATTGTCTTTGCCGAGAATAGTGGCTATTTCGTCAACGGCCTAGGCTCGCAAGAGAATGCGTCAGCAACATTGTTTTCATCACACAGGATCAGCAGCAGCAGTGCCAAGAAGCCGACGAGTATTTCTCGGCTGTGATGCGATGCATCCCACGGACTTACGCGCTCCATCTCGGCCCGTGTTGCATAGAGGATTTGGGAGTCAGCGACCGGTTGTGAACGCTCGCCAATGAACCATCCTGTAGCACCAGCCGCCACAGCCGACAGCAGAATGGGAAGATAGGGTCGGGCGAGGTTAGGGAATGCTTTTCGGGTTCCGGAGCCAGCACGATATCCCGACCTGAATTCCCGCCCCAACGGCTGGGCTGCAAATCGGGAGCGGGAGCGAAGATTCGTCGCATACCGGCGCCCAATGGCAGCCAGGTCGATACAGCCTTTACTCTTGAACATTGGGTGAAGAAATACTCGGCGGGGGGGAAATACTCTCAAAGACTCGCGAGCAACCGGCCAGTTTTCTCAGCAGGCTTTGTATTGCCCGTGCTTTTATTTGATGGATCGGAACTGGCTCGGAGCTCCTCAGCCTTGGTTGTTCTGGACCGACCGGATCCCTCGGGAAGTTTCCGAAGTGTTCACCTTTAGACCCCGGATGTCTTCGGTTGTCTTTGGTCCGAAGGTTGGTAGTCTGACTAAGGACCCGAGGTGGGGTTAAGCCGCCTTTGCCTGCTAAAGTATCAGTTGGCGGAAAGGAGATAGGTAACTGCCGCAGAGCTGCTGTCTCACCGTTTGGCGCTAAAACAGTTCCGAAGTGTCAAGCCTGAGGTTGGATATCTCTCAGTCCGAACAGCTGACAAATGGCGTTAACTAGTATTAGTTAGGGAAAACATTACTATAGATATATAGTAGAAGCTCCCTGATGAGGTAGGGCCCCGTCTTGGCCTGGGCGTCAACCGACTGCAACACATGTGGACTTTCCCTTTTGATTTCCGCGAGGAAAACTATCGTGCCCGGATCATAGATTGCACGATGAAACTAGCCACAGACGATCCCCTCGGCACGGTTAATGAAGGGAGTCTGGTTATCAGTGGACCAGCAACATGTGCATATCTTCACAAGGACGACGAGGATGGCTTGTATGATGGCTGCTCCAGCGTGGATAGCTCTTTGACGAAGACGGTGGCGACTATCTGGCTTGACGACAAGAACACGGCCACTGAAGAAAACTTGAAGGGGAGGGATTGGTGTATTGTCTGTGCCTATATAAATAGGGTCCTGACGCCGTGAGGTTGGTACTAATCGAGGACGACGGTTCTGAAACCTTCAGGAGAATAGGCGGCGTCTTTTATGGTCACGATCCTAAAAGAACCCAGGACAGAGGATTAATTTCTCCCAGCAGCCAGAGCAATATTTCGTCATAGTTGAAGCATTCAATTCGTTACCTATTCAACTCTGACGGTGATACTGAGGTATCATCCCTCCGCAACCGCCGCTCGAACGACTGCAAAGAACCCCCGCGTCCGGACCAAGAAGAGAACAAAGACGAGCACTATGGGTAGAATAATCATAAGGGCACCCACAAGCAACCAAGGGTTGGAAAGAACACGGGCAATTAACATAGCAAACAACATCCAGATGGCGACACCAATCATCTCCCTGTCGGAAAAGTCCCTGCCTCTGACGTTTTTGAGATAACCCCCACCCTCAAAGTTCATCATGGCGATGCACATTATGAGCGACGTGAAGATGAATAGCGCGTCTATGACGAGGACACTCGTTGCCGGGAGACCAAAGGATGAGCCGCTGGCTGCGGCTACGACGACGGAGATGATGTTGAGGAAGATGGAGGCGATGATGAACGAGACCATGGCGATGCCTAGCTTTTCGGCTGTCGAGTGGTTGATGGGTTTGTCGATTGTTTTCCGGCACTCTTTGATGATATCGGATGACTCTGCCTCTGAGAGGTCTTCGAGAATGGCCCGGGCAAGGTTGAGAGATGGCGGAAATTTCGACTTGCAGGAAGTCTTGCCGTCTACGACTCTGCATATCCCTATATGAATGTCAGTCAAGCCTCTACGGACCTAGGAGCGCTTCTTACCAGATGTGCCAAGCTTGTATAGGTCAGGCATGTAGTCAGCCGTGGCATTGGTGCACTCTTTTCCCCAGATGAGCTCTATCGTCGACTGCGGCCAGTTGATGATGGGGTAGTTTTTCTCCATGTTACTCCTGCAGCCCGCGAGGACGCAGATGGCGACGGCAAAGATGCCTGCACGAGACCCATGGTTAGTTCATCTCTTGACAAGGATGATGAAGGTGATGGTGTCGGAGGGGGAGTAGGTACCGAGATTTATCACGCCCAAATATGCAACGCTCTTCATTGTGTTGAGTGTTTGCTTCCGCTGAGTGTAAGTAAAGATGGAACGCAAACATCCAAACAATTTACGAAAACTGCCTCGGCAGCTAAAAGGCATCTATTTGTACAATGCCTTTCAGCCAACAGTTCCAGACCCCTGTGGCTGATACCTGCAAGGCAGACATGGGTTGATCAAGATATCCTCGTCACACTGAAGCGCCCCGCGGAAAACACAATCCCGCGATGCTCTCGCTTCCAGCATCCAGTTAAAACCTTCGTTTCCGACGATCTTGAAGGGGCGAGAGAAACAATCAAGACCCTTCAATTTCAGCGCGCATGTGGGTGGTCCCGGCAGAGGCGTCTTGGCAGCATCTCACCCCGGCCAGCTGAACTCACTGCCGAGCTGTGACTGGACGGATGCGAGAGGGCGTCATTAGCTCCTACGCCAATGTTTGAGAGGCACATGGGAGCGGTAAAGATGGTTGATTCTTTGGGGAATGAAGCCGTTGGCGGAATAAGCTTATCGGGGAAGCTTGACCGATGCTCACGGGAGTGAAGATGGGGGCTGGGAAGCACGACATGATAGTGCAACAGCTCGAGCATCGCTCAAGCTTCAGTTAACCATGTTCTTAATGAGTGTATGTGGTGGAGATGAGGCACAGTCCAAGAAATGATAGGTTCGAAAATTATATTCATTCAGTCCCGCAAACAACGCTCCCACTCGACAGACGCCAACAACTATCAAATGCCGCATTCTCCTCCCTCCCCTTGATCTCCAACCAAATAAACATGCTTCAATCCTCGCTTAAGTCTAGTGAACATCCCTGACAGCCGACCCCTTCACTCCTTCACCCCCAACCACGACGGTGCCTGTTGCCTATCGAACCGATCCTGGTACGCAACCTGATGGTCGTTCCAGTGCTCGTGCGTGTGGACAATATCGCAGTGGACATAAAAGCCGCCGACGGGCACGTATTTCTCGCAAAAGGGACAGGCCCGGTGGCGTGTCTCGCTCATGTGCTGGCGACGGGCGTCCTTGTCGGGGAGGGAGACTTCGCACTTTTCGCAGCGGTCTGGTGCATCGTAGCCATTGATGTTGTAGGCTTTGAGGTTGACTGATGTCTCGTTACTAGACATATTGTATATATTGATTTATTCAGGTTTGAATATTGGTGATGTCTCAAATGACGCTATTATTTGCTGTGGATGTGGACGATAGGTGGTGGCTGAGGATGGCGATGTCTTTGTTACGGAGCATTGTTAACCGCCAAACTGGAAAGTCCTCGATATATATACTACGCCAGTAGTTCTACGTTGGTCTCTTTCTTTCATCATGCTCAACTGTTAGTGACGGGCTGACGGGCACTCCGATGCCGTCAGCTTATCCCAAAGGTTCCATGGTAAGCGGGCATCAGCATTGCGCATAGATCATTCACTATGCGTTCAGCTGAACAATCGTCCAATTAACGTTCCATGAGGAGCGACAACTCGACACTTTCAAACACCGATCGAGATGCTGGCCACCTCCCTCCTGTGGACACTCATTGGCGAAGTGCACGAGACCAAACCTCCTGATGACGCATGTTCGGGCAGTTTAATTGTTCAAAAGTCATCATTGACTGGGACAGTCTCTAGGTTACTCTATTCAGCGTGGCGAATGTCATAAACACGTTGGTTGGCGGTCTATTCCAGCCGGTAGGTGGTGAAAAAGGTCATGTCATTTTTGAAAAAAGTTTACAATACTTAGGCAACGTTCACCTAAAGATGCTACGATGACATCTAGCGCCATCCTGTGTTTTCGGTCGCAGAAGAGAATTATACTCAGGATTGGGCAGCCTGCTTGGCAAAGTCTTGCGCAAGCTGGGCAAGCTGGTTTCGGACCGTTAGTTTGAGAATTCTCAGACTCCCGTGGGGGGTTACAAACCTGCTTGCAAGTCGCGACAGCTTTCCCCAGCTTTGCCCCGGCCACGCTGTAATCCGCACGCTCTGGGCGGGCCTGATCGCCCATAAGCGAAACGGCCTTGATCATTCTTGATGTTGTTGTGTCCATCGAAGTCAGAGCGTCTATGAGATTGTGAATTAGCAAGCCGCCGGACAGTGATGACTGGGGGGCTACAAACCGTGGACTTCGGTGAGGGCCTTTCTCATAGCGTCGATGTGTACCTGGACAGCCTTGTGGCTTGGAGCCAGGGCAGTTATCTTTTCTAAACAGAAATCTTGTTAGTAGTTGGTCCCGATCATGGTTTATGTTGGTCGGCGTACGTATGCTCTGCAGGCCCTTCCATTTCTCCCAATTATCAGTGTCTACATCCTTGGGCACAAGGTTTTTCAAGAGCTCGTTCAGGGCGTCAAGAACCACCTGATCTTCCGACGTTGTGACGGCAAACTAGGGCGCTCAAGATTAGCAGGACTATTCAGCGTGGCAGTAAAAATCGGGCAAGATACATACCCTCTCGGTCTCTTTGAGAACCGAGGCGGTCCTTTTAGACGTCTCGAGGCTGCTGTCTTGGAGGACCTGGAGAATTTCCTTGATATTAAGTCTGGCGTCTGTGGCTTCGCCGCTGGAAAAGGGAATGCTTCGGTCGGAGATGATACGAAGCATCTCCGCCAACACTTCAAGGAGGTCGACGACGTCAGATGAAAAGCTATTGATATAGTGGGCTTTCACAGGCGTTAAATCCAGTCCAAATCAACGAGATCAAAGTATAAACTGACCGAGATTGATGATGCGATAGATGCCTTCATGGAGGAAGAACCTGCAATGCTGGCTGACGGCAGTGACCCCCTGCCACATTTTCTATGTGAACGGAATCAGTCAGAAAGATCTTGATGACGAGAGTCGTTCTCACTCTGTATTCTACATCCTCCTGGAGCCAGCTCTTGAAGTAGTCGGGCGAATACACCTTCTCGAAGAGACGCTTATCATCCGGGAACTCCGCGCCAGTCTTCACGTGGGTCTGCACGTGGTAGAAGAAGTCGTTGTCGAGGACAAAACGGGTGCTTGCTTGCTCATCCCCGTCGGCCTTGTCCTTTGGGTGTCTGAGCAGTCGCTCGATTGGAGACGAAAGCTCGTCAAAGGCCCTCGCGATCGAGAGGATATTGATATCGGCTGCCGCCATTTCTACCAGATTGAAAGGGAAAGCAAAGACAGCTTGGATAGAGAGTGCAGTTGAAGGGTTTCTAGCCTACTGCAAAAAGGGTGGACCTGTCTTCTATATGGGCCATGGTCGCGAGCCTAGATGATAGTCCTTCTTAACGTGGCTAGCTGAACTCGCTGTTAAACGTTCTAGATCAGAGCGTACGCTGCATTCTAGTCTGGTTGAAGTGAGACATTGAGTGACAGAAAAAAGATGATTGGTCTGTCAACATCTTGGCCGTGTCAATAGTCATATCAGCTAGGCGATATATTGCCTAATGAGGCTGTGATGATGGGAATGCTGAGGCGACGAAAGACGCGTTTTACCTCTTCCATTACCCTGCAGACAATAGCGCTGAATTGGTTGAGATAAGATAAGCTGCGGTTGTGTGGGCAGATAATTGGAGCCTGGTCTTTTGATCTGGAAAAGGAATAGGCGATTTCACGCTGACGTCCAGGGGTTTTTAGATGCCAAGATCCAGGAGCTCTAAATAATAGCATAGATATTCTTGCAGCTTATAATATCACTTCTAAAGACAGCGGAATAGAGTAGGCCCGCGACGTCTGTGCATACGAAGCGCAGGATGACGAATGCCTCGTACCCATCTGTGATCATCATGCAACTTTGCCTGATTAATCGTCAGTTAAAAATATCACAGCCATGACTAAGCTGCGCTCGTGGCTCTCAATGGTCCCCCCCTTGTCTGCAGGGAACACGAGACACACGGGGCTGTAATCTTTTTATAGCAGTCTTGACAAAGCAACAGACACAAACATCTATTTCACGACGGGCATGCCGTGAAGATCATAATCCTTTTGTTGCCTTTTGTTGGCCCCGTGCAAATGCTATATCAAATCCCGTCCCCCACAGAGTGCGCCAGTCTTTACTGATCAGATCATTCATCACCTCCAACATGCGATTGCTTCCTACGCTAGCACTGCTCGCCTGGGCGAACACCCTCACCGATGCCCGAGGCGAATACCTGAAACGTTCCGACATCGACTCTGTCGACTGCCATGATTCCAACAAAAACCACGAACCGAGAGGAGTCAGCGGCCTCTGGGACGACGACATTTGCCCACACTCTACCGCAGCCTGGGATGAAGAGACAGATGCACGCGGCTATGGCCTAGTCCGACGCTGGCGACATTGGGTCCGACAGGCGACCACAAACGCCGCCCCTCAGGCCACAGAAGACAACAACGACGATTCCAGCGACGCAGAAGAGACGAGGGCCGAGACGAGGGCTGAGACCAGGGCCGCCGAAACGACTCGACAAGAAAGGTCGACCGAAGCAGAAAGAACTACAGAAGTGAGGGAGACGAGGGAGCGCGAGTCGACACAAAGAGAAGAGACCCAGAGGGAGTCATCGGCTGAGCAGCCGACCGTGCCATCCGTCACCGTGCCATCCGTCACCGTGCCATCTCCAACACTGCCCACCCAGACTCTACCCACGGAAACAGAGGAGTCAGCCACGGAGCAATCGAGCGATGAAGTAACCGAGACGTCGTACATCAGCAGCGATCAAACCACATACTCGACATACTCTAGCTCAAAGATCGGCCAATCCTGCTTCAGCACAACCGTCGACCACACAACAGTCTGCTCCACGCGAACACGCGACGGGCGCATCGAGACCCATAGCTGCGTCTCGGCAAACATCACATCCAGCACCTGCTCCCCAGGCATGTTGTGCACCGTCCACCCCGACTCTGGCAACGACGTGTGCATGAAGCTGGACAACTCGGTCGGCACCTCCGGCATCGTCGTCGCGAGTCTGTTTGGCTTTCTCATTCTCGCGTGCACCTTTACAATGATCTTCATCTGCTACAGCGACAAGAGGGCCGTGACAAAGTTTCAGAGTAAACCTCCCAAGACGAGTGAGAGCACTAGACTTTTGGCAAAGGCCCCGTCGCCTCCACCGCCTTCGTGAGCTTGGATTGGAATGCAAGGGGTGGAGTTGTTCATTCGACACACGGGTCTGATCATGATCGGTTGAAGATGTTTTGCATTTGGTTTGAGGGTCTTGAGCTGTGGTTGATAGATGCTGAGAGGGATTGATTCAGTTTGTTAGCAAGGTATCACGGGGCATGGTTTGGGAGTTGTCTTACCACATCCTTTCATGTGGCAATGCATTTCTTATGTCTTTTCTCACATGTCATCAAAGATAAAGGGTGCAGGAGTAAGGTTGACTAAAATTGACATTATTACACAAACCCAAGTCGCCGTCCCCTACGGCAGTGAGCCCTGCTGGTCTACTATTCTCCTTTCAATCTTTGCCTGCGTCTCAAATGGCCTATCTAGACTCTCCTTCAAAGATATTGTACTGCTGCCCTTTTCGGATAGAATGGTAATGCCCTCCACGTTCAGGCCAGAACGGTACCCAAAAGTCCCGTTGGCGGTGAGAATGTTGTCCTCCCAGACAAACTTGATCTCTGACGACTTGCCATCAATGCTCTCACCATCGTCGAGATATAAGGACCCTTCCGCATGACCATCCTCATCCTGCGCAACCACAAGATTAAAATTCTTCTTTCGGAGCTCTGCAGTTGTGTTGGCTGACTCATTCCTCAGCGGCACGATGCTTCCACCGCGGATGTAGACGGGAATCTCATCGAAGCCGACATTGTCCAAGGTGACGCTCTCTCCTCGACCACGGATGGGTTTGTGTGTCCAGAAATCATACAAGAGATCATCTGGCAGGTAGAATGTGACAGACTGGGAATCGTCGTCGACGACGGGAGATACGAGTAGAGAGTCTCCCAGGAAGAACTGCGTGTCAATGCCAAACGTGTTGGTGTCGGAGGGATAGATGAAGAATAATGGGTTGACACTGGGCACACCCGTAGAGCTGGCATCGTGCAATGCTGTATAGATGTAATCCAGCAGTCTATACCGGGCGTCAATGGCCTTTTGAGCCACCTTGGTGACCGACTCCCAAAGGTAAAATTCCTGGTTCGAGGAGGAGATGTCGGCGTGGTTGCGGAAGAAGGGCATGAAAGCCCCGAGCAAAACCCAGCGGGAGCACATATTCTCCTCTGCCCTCCCATTGAATCCGCAGACATCCGATCCCACCATGGGGTAGTTGTGCACAGCGGTGAAGCCTAGCATCTGGGCTATCGAGGTGCGGTAGTGAGCCCAGGAAGATCGGTTGTCACCGAACCAGTGTGCAGACCATGCGCTCGAGTGTAGGAAGGTTGATCTGGTCAAGACAAACGGTCTCTTGCCGGGTTTTCTCTTGATCATGCCGTCGTATGTTGCCTTTACCATGGTCAGTCCGTACATGTTGTGCGTGTCGTACTGCGCGGTGCCGTCATGGTTGCTAATGTTGGTGTAGATGGTGCGGTCGCTCAGTCTGCCCATGGCGTTCTGGATCGAGTACGATGGGTTGAGCAAGTCTCTATGTGCAAGAGCCTTTTCCCATTCACTGTCTGCATTTCCTTCACTTGTATCTTGTCTCTTAGTCGAGGTCCCATTGGGCTGGAAACTGTCTGGAAACCCTGGGATCGGTCGCCCAGTGTTTGGTCGAGGTCGGTGACTCTCTGGAGGCTGAGGAGGTGTGTTTGTATCCTTGGCATGCTTTGAAGGATCGCAATCAACGTTGGGACAAAAGTTGGACGCTTCGTTCATATCGTTCCAGACACCGTCAATATCAAGACCTGTCTCAGGGTCAAAGAATCTCTCCATCTCGTCAACCCACCAGTCGTGACCCTCTTGAGAGTGGTAGTCTGGCCAGACAACTTCTCCCGCCCATTGGACGCCTCGATAGCTGGAACCATCAGCGGCTTTTAGAAAGGCACCTGCTTCTTGGCCGCGC
This sequence comes from Fusarium piperis, assembly GCA_027886205.1. Classification (NCBI taxonomy): domain Eukaryota; kingdom Fungi; phylum Ascomycota; class Sordariomycetes; order Hypocreales; family Nectriaceae; genus Fusarium; species Fusarium piperis. Next base: position 239,307 of record RZGM01000035.1, read on the forward strand.
TGGAAAGGCTCGTAGCTGCTGTTGGTACTGATTCCGGGATCCAGCATCATGACTAACTGCTGCTGTCGATTGTGTAGCGTATCGACGAGCTCTCGCATCTTGTCCATCGGGAAGCGCTCAGGATCTGTAGTAAAGTCTTTGCGCATGTCCATGTAGTCGATATCACTCCACAAGACCTCGAGCGGGATGTTGGCGGTCGAGTAGTTTGCCACGACTTCTGCCAACACGTTGACGTCCCAGTAGCCATACTTGGCTTGGTGAAAACCCAGAGACCAATATGGCATCATGGCCGCCAGACCAATCGCTTCAGCATGCTGCCTGCTGACTTCTGTCGGAGTAGGACCAGCAAAGAAGTAAAAGTCAAGAACACCACCAATCGTGTTATACTCGAGATAGTGGTCGCCCTCAGGTGTGACGTTGAGGTCAATGTCCATGCCGTTCGAGTTCATAAACAGAACACCATGGGCGCCAGACTCTCGGTGCTCGAGATACATGGGATGGCTTCCATAAAGGTTCGTATTCTGCGGAATCACAACTGCCTCTCGGTTCCAAAGAGTCCTCCGGTAGGCCGAATTCGTCGGAAGCCTAAAAGAATCGGAATGCTCGCCAAGGCCGTAGATGTTTGGGTCCTTGGGGAGATTCGTTCGCAGACGGACATATTGAGATTCGAAAATCAACTTTTCGGTGCTCGTGTCAAACAAGACCTCTTTCGAAGCTCGCCGAGACACTGTAAAGGAGAAAGGGTTCTCTTGGAGATTGAAGACGAGGTCGGACTTTTCGATCTTCTTGCTGCTCTTTGGGGGTCGAGGGATGATGGACTCGGGGATTTGATAGACCTTTTCCCCTGTGTCGTAGATCTTTACATGTAACCGCTTGTCTGTTCAAAATGAGCTTCATACGCGAGAAGGGAGTTGATGATATAATTCACCTGTCTGGTACTCAACGACAAGTTTCAATTCGGGCGCGTCTACGCCGTAGACATTGCACGGCTCACCAAGCAAGGTCAAATCAGCGGTGAGCCCATTAGTCGTTTCCTCGACATTGGTCGCGCTATATCCAGGGCAGGCGTCGATTGAGGCTGCAGCGACAGCAGCGATGAAGAGCGACAAATAAATGAACAAACTCATGGCCATCGTTGGGAATGCCCCTGCGTGTTTCATGTGCATGTCAACAGCAAGAATTGAGACCGATGTTCCTCTCTGTTGATTACTCCGCCTATGAGAGGGAAGCCTTTTAAGAGAACGACCGCGTCTACTGCCTCAATAATTCGACCCAGTAGCAAACGGGAGGCCTTATAACTTGATGCAAGACTGTGGGGAGATCCAACCAGCGAGTCATGCTGCGGTGCGTATGGCCTGTAATTGACAACTCAGAGGCCAAGGCATGGGGCATGGGGGTAACTACCCTCGGACACTGTGTCAAGGACGCATGGCCAAGGACAAAGATGAGAGTGCTATAGGCTATAGTCGGACTAAAAACAAAGCCTCAAAGTTCGCTGCAGCACTCAGTCTGCCTGAAATCGAGTCTGCGCTCACCCCTTAATCTTCAATGCATCTGCATATCGAAGAGATCAACACGGTGCCTGAATAATGCCCCTGATTTGGCAGTCAACGTACGGTAACTGGTCAGCATATGCATTAAATGATCCACACCAAAGGTATTGATAGGTCGCAATGCTGGATCCTTCAGCTGAAACGAAAAAGCCCTGGGCCTGTAGAAGGAGTGCACGGATTGTCGTGGCGAATCGCAACACGTCTTTACCGCCAGTTCAGCAGGAGTTGTTTCAAGTCCTGGTAGGCCAAGACTTTAAGGCTCTGTTGTATTTTTAGTCTACTGCTCTGCGTTGTCCTACGGTTGCAAAGTATTCGGACAACGATAAGGGGTCGTGTATTCTCTGCAACAGCCAAACCGTGCCCAAAAGGCACTTCCCTTTAGTTATATCATAGTCTTAAATCCATTCATGATTCTAGATCACATAATGCTCCTTGTCCTCTGCCACACGCTGCATATGCTGCATCGTCTTTTCCCACGCCTCATCGACATTCTTCTGCACTGAGAAGTCGGGTAGCTGCAAACCGCTCGCAATCTGCTTGATGAGCATCAAGGCTAGACCCATAGCTTGGACGCTCTCGTCATCAAACGTCTGCTTCAAGATTCCAGTTGCGCCCTCGTTCTTGATCGCGTTGGGGAGTCCAGGGTCCTGGCAGCCTGCTCGGCCTATACCAACACCGTCGAGGGTGGCGAGAGAGTTGACCATGCCTTCCGTGGTCTTAAAGCCTCCGGTTGAGAATATTTTGGTTTCTCCCTTGAGGGACTTGACAATCTCCTCTGCCTGGGTGAGGAAGTAATTCTCGCGCTTTCGGTTCTCCTCCTTGACGTGCTTGAATGCTAGCTTCTCATAGTTTCCTCCGGACAGCTCGATAAAGTCGAAATGAGCATTCTCCAACGCGATGCTGAGTTCCTTGGCGTCATCGATAGTGATACCCTCCGGCTGATACTCTACCGAGTTGATCTTGATACCCAGAATAAATTTGGGGCTCACGCGTCGACGGATCTCGTTGGCAATCTCAAAGACTATTCGGGAACGGTTTTCGAAGTTGCCTCCGTACTCGTCGGTGCGCTTGTTAGTACGGGGGCTGAGGAACTGAGCAATAAGATAGCCGTGAGCGCCGTGAAGCTCAATGCCGTCAAAGCCAGCCTTTTCCAAATACTCTGCCGCGTGAGCGAATCCCTCGATGACAGCCGCAATATCTTCCTTGGTGGCTTCTCGCGCATCACCATAGGTACGGCCCGTAACAGACTGCTTCAAAGGGACTGCGGAAGCGCTGATGGGGTTGGGTTGCACCCAAGATTCAACTTGACGGCCTGCATGGGTAACTTGGCCGATCAAGAGGCTGCCGTTTTCCTTTCCAGCAGCTGCTAGTTCCTTGAAGGCTTCAAATCGGGGACCCTCAAAGGGGTCGCTTGCCTTGACGATAGTGTTGCCGGGTGATTCGAGATTCACGGCGTCGATGGCGATGTTGCCGGTTAGAATTTGGCCCCATCCTCCAGCGCCCCAGCTTCTGTACAAGTTGATGAGTTGCTTTGATGGAATTCCTCGGGCGGATTCATCCTTGGGGTGCCATGAAGATAGTCGTTCAGAGGTGGCGGCTTTGAGGAAGCGATTCAGTGCGGTGCGTCCAGAGGGAGTAAAGGTCAGGGGCTCAAAGAGCGGTGCAGGATCAACACCTGGCGAGCCGAGTCTTGGTGCGGTCATGGTGAGTTCTCTGTGTGAAAAAGCAATACAATATCAAAAACACCTTCAGTTCCGGTTTGCACATAGATCATAGCGCCAGGCCCCTTTTATCGAGCATCGGAGAACCCCCTGCAAACTTTTGTCCCCACGGCGATGCAACACAGACACAGTAAATGTCCCGACCGCCCCATCGGTCTAACAGATATGCCCCAGTTATCCCACTCTTTCTCTAATCCAAGGCACGAGCCTAGCCCAGGGACATCGCCAGAATGCCCTGACAAATCGATATTCGGCTGGTTTTTCGTCCGAAGCGTGCCTAGCCCAGGGACATCGCCAGAATGCCCTGACAAATCGATATTCGGCTGGTTTTTCGTCCGAAGCGTGCGCGGTTTTCCAGAGGCTAAACCGGATCCGGAGGTCAATGCTGTGATGGGTATATCGATAGCAACATGGAAGATGTCGTTTTTCTTGACTTGTATTTCTAAGCTCAAGTGGGAATAGCTACGGGGACTGGGATAGAACGGCGCAATCAAAGTCCGCTCACTATCTATTGCATGATCTATTGTTTGATGATACCAGAGTGTGATTTATAAAGGGCGGGACGAGGATATTGTAGCTTCGGGGGCCTATAGCAACCGAAATCCCGGGGGCTGTATCTGACGCTATCTCCGACTTGGCTGGGCTTGGATAAGTTTTTGCAGATTTCTATCCCTCTCGGTTAGCGAGTCAGCCGTTGGCTTTCCATAGGCCTCCTCTGTTTGCCTTGAAACTTTTTCTGTCCAGTCTTCAGTCTCTGCCGAGATACTCGGACGTGGGGCCGAGGTTCCGGCAGATGTTCCTTTAAAGGTTATATCTCCGGCATCGTCCCAGCACGCCTCCATAGTGTCGGCCAAGTGATGCATAAATGCACCTATACCGCCAGTCCCGCCTGCGCTGTTGTATGTCTTGAAAGGACCAGCCACAGCCCATCTTGGTGCTAAGCTGTTTTCCATTATGGTGTCTAGATCCTCGACCGAGACCACGTCATTGGCAACGAGATGGCAAGCTTCGCGGAAGAGAGCAAATGCTAGTCGATTTCCGACAAACCCTTGAGTCTCTTTGTTGATCTTGACGGGACGATGGCCTGAGCCAAGACTATTAAAGTAGTCCATGGCAAACTGGGTTCTCTCGGGTGTGGTGTGGGGAGACGGCACCACCTCGATCAGTGGCATGATATGTGGCTTGTCCTACGTTAATATCCGATCAATAATAATCCCAGACTTGATAGTACTTACCGGGTTGAAAGGATGAACCACTAGAACCCTTGTCTTGTCCTCAAGATGTTCGACCTGTTTGGAAGCGCAGATACCAGACGTTGAGCTCCATAGGTGTGCGTTTGCCGGCGCATACTTGATGACGATATCCCAGTTTGACTGTTTGAACTCGATCTTGTCAGGGCCTTGCTCTTGAACAATGGTTGCGCCTGAGCACGCTTCTTCGATGGAAGAGCATATCGATAGCCGGCCGGTAGATTTGAGTTGCTGGACGGAGAGGGTCTCTGTCGATTCTTTCTTTACTGACTCTAGATATACCGGTAGTAGAGTAGAGATGTGATGCTCGAGATCATCTCGTACGTCATACAGTCGAAGATTGGCGTTGGAATATCGGAGGTGTAAAGCGGCGAATGAGAGGCCGATGGTGCCGAGCCCGATGAGAGTAATGGTCTGCTGCTCCGACTCTGCCATATCGAGATATGAGATGATGTTTCCGAGTAATAATATCAAACCTTTGTACGACGTCTTGCTTAGTGGTTGTGAGTGATGAGATCATGAGCGGGAATTTGTGGTGGAGAAGAGGGGAACAAAACAACACCCGAGGTTAAGGCTCCAGTCGGGTGCCTTGTCTTTAATCCATATGATGCTATGGCCGCTTAGACATCCCGAGACTTGAATTTGAACAAAAATTTCAGGAATCAATTACTTACTAGGTACATACTAGCGAGATAAACGCAAATATCAGGTAATTCAGACTCAAGCAGGCCTCGAAACAGAACCGAAAGCACCAAGTTACCTCAACAAACAACCCACATGGACTAGACCACCAAACCTCCAAGCATAGCCTAATCCACCTCCACCTCCAATTCCCGCATACTAATCATCTCGCTGATAGTCTCTGTCACAAGCATTCTACACGGGAGACAGAATTGCCAGTCTCCTCCAACCTTCAAGTGCGACTCAGGCTCCAAACACATTCCAGCGGTGCCAGATTCGCTGCTTGAATCAGGAGTATTCTGACCCGTGGATTGAGAGGAACAAGAGCCGTCCTCGATTCTCATAGTCTCTGAAAACCGTCCTTGAAAGAGATCATCGAATTCCAAAGTGGAAGATTGATATCGTTCTGCCGCAGTCCTCCTTTGCGCCAGTACTTCGAGTTTATCCATGTGGTACTTCTTGCGTAGTGCGCGGAAGAGAGTGACTTTCACCAAGTTTGAGTGGCGCATTTCCCAAACCTCCAGGAAGATTCCTTCTAAATCCAGAAACAAAGAGACGTATTAGAAATGACCTTGACATCATGCCTTGACACAGAATCACTTACCGTTTCTCACAGCATTCTTGAAAGCTGCCTCCGCTTCCTCGTCTTTCTGCTCAATCTGGCACCAAGCTCTCTTTGCAGCCAAGACTTCAGCTCGCCTTTCGCCTTTTAGTTTAAGGAGGTTGAGGCGGTTCTGGTCAGACCAAGAAAATCCCAAAGGGGTCTCCTCACTGTCAAGCCTCTTAGACAAGAGGGTTCTCAGTTCGGCCTGTTCCGAGACAGCTTCATTCTCGACCTCTTTCATGCTTCTCCTAGACTCTGGGACGAAGGTGACTTTAGGCATGGAAGGTTGTGGTTGATGTAGTCGGGGGTTGGGCCCCTGGACATCCGGCTTCCTTGATCGTAGGCCCATCGCATCCGTCGAATCGATCAGGACCATTGTACTTCTAGATGCCGACAGCTTCTCTCTCTCTTCGCGTAGCATCTTCCTCATGTCTTTGACCGAGGTGTTCATTTTGCTGATACGATCTGTTGAGATGGTGGACCCACGTTGTCGCTCCCAGCCGGAGGCCTTCATCTTCAGTAGACCACCGATAAGTATCTTGTGGAGGTTCGAAGGGCCCAAGACATCAGAAGTCATCTTGGTCGCCTGTTCGACCGTGGTGCTCTCCAAAAACGACACCATGCGAGACTGGATGTACTCGCCTATCCATGGAAAGTGTGCATGGAAAGGGTCCAAGAAGTGGACGTTGTCGACAACTTGGGGGAAGCCCAGTTTATCTCCAGCCTTCTTGACTTCTTCCTGTGCAACCTTGAACAGGTCCATCAACCCGAGCGACTCGGCAGCCATGTACACGCGAAGAGCAGTCCTGAACTCGGACGAGTACTTTCCGGCGGCAGTACTTGCCCATGGCTCGAGGCACTGGTATCTGCCCGTCACGAGAAAGTTTACAATGACGTGGCCGGCATCGAACTGGATGGACTCAAGATTTATCTCGTTGAGTGGTTCACATCGAGCGGCGAGCGGGGTTTTCTCCAGGAACTGACGAGGGATGCGAAGTGTTTGACTGGGACTGAACCGGAGAGCAACTATGTCGCTCGCATAGGGTCTAAAGGCGTTGTTAGTCTGGGTCTCCAAGATGGGGTGGGAGAGTAGGGTGACTCACGAGCGCTGTGGTCGGTTCTCCACGACCTCATCGTCCGAGTCCTGGCCTAGATCTTCAGGGATAGAATACACAGGGAGGGATCTCTCATCATCTTGTGATTCCGAATCGTCACCACGGATGTCGTCGATAACAGAGTAGGAGATCTCAAGACCTGGCACTATATTGTTGAAAGGCATGTTTGCTGTCTTTGGCAATGACAAACGCAGAGATTGCTGTTCAGGATGACCCAAGAGGAGGAAAGAGGGGAAGCAGGGTATTATAAGACGTTTGATGAATCATTACCAATGCAGTGGTCGGCCTCCAACGGACGAACGCGAAGTCATAATGCAAGCCCAGAAAGCCTCATGTGGAGAAACGCGTCAGGACCAACCAAGGCACAGAATTTTTGGCTGATGTTGGCCTGAAGTACTTGGTAATCTTGTTTGTCCTCATGCGTGTGAAACTGCAGGCAAAGTGTAAAAAGTGACACAACTATCTTCTGAGATCATAAGCCGTCAAGTGTGTTCATGAAACGATAAACTATACTATTGTCTGGCAGGAGGGTACCTTGACGGAGAAGGGGGTGTCAGACCTACCGTTTCGGGCCAAAGGAGCCCCTGCTGGGGGTGGGTATATAGCTTGCCCTCTTGGGTCCGTATTGGCACATGAAATCATCGCTCTTACATCTACATTCCGTCTCCTCTTTTCTCCTATGTCGCTATACCACAGAAGTTAGGGGCAGGCTCGAACTGAACACTCCTGGAACACCGCCAGTGAAGATCAATCCGCCATCTTCACCGTGAGACACCACACCAGCCCTGGTGAGTATTCCCCTGACGCCACTAGCGAAATCTCTCTGTCGCCAGCAAAGACCTGAAAGTAGATGGTCTCAGTGGTGGTCATGAAGATGCTTGTTCTCTCTAGCTAATTCTGTCTCCCACCGCATGAGTTGAGGGTAGGTGTGGCAGTGCTAAGATGTGCCTAAATACAGTAAACAGTTCGCGCCGCTGGCGAAGATCAACAATTTCCTGCACATCCACGCCGCTCGCAGCGGCCATTTTTGGGCTGGACCACTAGCTACTCCTACTGATCACGATGGACATGAGTGCTCCCAAGTGTTTGGTGACGTATGAGGGAGTAGGATACATAGATAAAAGCAAAATCTTCCCAGAAAAATGTCCATAAGAGCCACAAATCATCGCCCTACCATCTCAGGGGAACCCATTTAATGGCGTCCTCGACCCCTCCCTCTCGCACGAATGCCATTGACATTCAAACCCAGTCTAACACTGGTACATTCTTCACAGAACAGCCAACCGGAGCTGCGGGGCGCCAGGTGCGTCTCGGCATCGGGGCAGGACGACGCTGCGACTTCGCGTCCGTGGCTGAATGTCTTATCAGGCGGCTTTAGGTCATCAGACTCAAGCTCAAGGAGTTCTTCTTCGTACTCCTCGATCGAAGCAATGTCAAGAGTACAGGTGCCAGAGCTTTCTGACCGAAGACTGGTTTCTCCTAAACCAATTGTTGCTGTTGATGCTACGATAAATGTCAGTGAAGAATATCTGCGAGAGTGGTATTTACTGACTCTGTGGAGATGGAAACAGAAACGACTCCTCGTCCGAGGCTTCCTTAATTCCCTCTTCTATGGCGCTGGTCTCCTCCTCTCGAGCGATCCGGACCGCGGTTTTTCTGGCGATGTTATCCTCCAGGGACTTTTGCCTGGGCTGCTTGTTCTTATCTCGGGCAAGTCGACCTCTTTTTTGCCTCATGCGTCGCTTGGAAAATCCAAATTCCTTGCAGATGGAATCATCTTCAGGTGTGTCAAAAAGAATGATGTTTTGGGCGTCTGCTCCGGCTACTCCGGCCTCCTCGTCCCCCTGAGACTTGGCTCGTCTTTCTTCTTGTTTAATGAGGTAAGCTAGTCGCTTCTTCTCCCGCTTTGAGGGCTTGCCGCGTGCCGCTTTCTTGGCTCGGAGATTTGTCAGTTCCGCTCGTTCGCTGGCCACCCTGGCTTCCTCGGTTCTGCGAAGAGATTGTGCCTTGGCCACCTCCTCAGCTTCCTTCATAGCTCTGTCCGGGGATGAAACAGTATGTCCATCGAGGGGATAATCCCTGTCACTCTGACACTCTTGCAAATCGTCCTCTGAAGGCATCTCGTATCTGCGAGCTAACTCTGAGCTCTTCATGAGCACCATGCTTCTGAGAAGTATCTTGCTGAGGGTGTTGGGCGTTCGAAGTTCGGCGAGCACTTCGCCGGTCATTTCGAGTGTCGCAGATTCCACAAAGGCCAGCATGCGATACTCGATGTAGGCGGATATACCGGGATACTGGCTAAAGTTCTCTTGTGATCTCTCCATGACTGACATCATGGACGGCAGGCTTAGCTTCTCACCGACTCTAGTGATCTCGCTGCGGGCCATATCACGAAGAGATGTAAGCTTGAGCGAATCGGAGGCGGCGTACACGCGAAGGGTAGTAGTGAACTCAGCTACATGTCTCTCGGGGGTACTATCGCCTTGAGGCTTGAGGCACTGGTAGGCCCCAGTTACCAAGAAATGGACAATGACATGGCCAACAATGTAGGTGATGTCAGGAAGGCGTATCTCTTTCGAGGGGCGGAAAGAATGGTCATCAACTTCAAGTCGAGCCATAAGCAAAGGGCTCTGTCGCAGCAAGTCTCTTGGGATATTCAGGGCAGGGCCGCTCTGGAATCGCACGGCAATGATCTCGCTGGCATAAGGACTACCGCCACTGTCAGATGCATAAGGCCTTGCTGGTTGAGGTATGGATGCATACGAGTGCTCCGGTCTGGCGTCGTTCTCTTGATCCATGTTGTTTGGTGATGATGCAAGCAGGAGATGCAGTCGATGCTGAGATACAACGATGATTTCAGGTCCTTCTTATGGAGAAGGAGAGTTTTATACGTAGCCTCAAAGAAGAGGATCGATCAGGGTACAGAGGATAGCTGAGCTTCGTTGTGAAGTGGAAAAAGGGAGCTCATTGTTGGTTGGCCTCCTACATACATCACCAGGCAGACAACTCTTCCTTCAAAGCAAACAAAGCGCCAGGCCGCATTCACGGCCAGGTGAGGTCCGTGTTAGCCACGTTAAATATTGTGTCTGTAATTTTGACAAGTTTAACAGGACCAAGCTTAATGTTTGGATACTCTCTGTCACTACCCTGACTACGTGCCATGCATGTAACCTACCACCCGATTTCTGAGCGCAGAGGAGCATCAGCACGCAAGCAACTCCAGGCAACATATTCGTTTGGCAATTTCTGTGCCCAAGCATTGTTTTAGGCAGATCAATGACACTGCCTTCTTGACCGTAACCCCTCTGCACCCCTGTAATCCTTTGGCCTTAGTCCTGCGGGAGGCCGACCTTTCCTCACAGCCTACTTGATGTCTCAACCGGGATCCAAAGCAACCAATAATATTACCCATAGAGTTTCTATCACATTCTACGTAGCTCTCGACGGGGTCTGAGCTGTTGTCCCGTCAATGTCGACTGGTTGCCACCCCCTGAAACGCGGCCCGTCGTGGAAGAGTAACTGCTGCAGAATGAGGCGGTGTCGAATTTGATCATTTTTCAGAAAAATATACTTTCCATCGGATAGTAGCACATCTGCCTAGTTAGCCTCGCCTGTTGGAGTGAGGCACAATCAATTGCAACGGCTGTGGCTCCTGGGTCATTATTTGCACTCATCCATCTCTCGTGGGAAGTCTTGGCAATGCGTTGTAAGAAACTATTTAAGCATAATGTGAGTTTATGTACTGATAATAGTGCTAATTGATCCCCTCAATTGTAGGTAGATCCTTCAAGTAAGTACAACAGCCCTAGCAACAAGGGGAAGAGACGCCACCTCTTCCTCCGTCGCATTCGTAAGATATCTGTCATGGTGAGAATCAACTGCCCATCGACACTCTTCTAGTCTCGTACCCAACGTCTCCTTTGGCACAGAAAATAAAGCCGGAAACAGGCACAGCTTCACAACACCTCCATCGCCCGACATGTAGTCCTTCTCCATGCTTGTCTCATCAAAGTCAGCACCAGGCCAGAAAAAGTAAAATTTGAGACGTGTCATAGAAGTTGTTAGTGCCAGCTTCAGCTTCAAAGCTTGTCTCAGCAGGATGTCGAGGTCGGGAGGCACCTCTTTTGTGTCCGAGTTGTCGTCTGAGGTTGCGGGCTGGTGGTTCTCTGCCATGCAGAAGCTCAGACTCTGTAGCATAAACTCAGACAGATGCTTGGCCTTTTCGTCAATCATCCGCTCTTTGAGTCTATCCTTACTGGCCCTGTCTCCCTGCGTAAGAGACTCTAGAGCGGCGAGATCAGCCAGGCGAAGGGCATCGGATCCGTCTAGAGAATCTGTTAGCTTCGGCTCCAAGAACCTGCCACGCGCTCTTACCTTTGGTCAAGATGTGTCTCCTATAACCATTTGTAAGCGGGCTCTCAGCGCTCAGGATTTCTGGAAAGGCGCGTTCGAAAACGAGGTCGAAAAGGCCGGCCCCAATCAGAGCGACAACCAGCCTAGAGTTGGGAACTGTCTGGATGTTGTAGTGACATAGGAGAGGATGAAAGTCCCGCCCAGAGGCCTTCTTTGCCCAAACTCTTACTGGATGGACAGTTTCGGCATTCGTGCTGATCCGTGGGCTGCTGTGATCCTCGCAGAAGGTCTGAGACGCGTCTAGAACGTCGAGGTAGAGCACCTTGTATTCTTGCGCGATGGTGCTCGTCGGTAGGCCCAGCCTTCCTGTCTCGGAATCTGCGACATTGTGAAGGTGCGCAGACATGGTTTCGAGTTGTTTCTCCAAGTAGTGTACCGTGCGAGTGCAATACTCAATGTCCCCGTCTGCCGACTCACGGAAGCGATGTATCTCTGTGTGGTCCATCTCCAGCTCTGATACGCGGTTCTGTAGGGCAAAGTTGTGGCCCTTGAGCTTCAGCAGTTCGGCTTGGAGAGATGCAATGCAGTCTGAAGGTGGCCCAGTCGGACCGGGGCTTGGGAGAGGACTTGGGCCTTGCGGAGCACTTTGCAGGTCTATGGACCGAATCCTGAGACAAGTTGTCGACGGCTCGATGACTTTGCTTTCGGTATCCGATACTGGGATCAAATTGACAGCATTGCCCTCGTCGCCGTCGTCATTGGCGCTGTAACCCAGAAGAGGAGGGCTCTCTTCTGACCGTATCTATCGCCCAGTCAGGTACGACACCAACTCGTGAACCAGACAAGGCTTACTGGGGAATTCTTGTTGGTCAACGCCAGTCTGATGGCCTGACGCTTATTCGTAGGCGTCTTGACAGTTTTCGGCGCAGCCCGAGACCGAAGCCGTGTCGCCCGAGTGTCATTGCGGGATTCCTGTAGATTATGACAAAGGCCGGTGAATATCGACTGAATCTCATTCTGCTCTTCTTCGGATAGGTCGAGACTGGGTGTCCCCTGGGAAAATACGTCGTCGAAGTTGGCACATAGCCCACGCTTATCCCATTCGTGCAGGAGCTTCCGACGGATCTGTGTCTCCGTAAAGTCGTTTCCAGTGACTCGCTTCAGGTGATCTTGACCCGTCTGTAGCAAGTTGTCTCTGTACGTGACACACCAGTTGAGATAGGCCAGGAGTTGGAGGCGATTGCTGTCGCTCCAAACTCTCCCATCCCTCCGTCTGAGTGTCTTTTCCATGACAACATGAGACAAGGTAATGAAGGAATTTTGCCAGTGAGCGAGAGGGGGGAAGATCAATTTCCTCAGCCTCGCGTAGCAACCACGCTTGTGCTCTTGGTTACCAAGTGGCGCTCCCATCTTGCCGTCTCACCCCATGTCTCACAAATGACGAGCAACAATGATTGGCCGACGGGTACAGACATTGTGACTGCAATGACACTCTTGCTTTAGAGGAACTGCACTTTACCGTGACGAAAATTTTCATGCCTTGGGAGCCTGATTTCTAGGGAAAAAGCAAATGTGAGGAATCAAGTTGACACGATTGCAAACTGTCGGTGTAAAAGACAAGCCTTTCCGTCCTTTCTGGCACTCCTATCTCTTGTGACTACATCTGTTTGTTCGTAGCCAAGTCTTTCCAAGCCTCACTTACCAATATGCCGTTGCCCACGCCCGTCAGCCCTGATGAATCTGGGCCCAGCCCGCCTTGCTCAATGGGCGAGCCCAGCCCCTCCAAGAAGTTGGACCAGGCGGATGCAGAACGACTGTTTGAATCGACTCATGATCTCACCTTGAATCGCTGTATCATCGCGGTCGACTTTGGCACAACTGCATCAGCCGTCTCCGCCGTCAAGATACCCCGCGGTTGCTCCCCACAGTCCATACATACCAGCTTCGTTCAATCTATTGAGAACTTCCCAGACGCTGGCATGGTCTGCCGTCCAGACGATCCTATGTTGTTCAAGGTTCCTACCGAGGTCATGTATCCCTCCAACTCACGCTTTTACAAGCAGGGAGATATCATCCCCCAAGAAGCAAGTGATGGCGAGGGCGACGTCCCCATGCGCACTCAGACCCCTGGTATCCCCGATGCGATCGAGGATGAGGAGGTTGTCGATGACTGGCAGAGCTTTCGCTGGGGGTACCAAGTCACCCACCTCTGGTCCATCCCTACTACCCACAGCGACAAGATAACCTGTCCGCTAGCACGCTTCAAGCTCTTGCTAGATAAGAGTGAAACGACCAAGCCCGTCAGAGCTCACCTTGACAAGACCCTAAAGCCTCTTCGATTAAAGAGGGTCATCCGAACCAATTGCCAGCCCATCACTGACTTCCTCGCTCATTTACTAGCTCACACCAAGTTTGAGCTCCAAAAGAAGGGCGTCGACGACAGCTGGCAGTTTGAGGTTGTCCTCTGTGTGCCTGCGATATGGGACCCCAGGGCCCTTCGCGTCATGCAGACATCTCTGGCACATGCCATGGACCGCGCCGAGTTCCCGGGCGTTGATACCGAGAACAACAGCATTGAAAGACTGTTCATTGTTTCCGAGCCAGAGGCCGCGGCGACCTACATGGTGACCCAGAACTATGGCTTCAGAGTGAGTTGCAGAACCATTTTGTATGCTCCAAGTTGACTAACTCGACTGCAGCCTGGGGATACGGTTGTGCTCTTGGATGCGGGTATGAGTCCTGAAACCCATGGGCTGCGCATTACTAACAAAAGTAGGCGGCGGAATCGTCGATGCAGTCACATATAAGATTGAGAACCAGCTACCCCTGAGACTGAGCAAGGAAGTAGTCCCCCATGGCGGTAAGTAACTCATAGCAGGCCCCTGACCACAACTCTCACAGCACCAGGCGGACTCTGCGGATCCAGTTACCTCAACGAGTACTTCCGAGAGTACCTCCTCAAACTTCTCAAGAACCAAACCCAGCTCGAAGTCAACGGGGTCACCATAAGAGGTATTGTCGAAAACCTGATGAGCACCATCGAGACCAACCACAAGCGGTACTGGGACATCTACCGCCCCAAGAGCAAGCTTTCTCTCTTTGTTTCCGGTAACCTCACCCCCGGGAAAGGCCTCAAAGGCAACTGTGTCCATATTCCAGGGCAAGTTCGCAGTCTTTTCCTGGTCGTGTGTTCTCTCAAGCTGATGGTTTGCAGAAAGGCTATCGAGGCAATGTATCTCAAACTTTTTGTGCAGATTGGTGACATTTTGGAGAACCAAGTCATCCCTGCAAGAAACTATGGCTACAATGTCAATGTTGGTCTCAGACTCTTTCAAGGAAGCGCAGTTCTGCTTACATGGTGGTACAGAGAGTCATCCTGATGGGAGGTTTCGCCGGCTCCCCTTCCCTGCAGAAATGGCTGAAAAGGTTTCTGGATCGTCTGCGTAAGGACCACGGGCTTCGCCCCATTGAATTATACATTCCCGAAGACAAAGAAAGGTTCGCATATCTGCTCATGGCCCAGTCCATGCCGCTGACAGAGACGCAGGAGAATGGCAGTGAACGCCGTCTCCCAAGGCGCCGTCCTGCGAGCTCTTGACAAGAAGAATGGACCGGAGCGATTCGCGAGATCCAGCTACGGAATTCTGCGCTCCGAGCCTTGGGGCGAGTACAAAGAGCACAGCGGACAGCATTGCTATGTAGACCGGAACACCGGGGACGACTATGTATGGCACACCATATACTGGGTGTTGAAGAAGGTGAGACCATCCATCGACCTCCCCGGGGTTCTCAGACTGACGCAATGTCTGTAGGGAGACAGCATTGGGTCAAATTGGGTCAGCAAGGAGCCATTGGAATCCATTCATCACATCGAGTATGGCCACCCTCTCGTCTGCAAGGAGGTAATTTACGTCTCGGACACAGCTACCGAATCTCACTACCAAGTCAAGCACAAAAAGAACAAAGGTATGGCAGACGTATCCAACAGATTCTTCACTACTGACACCAGATCGCGGCAGGGGCCCAAATAGCCGGCACACTGGTGGTCGACTTTTCCTTTCTCCAGCAACAAGGTCTTATCGAACCCATAGAGCCAGAGAAGAACAAGAATGGCAAGCCGATCGGTAAGAGACACTGGAAGGTGGAATTCCTCATCTATCTCCAGGTAATTGGTCGTGACTTGAGCTGTAGGTGTCCATCAGCACGCCAAAGCAAGCCCAGAAGCTAAACGTTGTCATAGGTATTGTCAAGAGAGACGGAAAGGTTATCGAAAGCTGCCGGATCAACATCGCCCCTAGTTTCGACATGGGGACCATGTAGGGGTGTTACTTTTCGGAGGAACGATGGATGAAGAGCACTTCAAAGCGACCACTCGGACGAAACACTGTGTCCTGAGATAGTTAGTTAACATGGCCGAGCCTTTGTGACTGAGCCCTTGTCCCTGAGGCAAATTACAACCAAAAAGCGTACTGATCCTAGCCGTGAAGCCATTATTACGCATGCCTAGGTTATCTGATGACTCGCTTTCTGCTTGTTACCCGTGATGAGGCACCCTTCGAAAACTTTTCTGCGCATTAGGCGACTTAGTCTACTCCAATATCTTCTTTAACACAAATTTCCATCCCTCGGTTAGCCTGGGCTGCTCTTCTGATCGGGCCTATAGTCATTAAGTGACCTTCAGATCTTAGAGCGGTTACCCTCCTCAGTACTGGGAAACGGCCAGGGACGATTCTCTATGTCAAATTCGGTCAGCAACGCGTCTCACAAAGTATGTTGAGACAGATAGCTATGGATAACTGCTGGATGTCCGACCAGATGCGTTCGTTTCGCCCTCCATTTTTGGTAGACTGATAACAAGGCAAGGGGCTCTTCCCTCCACAAGCTGGTGGCTCCGTTATGGCTTCAGTGTAAACAATCCGAGTGCCATCTCTCGACCACTCAGGATCATCAATATCTCCACTTCCAGAAACACCGCTGCCAGCAGCATTGAGTTTCTGCCCAATGTAGGATCCCCTATCTTCGTATGGTCAATGAGCCATGGCGTAAAGAAGCGTCTCTGGCCGTTGTTCCGTACAGACGGCAGCTGTGACAACCAGATCGATGAGAGGTGGGCTCCTCTGAGTCCAGAGAGAAACATTTCTCTCTAGTCCACGTGTATCCATGACTACGGACCATTTGTCGTCGGATGAGATGTCCACTGGATCAACATAGTCAGGGTGGCTTGTCAACCAACGAACAGCCCCATCGACGAGATCGGCAGCGAAAACATGGATATTGTAAGATTCAGTCGGATATCCAATCCATATAACCTCGTTCCCTGAGCCACTGAACCCTCAAAGTTCGCCCACGGTCAAGGAACGTTCGTTTATGATCAACTGTCGCCCTTGGTAAATGCTCGCAGGGTCTGGGACGGCCGGTGCACCCTCAAAGTTGGCAACGATGAGGAGGTAGATATCGTCTGGCAGATAGTTTCCCGATTGAAGTCTACTTGTTTTTGCGATACACCCTGTTCCTCAAGGATTGATTGCCGAGTTGCATGATCCAACATCGGAACTAGGAGCAACGGGTGGCAGAGCGGTTATGGGCTCGGGGTTCGGTGGCGGTGGGATCTCGATCGTAGGTTTTCTTTAGGTATCGTGCGGTTAAGGGGAAGACTCCGGAGAATGACGAATCCTCGCTGCTGAAAAGAAAAGGAAGGCGACGAATAAACATGCCAGTTTAGTTGTGGTCGACGGCTTGATTCTAGAGCAGAGGTGGACGTCTATTTTTGGTTGGGGCGCTGATGCCAGATCTGAAGGCGTTTTCATGGCGGTTTACACAGCTATGTGTTCAAGAAAGGACGGAAAGAATGAAGTAACCAGAGTAAGGAAAGACAGGAGTCCCAGATGGCAAGGAGGATGGCCACCTTACACGTATCGACGGCGCTAGCAAGGGTCGGCCATGTTTAAGATTCCCTATACTCCGTACTCGGGCCAACTCCCGAGTACGCGTGTAGTTGCGAAGCAGATGTCTGATTGGCTACACAACACCATCGCCAAGAATACTCCGTACCAAGCGTGGAGACGTTGGGGCATGAACCCTCTCCCCTGTCCATGTCGTCAGCTCACACCTCATCTTTCTTGCAGATACTGTTAAAAGTGAGCTAAGATGAGTCCATGGGTCATGCTTCTCTCATTCTCCCAGCTCTATCTTTGTAATAGGGAACTCATTGGGTTCGGGGGTATACTCTAATATTACCATGCAAACACCTTCAGAGCTAGCAACTCTTGGGCCCTTTAATGTCGCTCAGAACCCAGGCATTAACACGTAGTCAAACGTTTAGAAGTAATGACGTCGTCCGTAGTCTCCCAGGGGTGCCCACCTCTACTATGCGATTATGCACGTTTGTGCATCACCACAGCCACTTCTGCAACCTGAATGAGCCACCCGTAGCAAGACACTCGCATCAACCATAGTCCGAGAAATCAGGCTGAGCTGGCTCCCCCTCGTTCTTTGTCCAATTGATATGCATCCTGTTTTCCACTTCATGACAAACAAACATCAATACTCACGAGGAAGCAACATAACGTCTTCTCACTTTAGCAGAGTATGGCACAAGAATCTGATACGCCCTCTGGGCTATCTCTTTCCCCAATTCCGATGACAGCAACCGGCTTTTTGGGCTCGACGGCCATATTTTTCAGAGTCAAGACCGGAGTCGTCTTGAAAGCTCCAGTTACCAGGCTGGAGGATCAAGTCATTCGTCTGAGGCCCAGTGTCGCGAGTGAATTCTCAAATGAAAAGCAGATCTTAACCAGGCTTGGTGACCATCCCAGAATCACAAAGTACGAGCAGATTCTGTACAACATAAAGATTGTTTGTTGATAAGAATCCAGGTATCTCGGGTGGTGCGACGAGTTCCCGACGGGCTTGCTGTTTGTCGAGGCCAGTCACGGCAACCTCCAGACTTTCCTAGATGACCCAAACAAGGATATATCCCTATCGCTACGCAAGAAACTCTACAGGCAAGCGATAGAGGCAGTTGCCTACATCCACAGTCGAGGTGTAGTCCATAGCGATCTCCGCCCCGACAACTTTCTCGTCCACGGCACAGACTTTGATCTCATGCTCTGCGACTTTGGTGGATCTTCCTGCGAGGATCTAGGGATCCCTGGTACCAACCTCCCAGACGATGGGTTCTTCGACCCTAACTCGGACTGGTCAAGTACACCAGCTACTGATATCTTTTCTCTCGGATCAATTCTGTACACTATCATCGCTGGGCACTGGCCTTATAGGGAACCTCCTTGCGGCTTCTTCACCTCGGGAGAAGAAGGGGATGAGTACGGATCCCGAGTCAACGACTTCTTCAGGGAGGGCATCTTTCCCGATACAAAGGGGCTGTACGGGGGAAAGATTATGCTGGGATGCTGGACTAAGAAATACTTCAGTGTTGATGAGATTTTGCGAGCACTGGATGCTTTGGAATCTTTCATAGTTAGTTCTCAGGTTTGTCAGGGCTAGTCAATAGATGCGCAGGCAGCTTTATACCCTTTGAGAGGTTATCTAACTTTCCATGATGCAGCCAGGTATGGGTCTTCTATTGCTATCAATTATGTCCGAGACATACAAGGGAAAAGCTAAAAAAAAAAAAAGAAGCCACTATATCTGTCGTACGCGGTTATCCCATCAAGGGCCGGGCTTCGGTTATAACAAAGAACACAATATCAACACTTCATAGCATCGTATCCCAATGCTAACGCCGTGGCTTCGTAACTATCTACGTTGCTTGACAGGATCACACCAATCGTATAGAAGTTGGTACGCATGTCTTGAAAACGATTTCCCGATCAGATTCGTCCAGACCCTTCTTCTCGTGAATCTCAAAAACGCCAATCCTCACCATGTCCCCCGAGGCAGTCGGCAAGACAATGAGACCTCGAGATACGCGGAGGAGTAACAGGGAAATCTGACCGCCAGGGATATCCCTCATTTGCATCACCTCTTCAATCGCCTGGGCATCTTCTTTTGTATCGGGGAGTAGATAAATGCAGTGACTTTGGTTGCTGGGGTTCCATTCATCAGGTCCCATAATCAGCTGTAGGTCTGCAATGTTGATGCACTCACAAAGGGGGCGCATCTTGGCCTCTATGACCATGTGAGCATCGCTGACGCTTCCAAAGGGCAAGTTTTGATGAACGAGATCGACAGAGTAGCTGTGGACCACGGCCTCGTCCGGCTGCCTCGGGACAAGACGGTCGTCCCGGCTCACAAGGTTCTGAATGGGGCCGTCGATGGCTGCCCATGACCATGAAGGAGCTCTATATACGCTTGCACGACGTGATCTTGACGGATCAAGTACGTGCCACCGAAGCTGATCCAACACGGAGATGCCGTTTGACAGACTCACGAGCAGGCCTGCAATGTAAGCCGGCTTCTCTTGGCGCTCCTTTGAGACGTCCCAGATGTGAGATACCAAGGCTGAGATTGCCAGCAGTTTATCGCCGGGAACTCCTATGTGACGAGTCGTGTAGTCCATCAAGAGGTGCTGCCATTGATTCGAGGTTGGGAGCTGAAGTGAGGCCCCGATGGGGTAAATGTTGTCGACCAAGGACTCGATGCTCCCCGATACCTTGTCTGCCAAGGCGACGATATCCCCGCCGCAACCACACATGGAGGTTGAGCAAGACCAGTAGAGTTGTCTCTCAGAGTAGATGAGTATCCGCCGTGATAGCAGCGACTCTTGCAAGGTCCACCCGCGTGTCGTCGTAGGCTCGGGTGACCCTTGTGCTTCCAACAACAAGTACATGTGGCCTTCGTCGGCGCCGTTCTCGTTTCGGAGAGGTAGTTGAAAGGGCCCGGTAGCGAATGGATAGCTCTTTCGATGGAAGAGAAACCCTTGCTCAGAGCTGGTAGCGGCAGCGGCGCAGATCGTGACGGTGGCACTTCCGTAGTAGGTTGCCATGCGAGATATCTCTTCTGCCTTGTCTTGGTCGCTGTCCTGTTGGATGCAGAGTGCGTCAACCCATAGATATCGCAGCCCGAGTTTTCGAACGACACAGACGGCATCTTGAATAGTTTTTGAAAGTTCTGAAGAGGAGAAACCACCGTATAGATGTTGGCTTTGGGACTCGGTCAGCGTTAGCGATTGTTGGCCTCCCCAGCAGTAGGAGAGCGCGGCGAAGCCCGATGAGTAAAGCACGGCTTTTTCGTGGTCTGATAGCATGTCGAACTTGATGAGTTTGATGTGACCTGCAGTTCCAGCTTGGACGTCTAGCAGTCGGGTCGGGATATTGGCAATGTCGATCTCCTCGCTCCCCAAGCCCTCGCCAACGTGCCGCAGCCTGGTCTCTGACGCGTCTGTCAGACGCTCACGGCATCGCCCGTGCTTTTCTAGACACGTATCAAGGCACCGACGGGCAAAATCCCAGCTGGCATCAGAGTCGACGTTGGACTCGTAAGGACGAGAGTCGATGAACTTGGAAGCTCCGTCGCCGGGCATTGCCCAAATGTGCAGCCACCCTATGGAGAGCGTCCAAGAGTACTGCTCGGTTGAGAGAGTCGACGTGATGGCACAACCGGCTGGAACTCCCTCCAGAGCGGTTATATCCGCGCTCAGGTGGAATTTCCCTACAGTGACTAAAGATTCTATCGTGTCCAAGTTGAAGAAATCCTCGATCTGAGTGATAATATCATCAGAAGGACCGAGAGAATCGACGAGATACTCATAGAGCAGGCAGCCCGATCGGGCAGCAGCCACAGCATCTCTGAGCCCATACTGGAGTGTAACCGAGTATCTTCTGCGTACTTCGTTATCGTGAAGCTTCCCGCAGGAACCGCACGCGCGGTACTCGGGGCTCGCAACCGTGCCTTTGCCTGACCATCCGCACGGGCAGTGAATCACGGTGTGCTCTTGACCGGTCAGGACAACATTGTGCCGACAGTGTTCGCACGAGTGAGGATTGTCAAAGGTGAGCAGCTGTCTTGGCCGTTGTTCCAAGGGGAGGCCCATGTCCCTAAGGAGTTCGTCGAGCCGGCTTCTCTGAGACATTGAGCTTGGGTCAAGTTGACTCATTGCAAATGAACATGATTGCTGCCTACGACCCGATGATTAAGACAGAGTAGACCTGCGAGAATAACAAGGGATAACCCACAGAGTCAGGGCTAGTTAGAGTGTGTATTCTCGTTGCCGATAGATTGTGCGACGAAGCGGAGAATAGCCTGACGCTGAAAGGCTGGCTTGTGAGATAATATTGAAGCAAAGAAGAGCCTGGGGTGCGGGGAAAGGAAATCTGGTTGCCAGGGTCAGTGTTGCCTGATCTCTGTGTTTCATTCGCCAACACGGCGAGAACCTGGCCGCGGCCTTGCCTGCAACCCGCATAACCAGCCAACGCGTGCAGAATAGCATTTCATCTGTCGCTTTTATACCTACCCAAGTCAGGTTTCCCGAAACCCCTAATCGGTATATAGACTTAATGGCGGCTCACGAAAAACGATAGACCATCATCATGCAACCGCCGAGCGATGAGTGCCGATAACATCAGTACAGAGCAAAAAGAAACAACATACAACATTGGGGATTCGCTAGTCGTCACCGACCTAGCTACTAATCCAACTCTTGCTAGGTTATCGGTGGGAGATCAGACGGGATCCCGAGCTTTCTAGCAGATATGGTCGTATGTACTTGGGTTGAAGGCAAGCAGCCCCTATTTCTGAATGCCGCCCACGCTCTCATAGTCACGAATGTCAATCGTCCTCACCGTCACCAGTCCATCTCAAATGTTCAAGTATTTTTAAATTAACATGTTGGGTGTTTAGTATGCCTCTATCTGTCTAATCCGGGTATCGCACTATCCCAACTTCCTCTCGGCTTAAGCATACTCGTCGTCGAGTCCATACTGAGCATCCATATCTGGATCATCCTCATCGTAACCACCCTCAAACTCTCCGCCTCCAAACTCTTCTCCGTCGCCATAATTTTGTGTATCGTCGTACTGCTCCTCTTCTTCCTCTTCCTCTTCCTCCTGGGGAGCTTCCGTCTCATCGCCAACCATACTCTCGTTCCCTACCTCGCTTGCGTCGTCGCCGCCCATGGTGCTGCCAGCGGCGCTCGTCTTTTGGCTTGTGGCCTCCGATCCGGGTCCTCCGACGTTGGGCATGTCGAAAATGTTGCGAATGGCGTCGTAGTTGATCCTCTTGGACCACGCGCGATCCTTGGCGACATTGACGGCCGCCTCGGCTGCTGAGCTGGCAGGGCTGGTCTGTCCCTCACCCATCCTGGCTCGCTTCCGTCGCTTTCGTGTCTGCTTTGGTCGCTCTGCTTCAACCTTTTTCCTGAACACCTTTTCTTGGTGCTTTCGTAGCCACTCCTTATTTTGATTCACCCAGATCATCTCCTTGATCTGGGCTTCTTCCGGTGACAAGAGACAATTGATGACCTCGGGATCGTCGGCGAATTCGTCTTCTGTCACGTCGGCAGACATGGAGACCTCCTTCTGGGGACGTTGTTGCAATGCCCAGACGGTGTGGATCTGCGCTCGCTGCTCAGCATTCGAGTAGGCCATGGCGTGCTCGTAAGTCAAAGGATCGTTAAAGATCTCTTCAATGACTCCCTCCAGTTCCTGTTCATCCTGCTCCCACTCCTCGTTGATGGGTAATTGAGGCTTTCCCTTTTGCTTCCCATTCGCCCGAGAATCTGCTTCTAGCTCCTCTTCCAGCGCGTCGCCGAATTCTTCAACCAAGTTGTCGAGATTCTCCACGTTGGCTTCTTCACCCTGGTCGTCTGTCGCGTTGTTCCCATTGAGTCTGTTAATCAGTGATGGGTCCTTTGCGATCTTTGATGGAATAGGTGGAATGATAAATCCATCGTCATCGCGACGGTATTCCACGACCGGAGCCTTGGAAAGGTCGGCGCCGCCTTCAGTCAATTGGGGATCAATCTTGTCGGCCAGGGCATCTTCGCCCTCATCACCCTCCAAGTCTGTCGATGGTCGCTTGCGCTTCTTGCTCTTGCCCTCCAACGTCTTTTTATACTCTTCAGTGTTTCTGTAAAACGAGGGTGGGTCGTGTGAGCTCTCCAGGAAATCCTGCTTCAAAAAGTCCTCGACCGACATTCGGCTCGATTCGGTGACCTTGAACTCTTGCAAACGGCTCTGGATGGTGTGATTGGTGACCTTGACGATGTAGACGACTTCTCGCACAGTTCGTCGAAAGTTGTGCATGCGCGCAGCCATGAGAAGACAGGCACCACAGATACCAGAGGGTCGACGACCCATGACCATCCAATCCCGACTCATACGCTTGACCAAGCGAACGGCATCCTCTGCAACCTTGGCAGTCTCCTGGTGAAACTCCATCTTTGTCGCAAACCGCCAGATGAGATCCTCGGGGTACACAGGGATGAGACCGTCGTTGCCGATTGGAACCACCTCGTTGAGCTTCTTGAAGATGCGGCCGAGTTTGAAGACGTTGAGCTGCACCAGATCGGCCAGATCAATAAGCATAACCTTACATGGCGGCTGAGCTCTGCAAGCGGCGTATAGGCAGACGGCGGCGACACTGGCGAGGGTGCGGCCCTGTACAAAGTTGGCGCTCGAGGCGAGCTTGAAGACCTGCGTTCCAGCCGTGATCAAGCTCTCGCCGACATTGAGCTGCTGCGCATATCCCTGCATCAAACTCTTGGCCTCTCGAATGCTCTTCTCCCTATCTTCTGATCCACCAACCCTCCTAAAAGCAGGTCCCATACTTCGGACACCAGCCTGATCGGCACCAATATAAGACCCATGAACAACCGCAGCGCCATTGGAGGACTCTCCAAAGGTAATCTCGGAAACAATGTTGCTGTCGTCAGCAATGCGACCGCAGGTCTGGCATGTGCCGTCGACGACATTCGGGTTCGGACACTTCTTGTTGGGACATTGCGGACGAGACGGAGCGGCGAGCGAAGCAGCATTGCGATTGATGGCGTTCATTCGAAGGGATTGTGAGGCCGAGGCGGTGGCGACAGCAGCAGCAGCAGCTTTACGTTCCTCTCGCTCCCGCATAGCTCGGACGGGATTGGGCTTTGCGAACCGAGGCTTGACTGTTGGACGCAGGCCATTCGGACCCGACTTTGGAGGCGTGAGAAAGGACGACATATTGGCTAGGTGTATCTGTAAGGTGGTGGGAAACTTCAACCCGGTCTCGATCTCCTCCCCAGGCCGTCAGACGGCCAGCAAGCAAACAGCCGCTGCCTCACAGCGTCGGGGAAAGAAAGGCAGGTAGCGTAGCGTAGCTGAGAGACAGGAGGTTATCGCGATAACGAAGAAAATCGAGGGAGGACGCGTTGATACTCGCAAAGAAAAATCGTGCGCTGCGGTGGTGGCGGGGTGTTTTCAGGTGGAAATTGGAATCGATGGTCGAGTGGGGAAGGTTTCTCTCACGGTCACCACCCCGGCCGGTCTGACTCACGGGGCAGCGAGGCGATGATGGTTCGAATACCGGAAACTGATGTTTTTCGCGTGACGTTCAGATTCGTGAAAAGGTCTCCCAGCACTGCGTGTGCAGTCGTATTGCTCGAGGTGTTTCTGTATTTTTTATTGATGAGGCTTTTTGTATTGCGGAGAAGGCAAAAAGGGAGAAAGAAGCTTTTACTCTGCTGTTTTTGCAGAGGTTGGTGACGAGCAGGTGATGCCGCGGTTTAACCGCCACCAAATACTTGTGCAGCATCAGACGAAAGATTAACTTAGAAGCCATGATCAGTGAAGTGACAAACAAAACTCCGACTTGGGAGAATTAGGCCTTATTTTCGTCCCTTCTACGGCGGTACCATTTCAGTGAATATTGTACTCCGTAGTCATTTGAGAATTAGTTTATTATCCTGTTCCGGAAGTACACGTTATTTCCAAATTCAGTGCTTTGCTCAACTCCCCATGTACACGGATAAAGATAAATAAAAATTTACCCTAATAAAATAACAATGCTTTCAATCTTTTTATCTACTTATTCCACCTTGACAGCCACCTTGAGGAAAGGATAAGCTAATCGCTTTGTACATCTTGGTGTCCGCATGATGGTCCCCTCACTCATGTCAGCGGCGTTTCGGCCCGGCACCCGCCACTCCCTCTCATACCCACCCAAATGGATCTCTAGATGCGCCGTATTCCTTCAGATGCCAACATGGCCGTGTAGTTACCAATCAATCCTAAGGCTCGTGGGCCGAGTCACGTAGTGCGGAGAAAGGATGGCAGTATGAGACTCGGTGCTATAATTACGTCAGACTCTGCCCCGCGATGCCAGCTCCGAATCCTCAACTGAGAACACACATTCACATCTACACTTCCTCCATAGACAAAAGACATTTACCGAGACATCCCTATAAGCACCTACAAGATGGAGTCCCCCTTTACTGTTTCTGCCAAGCCCGGCGGTGATATCTGGAAGCAGCCTCCTTCCCATGATGTCTTTACTGGTGAGCTGCCTGCCCCTCAATGCCCCTCACCATCAATCGCTCAATGCTAACTGCTCAGCTCCCTCCCGCACTCACTCCTCCGGCCCCCTTCAAAGCCTCATCTCAGCAACCCTCACCTTCACCTTGACCTACACCCACCAGTATGACCAGGCCGGCCTCCTGCTCACCCTCACCAAGCCCGGCTCTTCCCAGAGGAAGTGGATCAAGACGGGCATCGAGTACTTCAACAACCACCCCCGCTTCGCCACTGTCGGTTGCGATTCTTTCAGCGACTGGAGTCTCGCGCCTGTGCCTGAAAGGGACGAGGCTGCTATCAAGAAAGGTGACAAGAGCGCCACCATTGTTCTTGAGAAGGAGAAGAGTGTGCTCGGGTTGTGTTGGTGGATCTTTTGGGTTGATGATGCTGGTGAAAAGGTGCCCTTGAGACAGCTCTGCTGGCCATTCGGTGAGGATGGATGGGAGGTTGAGGTCGGTGCCGCAGTGGCACGACCTAACAAGGACGTCACGGAAGAGTTGGATGCCAAGTTTGAGAACTTTGAGGTCAAGTGGGAGTCTACTTGAACAGTCCTCATTTCATAGATGAACCTCACAATCAACATATCACGCATCAGACAGCAAAAACACCAATTTGAGGTGGCCGAATTTCTCATTACCTCGGACCCTGACGGAGCTAGCGCCAGGGAGGATCGCTCAGCGACCCTTTTTGAGTATTCTAATCATCAAGATCATAACTTCGTTTATCGGCGAGTTGTTTTGTCCTTCGCCCCCAAGACCATGCAGGAGGATCTTTTGTTTCTCCATCAAAAACAAAGGGAAAGCAAAAAAAAGGAGGTGTCAGTCTGGATTTTTTTACCAGGAGACGAAAAGGGGGGGGCCCGTAAAAGACGTGCACATGTTTGACTGTGTGAGTAGGGAGTATTATGCCTTTGGGCCCCCCCGAGTGTTCCTAGTGTGAGTGGGAGAGTTTTGTATCCGTTTCGCGTCTAAGCATAATGAAACGCCAGCGCAAGAACCGCAATAAACACAATTAAACTCCAAAAAGATCCATTCGTGTAGAAACCGAGATGGTGCAAAATCAGTCGTGGTTTCAATCTTGGAAAATTTGCTCGCGGGTTGAGAAAGGCAAGCAAAGCTCCAGTTCTTCACAAGTTCTCCAGAAACTCTGAAGGCGAATGTAGGAACCAGTCATACAATCAAGATGCCAGTCCCAGTCCAATAAAAGACCGTAAAAACGCCAGAGTAGAAAAAAATGTTCCAGTGCCGCAAGTGTAATGGGTATCAAAGCAAAAGACGAGCGCAGAAGAGCAACGCACAGCGAAAACCAAGGAGTAACACACAATAAGGGGAGCAGAGGATGGTGGGCTCGTGTACCGGGCGTCATTAGATCCTCTCAGGCTCTTGTACTTTCTCAAATCAGACAATTTCGGTCGGCCAACCTCGTGAAAAGAAGGGGAGTCATGTAGTAAAACAAAGCTCCTTAGGACGTCAATCTGATGAGGGGGAGCGTGAAAAGCAACCAAGAATCCAACGCCGGCTCGAGTAATTCCCATCGTGATACACTTTTTTTTGGTGTTTTGTTTCCTTTTTCGGTTCTCCGTGTTTTTTTGTTGTTTCCGCACTCATCCTCCAGCAGAGATCCAGAATTGGCGGGTTACACGCGCATCTGGAGGCCTGAGTGTTTTGGTATGTGTACAGTGGGTGGGTTCGTTCGTTCGTTCTTGTCGACACCTCTCAGACAGTCTTTGGCGTCCGAGCATTGCTGACGTCGATGACATCGTCGAGGTGGTTGCACATGGCTACAAACAGGTCGAAGAAGAGCTTGCTGCCGCCCGCCTCCATCTCGGCCTGCATGGTCCCGCTCCGCTTAAAGGTCTTGCGACAGCGGATGATCAGGGCGAGGTAGTGAGCGCGCAGGCGGCTGTCCGAGTCCGGGGTGTGGGTGTAGGCGTACTGAGCGGACCGCAGGATAGTGGCGACGTCGATGCCGGCCTGAAGCCCTTGCTTGCGCAGGGCCAGGCGCTTAAGCTCTTCGAGGCCGTAGCGGTCGGCGGCGCAGTAGATGACGGTGTCGCGGAGGATTTCGACACCCAGACTGGACAGGTAGACGGAGGCTTCGCCGGCGCGGCCACCTCCGGTTTCGGGGTTGGGGGATGACTGAGGTGTTCGACCGTAGTCCTCGAGTTCCCAAGAGTTGCGGTGTCTGTTGTGAAGCAGGCGGGGATAGTAGTCACCCTTGTACAGGTACTCGAGGACGGCCGAGAAGACCTCGGGTTCTTCGTCGGGGAGGGAGATCCTCTTGCTCTGCGCATCAAAGGGGCTTCCGCGGCAGGCAGCCTCAAAGAAAGGCGACTGGCGGAGCACATCCTCGTGCGCTGCAAAGAGCCGGCCGTCACGGCCCACAGTGAGGGTCACGATGGGCGAGGGGGAGGGCGCGGCAGCGGGGGACTTTTGCTGGGGTGTCGTGTCCCGCTCGTTGAGCGATCTCTGCAGTTTCGACATCTTGACGTGGTCCCGATGGGAGCCCGATCTCTTTAGTCTCGCAGACTTGTCGACGCGGTTTGGGTCTTGCGACCGGACTGAGCGCTTGAACATGGCTGCGGTTGTTTTCGGTGTGATATTAAAGAGTGAACTCGTGGCGGGAGGGGAGATTCGAGGGAAGAAAGGGGAGAACAAGGACACACGAAAAGAGCGTGAATATGTTTTTATCTATTCTCCCGGCTGACTTTTTGTATTCGATCGACTTGGCTAGAGAGTGACGAAATGAGCGAAGAGAGGAGAGAGAGAGAGAAAGAGAGGGGAAAAGAGAGCGACGCGCAACAAAAAAGATTGACAAAGGAGGGCCCGGGCGGAAGAATATGCCGTAAGACGATATCCTCGTGATGAAGCTTTGCGACCCTGATTTTAGTTGCGAGTGGGGGGGAGGGAGAAAGAGAGGAAGTCGGGGGGTTTGGGGGAGGTGACCTGTATTTAACTATTCTTGGTGGAGGGATGGATCCAGGGATGCCCTCACTCCCCAGCCATTCACATTGTCTTGCACACCGCGGGGTTCCGTTCAAATACCAGGATTTAACAGGCATCCCACTGCAACCACGTCAGTCTTGTCGATTAGAGAGCCTCTCTGATAGGTCAAGCTATTTCATTTTCAAGCCCAGTCAGTCCCAAATCCCAATGCTTGGGTTCGGCTCTGTCTCGCTAAAATTAAGAGGCGCCAGCTCGTCTTGGCTATCCCTGTAACTTGACCTCCAATGGATTCATGCCCGACTCGTCATCTTCTCTCTCTCATCTTCTCTCAGTGACGCCTTTGATGCTTCCCAGTATCTATCCCAGTCATATCCGCACAGCCTCATCTCAAACCTGTCTCGTCTCATCCCATCTCCAATCACCATGGACATCCTGTTGCCACTCTCTGCAGCCACCTTCAGTGTAACTCGACAGTCCAACGACTCCAAAGAGCGCCCGTCGTGTCGCGTCACCGGCTCACCAGCCTGATACCCAATCGTCAGGCTCCGTGAAGACACTACCAAACCAGATCATCTGTGCAAATCAGGGCCCCATCCCTGATTGGTGACTCGACCAGTTCTACCCAACCTGCCGGCGCCCAAGATGGTGTGGACGAGTCCCAAGCTCTTGCACATGCCTCACGCCGCTACCATTTTTGGTACATATTCACGGTCGTCCAAGTGCACTGCACCCGAACTCCGTCACATTTTACGCCTCGTTTCAAAATTTGACTCATTCCATGAACCCATCATGGCCACATTCAACGCTCCGTGAAGCCAAGCAACGTTCAAGGATGCATACCCGTTGCAACGGTCCCATTTCAACCGTCACTGCACGCACGTTGCCCCAACGTCTGCAAGAACCGAGTCAATTTCTAGGGTATTAAGAGGCTTTGTAACATGCATGCATCTAACAACCTGGCTCATATTGAGCGTACCAGGTCGAGTCCATCATTCTTCGCCAACAAGTCACCACCAAGGGTAAGCCCTGTCAAGTATCGTGCCTGTACATCCGCCTCTTCACCAGCTTTCCCCTCTCCAATCCATCTACCCATGCCGCACACCTATCAATTTTCAAGCGCCTCCTGCGCAGCAGCGATGGCGCGGGCCTCGGACAGTGATCGTGTCAGGCTTTCTCGAATGCCGACCAAGCCTTGCATCAGGATGTACACTAACAGATCGTCAACATCAAAATGCTGCCGTTTTCAAGAAATACTTACTGATAGGAGCCAAGAATACAAACCCGATAGAGTACAGAGTCACTGCCTCATCCGAACCAACCTCGTTCTTGTCAAGCCAGAAGAAGGCATACCAGTTAGTGACGAGATGGCCAAAGGCCGCCCACCCCAGGTAGATAGCCGCGGAGACCATGAGGCCGAGCAGATGCAGTCCAATTGCCTGTATCATCATTGTCAGTATTGTCAGTTGTGATGGAGGTTAAAGTCACACGTACATATGGACGTCGAATGCTGTTGAGCCAGAGGATCTCGATCACCATGATGATAGGTGCAATCACGTACAGGGCCAGGATGACAAAGGCGCGAAGTGATCCTTCGTCAAAGATGTCGGCCACTGCTAAGGTTAGCATAAGGCGGAGAGATGCGATACATCATCACTTACATGGTGCTTCTGGGGCAGCTCTCACGGCGCCTGCCCAAATCGTGGTGCCATTTGGTGGAGTGGTGGACTCGGGAGGCTGGGGTTCACCAGCAGCGTCATCGTCATCATGTTGGCGGGTGATGAAGAAGTAGATGACCGAATTCGCGAAGGAAAAGACCACTGTAGTAGTGTAAAACATGGTGAAGTAGAATTGCTTCCGGAGACTGGCCATGTGCCTCGGCAGCGACATGGCTCGGATGAGGATACCCTCGAAGCCATCGATATGGTGAGAGTGGGGATAGTACAGGTGGGTGAAGGTCCATGACTGTCATCTAGGTCAGTTGGGAAGGAGGGAACCGAGCGGGGAGACTCACAAAGGCGATCAGCTGGTACAGAAAAGCAAAGAAGAAGCTGATGTTGGCAAAGTCGAACACGATGCGCCAGTCGGAGAAATCACTCGGTTCATTGATCTCGTAATCGAGAATCACGATGCCCATGGCGAGCAGGGCTGCCAGAGCCAGGCCTCGGAGGATCACGAGAACGTTTTGGGGGATGAACCGCCAGGGAGAATGGCATGCTCGAAGGAAGGCAGGCTGTGAAGATCATCGAGTCAGCGAAGCAGGCCGGGGTTTCCATCAGGCCAAGACTTACATGGTCTTGCATCACACCGGGGCCTGGAAGCCCATTGGCACCTTGAAGAAGAGGAGCCGAATCCATGATGAAGGCTCAGCGAGAAAGAACAGGAAGGGTACGAAATATGCTGTAATTGATGTAGACGAACAGATGATGGTGATAGCTCCAAGAGGAACGACGAGGCCAAGATAGGTGGGCACTGAGGCGTCAGAGGGAAGACGACGAACAATTGAAGAGAGGGTGAATGTGTTGAGAGGAGAGAAAATGGGAGAGTCGAGGGAGTTGAAGAGAGAGAGCATGTTGGAGCGGAGCGGAAGGAAGGTGCTAAGTGTTGGTTTGAGGAAGGTGCATCTCTGTCGTCGCTTGGCCCTCATCTCGAATTGTTTTAGCAGGTGCGAGAGACGGGCAGTGTTGGGTAATGTTAGCAGAGGATAGAGGCATCCGTTCATCATGGATAATTGATACCAGCTTGGTTTGCTTGGTCTCGGGTTTGTTCGACTCATCCGGGCCTGTTTGTGAAATGTTCAACGTTCATTATCAGTAGGCCTACGATACCACCAATCCATCGCCATCGTCTCTCGTATCACTATCGTACACACCCATTGGCTTCATCTCAATTGCTTCGAGCCTACTCCTTCTTGTGAGCGCTGGCGTGACCTTCCCGCTCCATACCCTGACAACCAGTGACCTTGCCTGCAATCTCCTCGGCCCTGCCGTAGCCGTGCTGATGGTTGGGGTCCTGCTGCTCTCTCATCTCTCCAACCTTCTTCAGCGCGGCCAGACCTGCCGCCTTGTCCTGTTCGCCTGAGGCCTTCCATGCGTGGGAGCCAGTGAGGACACCGACGGTGGCCTGGGAGGTAAGTCAGTAAGAGGCAACGGAGAAGAGATGATGAGCAAGTACCTCAGCTGCACCCTTGGCGTATTGGTAGTGGCTGCCAATGAGGCCTGGCTGAGAGCCCTGAGGCTGCTGCTGCTGCTGCTGCTGCTGCTGGTTGTTGTTGCTGTCGGACATGGTGAAGATGTTCAAGAAGATTCGTCAAGTAAAGCTGCTGTATTGATGCTAAGAGTAAATACCAGGTAAAAGAGTAAACAGGTCCCTCGATCACAAGACGCCCTTTAAATACCACGCTTCTCACTCGCCAATTGCGCCGATGACATCGCTCTCATGCTCCTCGTGCTGTCATGACATCACCTTTCTCGTGCTTCTAGCGTTCCCAAACGTCCCTGGAAATGTGGGGGCTTCTCACCAGCCACAAGGGTCAAGCCTCGAACGCCTCAGCTGTTCGCTCTAGAGTCTGGCCCGTGCACCCAAGCTCCCATGAGCCACATGTCCATTTCGCAGCGCCTGTCTGTCCCCATTCAACACGGAGTTGTCAAGCTCCCATCAACCTCACTCATTGACTCTAGCCCATTCGCTCTCCGACCGTCGCCATGCTTTCTAGTCTCGGTAACCCGCGGCAGGCTGCCGCGCAGCTCATGAACTTTGCGCTGATCCTGTCCACGGCCTTCATGGTAAGTCGTGACGATGCGCTTGGGTATACGTGCTAACAGTCGCAGATGTGGAAGGGTCTCTCCGTCATCACCGACTCACCGTCCCCGATCGTCGTTGTCCTTTCTGGCTCGATGGAGCCCGCATTCCAGCGCGGTGACCTCTTGTTCCTATGGAATCGAAATCTGTTGCGCGAGACTGAAGTTGGAGAGGTGGTGGTCTACAACGTCAAGGACAAGGATATCCCCATTGTGCACCGTGTAGTGCGCAAGTTTGGCAATGGGTACGGCGTCAAGAATTCAAGACTGACACGCAGCGACTGACAGATATCTATAGTGACAAAGCCGAGCTTCTCACAAAGGGCGACAACAACCTGTCGGACGATACCGAACTGTATGCAAAGGGACAGGACTACCTGGAGCGCAAGGACATTATTGGCAGCGTGGTGGCATACATGCCGTTTGTTGGATACGTGACGATTCTGTTGTCAGAGCACCCTTGGCTCAAGACGGTGATGCTGGGTATCATGGGTCTGTTGGTGGTTCTGCAGAGAGAATAGACGAGCGAGTTGGATATGTATGGATCGTAAGCGAATATGCGCGAGAGCAGAGCAAAAGATTTGTCAAGCAAGCTAGGATTGGGAGAAACTGCCGTAGATTTGATACCCACACAGTCTGGCACTAGAAATCTCGTTACCGCCAGATGTCGGCGATTTCCCAATAGGGAATCATCCAGTCGTGACAGATTTGGTGTGTTGCTTTTGATCCTGAGGACGCCAAGTCGGCAAAGAGGATGCGACCACTACGTCCGTGAGCCGACATGGTTCAGCTCCCCGGCAAAGGCTACTTCATTTGGGGCTGAGAAGCAATCACAGCCACCGTCTAGAATAGAGTGATGAAGGATACTGGTGTTGGTGCTCACAAGACTTCGTTTAAGCTGCAGGATGGGTTTAGTGAGTCACCGTGGACGTACGAGCAGGATCAATGAAGTGAAAGATGCATAGCCCTACGTCCTCGCCTCGGCGATTTCTCTTCCCAGCCCCTAGTCCAATTTTAGGTCAGTGTCGATCGTTTCCCAAAGAGCACGGGTCGATAGAGGTCCAGGCAATGGTCGGCCGCCGTGGAGATGGAAGCGAAAAGCACAGCAGTCTCCTGTTGGTCTCTAATTGGGTACTCTAACTGCGACCTGGACATTGTACGACTTTGTTGGTTACACGCTGCGGCTATGAGTCTGGGGCGTTTCAAGTGAGATCCTTCAAATGAGGCTTGCTTCACGAACTGCAGAGTGACTCAGTAGGTCATCATGTACGGACATTTACACCACAGGCCTGAGAATAGCAGAAACTTGCCTCGCTTGTCGAGATCCGTCTCACCTCCTTTTAACACTGCCATCCTATCATGCCTTAGACCGCGCCATTCCCGCGCCCGACAAGCCCCTTGAACACCACCGAGACACCAGTGACGCCCCCTTCAAAGCACCGCGAGCCAATCAAGCAAAACAACCAACATGCTAAGGCCACAGGGGGCAAGGGTCCCCGACGCGCATCTAGTTTAATTCTGCACTCGCAACGCAACGCTAATATCATCGAAGGATTTGCCTGGGGTTGAGAGGGAGGGGGGGCGAGGAAGCATTAAATAAATCTCTGCTCCCGGTGGGTGTGGTGTGTCTTGAGAATCTCTTCTTTGATCTCTTGCGTCAGCTGTCCGTCGTAGAGTCCTTTCGTTTCTCGTCATTCTTTACTCTCTATCGCTGTGCGTGTTACTTTCCATATCGCGATCAACGTTTCACGAATCACCCCACGAAACTCTTCCATCTTCCATCTCCAGGATCTCTTATCGCGACGACTCACCATGGCTCCTGAATCTTCAACCCAGACGGACGATGCCATCGCATCCTCCTCCGCCGCGCCAACTCGACCTCCTCCCACACAGCCGCCACCCAAC
Source organism: Fusarium piperis (assembly GCA_027886205.1). NCBI lineage: Eukaryota > Fungi > Ascomycota > Sordariomycetes > Hypocreales > Nectriaceae > Fusarium > Fusarium piperis. The sequence continues at coordinate 273,675 of RZGM01000035.1, forward strand.
GCTCAGGCCCAAACACAGACGGGCTTCCAGCTATACCCTGGCTCCTACGGTCAGGCCTTTACGCCCTATCAACAGCAGCCTGCGAACAATGGCCAGCAGCAGCCCGTGTTTATGGGCCAGCAGCAGTGGACGCCTCCTCCGCTGGTAGAGACCAAGTCGTGGAAGGCGACCAAGTTGGGATTGCACGGCTCTTCCATAGTCTGTTGCATCGTCGGCATGGGTCTCGCATTCTCCCTCATTGGGCAAGATGATGATGGCTATATGGGTTTGGATATCCTGGGCATCACTTCAGGTCCCATCGTGCGTCTCTCAATACTCACCCACTCATTTGCCCATCTAATACTAATCTTGTACAGCTCGCCTTCGCCCTTATTTGCGACACTGTTGAGGTCATCATCCGTGTTGTGCGCAAGCTCAAGTCTGGAATTCACCCCGGCGTCCAGATCGCCCTGTCGCTCATCATCTGGATCATGACCTCCATCATCGGCGGTATGCAGGCTACTTACAGCGCCATATTCAACGACGACTACAGCGAATGTTCCCCCCGTTCCACCCGCTATGGCCGTTATGACGACGAGTACGAGTCGTGCAAGGACCAGTACAACGGTATCCGCCCCAAGATCATCGTCATGTCCGTCTTCACATTCATGGTCTTCTGCGCCCACTTCATCCTGTTCGTCTTTGCCTGCATCGACGTGGCCAGGCGGAACCGTAACAAGCATGCCCCGGTCACCATGATTTTCGCCGCTCCGCCGTACTGGGGCCCAACGAGCCAGGGCTTCCAGCAGATGCCGCAGAATGATGGGCCGCCTGCGCAGAACCAGGGACAGCCCATTCCTATGCAGACCTGGGCGATGCCTCAGATGAATGAGAAGGGCAACGCCCCGATGGCGGCAACTCAGGCCCCGACGGACCGTTATGCTTAGGTTGGGGAATGATTCAGAGGCGTTGGGTCGTAATGGTAATCACGGAGGAATATGTGTGCTACGTTGATAGATATCCTGAACAGTCGATACCCGAAACATCCAAGATGTAGTTGAGTGTGTGGTGCCTTTTCGTATCGAGTATGGCTGTTGTGGTGACCTTTGTACTTGTTCACGATCTCCAAAGACCAACAGTTCCTCCATGGTTTACGTCAAACCTAGTGAGTCAACTGGGAGTTTGAGTTGTAGCGTATCACCCGGCTTGTTCAGTCCAAGGAATGATGAACGGACACTGCAAGGGGAACCGGAGGCATGGCCATATAGCCTTCATGTCATAGTTATCACTCGAACAGGAATTAACTTTTGTCCACTGTATTCATGCTCGAAAAGTTGACCCTCACCTCAACCATGGACCAACCATACCCTAGACGACTGCATACGCAAGGATCAACAGACCCGCCAGAGTCACAACAAGCCGAATTCCAGCAAACTTTTTTCTCTAGACGTTGCTCAACTCATCTGCCGTCAACTAGATTCACAAGTATAGTTGATTGGGCTGAGAGTGGGTTGTCAAAACGCGGTGGTGGGTTGCCTGATTTCCACAACACCAAGCAAAAAGCTCACGAACCACCAAAAGGAGAGGACTACGACGTACCCAGGACTCGAACCTGGAACCTTTGCCACCGGAAAGCAACGCGCTGCCATTGCGCTAGCACGCCTCAGAACGTATCTTTAAGCTGCTAGATTGTATCCAAGTGGTCGTAGTGTCGTGATGGTTGAGGTTAGTGAACTTGACGAGTGTTTTAGGAACGTGGGTTGCGACAACTTTTAGGGGAATGGACAGGATACTACGACTAGGATTAGGGCGAGGCTTGGTCCAATAATTGGTACAGAGTATTGAAATGCTGTATTATGTTTGTAGTGGCCGGTGGCTGTCCTTTGCACCGAGAGGCGTTGATGAAGGTGTCATGACGACCACGTTGCAATGAGACCGCGAAACGCCATCTTGTTCCCCTCAAACCTGGAAACCTACGACTAAAAGGAGAATACGAATTCTTGACTTGTTAGGGTTAGATACTGATGTTGATACTGGATGCGGCTGTCCCTGATGTTGAGTCTAATTGACCATATACGGACCCATCAATACTACAACCACGCAACCCAACATGTCACAAGAATCGCAAATAAGCAGTCAAATGAATCATGGCCGTGGATTTTATCTATCCTCTAGACCCAAACATAGAAAAACTCCAGTAACGAGAGACCATAGCTTTTGACCATCTTGAACCATCATTAGCGGCATTACACTCTTTTCCTTCCTGCAGGGCGCTCACAGAGCAGCCGCTGCGGACATCGATCCTCCAAAAGACACCGTCGATCCGGCTTTCCGGCCGGGATCAAGGCTTGGGGTATCATCTCCAAAAGAAGTCGTCCCTATCCCTTGCGGGAGGGGCTCTACACGGGCACGCTAAGAACGAAGGCTGGTGCGATTCGCTGAAAGGGAAGATAGGAAATCAGTCAAGGAAAATGTTGTAAAGGAAGGTCATGTCGAGGCCAGGGATAGCTGTGCCGCAGGGGCTATGCCGTCCTCGCACGTTTTTGGGTGTGTATCTCTGTCGGCACCCTGCTCTGCATCATATGCGGAGAAGATTCACGTCAGAAATGCTTCTGTGTCTCTTGTGGCCGCCGCCAACCTCGCCCGATGCCTTGCGCTTTGCAGACACCGTCTCGAGGGGGCTCCGCGCCAGATCACTGAGTTGCTTCTTATGACGACGGATGGGTGTTAAGGGCACGCGGGCTGTGTCGAAGCGGTCCGATTTGAGACCCTTAATCGCCGTGGCGTTGTAGGGACCGCTGAATGCGAGCGAGTCCTGGGTGGCTTGGTTGCTCAGGATGAGCTGCTGGTTGATCTGGTTGCGCCGGAAGGCTCCGACAGTTTCCGAGTTGAGATGCGAGAGAACATCCTTCTCGCTTCCAGCAGTGCTGGGTCGGGCAGGAGTTGAGGCTGGGTTCCAGTTGTTGTCTCCGTCTTCGTCGTTGGAGTCATCGCTTCCCAGATCGATAAAGTCTTCAAACTCTAGCTGTAGGTTCGCCTCGCCATCCTCGTCAGGCAGACTAGGCGCAGTCGAGCTCTCATCAGCCGTGTTGGCGTCCGAAGGAAAGGGAAAAAAGGCCTCGGTAGGCCCCATGACTTGGCTGTCGTTGACAAAGTCGCCAAATGTGTCGGCAGAGAACATGGCACTGAGCATCAGATTGGCCGAGTTGCTCATGATTGGGGATGTCTGATCCTCAAATGGCCACCCCAAGTTGAACTGCTCCGGCGAGAGGTCGAGGTGTCGCCGGCGGTGGGGGGTAAAGATCATCATCTTCTTGGTCAAGGGGTTCAAGACCGCAATGGGCTTCTTGTCGGAGCGATCAAGGTTGTAGCGGCCCACACGGGGCTGACCACGCTCGGCCTTGACTGGGCTGTCGGTGTCCGAGTCCGACATGTCACTCTGGGGGTTGGAAGGACGTCGTGTCTTTCTGCGAACAGGAGGCTCTGGCTCGTCCTCTTCGGTAGTGTCACCATCAGCTGGAGGAGGCATATTAGCACTGGGAAGACAACGTGCCCCGCATGGTGGCTGGACTCACTCTCATAGCCGTCCAGCTCATGCGGCTCTTCAAAGGTGGGCGTAGGAGACGTGGGAGCAGAAAGGCCTTGGGGCCCTCTTGGTGTAGCAATAGGGGTCTCATCCCCATCCAAGTGACGGACGATCTCTTCAGCGTCTGAGTCCTCCTGGTCACCATACTGGTAAGTGTAATCCCAGAACGACCCTGAGCCCGACGACTCATCGGGGTCGTGTTCTATCTCTCGACGGAATCCAGGGTCGAGGGTGTTTTGGTCAACAAAAATGTCGGGAAACATGTCGGCATGGTCATCCTCAGTGTCTGTAGAATCAGACTCGCTGGGAGACATGTCAAAGTGAACATGACGCTCTACAGGGGTGTCTGCGCCAAAAAAGTCGGCGTCTTGGTAGAACTCTGGCAAGTCTGGCTCATTCTCTGAAGGGATACCGCCCCAGCTGCCCTCATCATCATCGACATCCGCGCCTCCCTGCTCTTCATCGTCATCATCGTCATCGTCATCATCATCATCGTCGTCGTCCTCTTCATCAATGAGGGTTCGCGGCCGAGGAGCTGGCTGTGGGGTTGGAATGCTGGTTTCTTCCAAAATGTTCTCCTCCTCGGCCGCAGCGACATCATCCTCATCGTCGTCCTCGGAGTCGCTAATGTCCTCGACGGCAGAGTAGCCACCGTCGTCGGAGAGGTCCAATGAGGAGGTGGAAGGTGTGTCGGAAACCCGGCGTCGACGGTTGACGGTCTTGGTCTTCTTGACCTTGACCGGGGTGGCAAACTTGCGCTTCATGCTGCGAGACATGGTTCCTGTGTATATGTAGTAGAGAATCGGTGGTTGGTATGGAATCTATTGCGTGGCGACTTTGTGATTGTCGCTGTATCCTTGGTTGATAGATCCAATTCGAGGCGGTCCAAGGGACTGAAATCGATGTGGAGACTCAGAATCTAGGGATGTGAAGAAATTGGGAGATCTTGTATCTTTTCTGGTAGTGACGTGTCGATACTCGGGGAATGCTGTCGAGGGAATAGAGAAGTGGTACGAGGACAGATTGGAGGAGTCGAGTAGGTGGTGGAGGTTGGTGTATAACAAAGCCCTTGGCAATCGGGCAAATCGCAGAATCTTTGGTTTCAGAGACAGACTCTCGGTTGAGCTTCAGCTCAAGAGCGGGAAAGGCTGTGGAAAACTAAGTCGAGCGAGGAAATTGACTGGTAACTCGGTGAACTGCTGGACTGCGGACCACGGGGGAAAACAGCCATGGCCCGCAGTGGGCGTTTACAGCTCAGCGACGGCCGAAGGCATGATGACTCGACTAAGTTTCGGTATGGGATGTTCTCTGGGTGATGCTGGATAATGGCGACTTCGTTGTCTTGAGGGGTTGTGGTTTGGGGTTGGTGATGATGGGAAGGAGGAAGAGGAGGAGGAGCAGAAGAAATATCCCAAACTTTTTCCGTCTGCAAGTGGGGACAGCTCCCGATCGAGGCTAGCGCAAATCTACTGGGGTCTACTGGAGGGGAGTGTGCGGGAGGTGGCGCTAGGCTTGTTCTGGATAGGCCGACACGCCGTCACCGCTTTTTGGAGCCTCAGATCAAGCTGGCTTATTTCACGGATGAGGCCCAACGAGAGGTCAGTCTCGAGACTCTCTGCAGTGCCAGCCGCTGATCCTGTTTCACTCGGTGCGATGCAGGGCGAAGATTTTATTCTACAAATGGTGTTGTTTGAATGTGCAGAAGCGAGAGACGGGGGTCTGAATGCTTGTAGTTAGGGCTTCGTCTGTCCTGTCCGTCATCAACCCTACTGTATGGGAATGGATATCTGGAGGGATATACCCCATGCTCCCTGGTCCGTGAGGCGAGCAAACGAGCAATTAGGGGACCACTTAGACGCCCAGGCCAAGGGCACGACAAGGAGGATAAATCCAGGCAGACCGGGGGGAGAGACACGGCAGAAGACAGACGGGCCGCACAACCCTCAGGGAGATGAGGACAAGACGCCCGCCGCGAAGCAAGGAGTCGCACAGAGTGAGGTGGCTTTACATGAGGTGGCTTCATGTCCGAGTTGACGAGGTTGCATGTCACCAGCGAGGCGTCCTCCAGTGGTTCCTCTGTGCGGCATGCAATGTGTTTGGGCGCATGTCCGATCCGCCGGTACTTTGAGGGCCCTGACGATGGCTCTGATATCCATTTCTCTTTGCCGCTCCCTTGAGTCCCGTGCTGGCTCAAGCATTCGAGCCGGGATAGCCAGGCCAAAACACAAAGCCAGAAAGGACCCCTCATTCCCTGTGTTCGGCCAAGCATTTCTTGGCTTCTGGTTCGAGGGCTCCGCAGTGACGGCAACTCCACTGACAAACAGGGGGTGTGTCTCCTCCCATCGGGCCCCTCCTATGTACGTGTGCACGGGGCTGATGGAGTCTGTCGAGACGAGGTGACCGTGTCAGTGGCCAAGCATTGCTAGAGCGAATGGTCCGTCTCGCAGTAGGCAGTTCAGGAGCTTCCATCAGACGAGGGGATCCAGAAGAGCTGAAGAACCTGTCCTCAGAAGCTGCAGAGAATGAAGAAGGGACCCAAAATGGACCCAAAGGATGGATCCATTATCCCCTCTCTCCAAAGACGACGCCTCGGTTGAAAAGAAATGTCTCTTCTGGTTCCATCATCCATGTTACCATGGCCACTGGTGGAGTCTCGTCCTCGTCTTCGTGAAGGCACTTTTTATCCCTCTCCAACCGACAGCCGGGATTGACGAAGTAACTAAACTACTAGAGTCCACAGTAGGCAAGTCTCGACGCAAGCGAAGAGGAGAAAGCAAGAGAAGAAAAAAATTGGTGAGGCAACATGGAAACTCGCGCTAACTCTTTCGATTACGCCTCCGCCCTACGTGCCTGGACGACCTTTTCTTAGTCGTATTCGCCAGGATAGTCGTTGTTGACTCTTTTTTTTCGGCCCCTCTTGAGTCGTTTCACGAGATCTGACGATGTGGTTTTTCTTCCTTTCGCCTCCGAGACCTCGGGCTATGGTCGGACCCAACGTTTAGGCTTCAGTTGGGGATGACCTCTGCACAGTTCAATCTCCAGAATCTGTTCATTTCTGCATGGCCTTTGCATTTCTCAATCTCCTCCCGGCTGAATCTATTCCCCTCCATCCATCCATCCAACCCAGCCCCTCACTATCCCTCCCCTCCCTCTCAAACGGGTCCAACAGGCACTGCCGTCATCAGTGTCTTTAGCGCAAGATTTTAGAGTCAAAACTTTGTAGCGCAACTTGTCAGGTGGGTGGAGGTCATTGCTATTGCCCAGTGGACGCCCCTCTTCTAGATCGTCCTACTGAATTTTTTTCCTTTTCTTTCGCTTCTGCCAATGGCTGCCTCGGCATTACTGTTTGGAGACGGCAGACATCCCATCATGACGGAACAATTGACACGGCTGGCACTAGGGATTGACACTGAATGAACCTTCTGCAACATGAGCACATGCAGATGCACTTTTCTGACTCTTCATAAGCCTCTGAGTCAATTGAGGATCATCTCCCCGGCAGTCAGCTGCTCTAGACAGAAACCATTGGCCACATTCTTCCGCTGTCACACACCCATTGGCTTGAAATGCATTAGATGACTCCTCGTGTCTGCCCACGCTGTCACAAATCCCGGCTGCCACGGAGCTTCAATCTCAACTCCATGTCTTGGCTTCCCTTCTACACGTGAGGCCCCAGCTCAGCTCTGTGCTCTGACACCCTCCGCCTCGGTGCCACGCAGCAAAGTCAAATGGGAGGGGGAAATCTTGAGCCATACTACGTCGCAGAGCTTAGCAAGAGAGGACAGACCGACGCTCTGCGGAATCTTCCCATGTCGGGAGCTGTGGCTGCATCTTTCCGCTGAAACCTTACGATGCACCACTTCTTGTGACACCACTCAATGGATGGTTTGGATCCTTGTCCCTGAGGTGTCGCGAAATGAGGCCTGAGCAGGCATCATCTCCACATCCCAACTTTTTTTCCAGGTGGCGCGGCTGCAGTATGCGAGGCGTTGGCCCGTGCGCATACCCGCGCGCCAGCTGGCGTCTAGAAAATAGTTATCTAATCTAATCTTATCGAAGATAAGCACTGGTTGCCATGCCAGCGAAGCTAAATCATTTCCGCCGTAGCAGCTGAGGTAAACATGGGCACCTATGCAACGCACTGAAAGCATCATTAGCGACCATCTACGACCCATCCATGAACCCAGCCTGACCCGTTTCTACCTTCATATTACACACCCCATCTTGACTTTCGTTTGCTATCGAAGCGGCATCTATCGGGAATCATGGACGCCTCGCGCAAGGCTTCACACAACCTCTTCGAGGTATATCTACGATTGCGCCCGCCGCCCTCGCAGAACGTCAACACAGAGCGCATCCTCGATGTTGAGGAAGCGGAGAAGGACTCCCATGCGACACACATCACGCTGAATCCGCCGACAGATCGGCGGAGAGCCATCGAGAAGTTTGCTTTTACTCGAGTGTTTGAAGAGGAAGCGACCCAGCTCGATGTCTTCCACTCCACCGATATCGTGTCGTTTGTTGAGGGCGTGTTGGCTCCTCAGGGAGGAGAGGGGACTGATGCCGTCGTGGCAACATTGGGCGTCACTGGCTCGGGCAAGGTAGTTGTTTTGACATTGATCTCACAGATGCGAGACTGACAGCCCCAGACTCACACTATCTTGGGCAACAAGACACAGCGAGGCTTGACCCAACTGACGATGGATGTTTTGTTCCGATCGATTGGCGAAAATATGATCGATTCTCACTCAGTCTATGCCGCTCAGGACTCCCTTCAGGCAAGCGACGCCTCCGAGTCGGCCCTAACTGTCGCATCTCACTTCTTCGATCCTCCATATGCCGAATCTCTCGCGGCGTCAAGGGCAGGCTCGCGCGCTGCCACACCCATGCTTGTACGAACCCAGAACTCGATCCTTTCTTTTGTAAAGTCCCCAGGTCGCCAAGTCTCGAAGCTGGTGGGAAACATGCCAGGCGCGTTCCCATGCGATTCAGTTGCGACAAGTCCGAAAAGTGTACGACTTGTGGGCGAAGCCGAGGAGACGCCGCGCCTCAAGGAGCAATAGGATCGCTCCCCAGAGCGCGAGAGACGACCTCTCGACAGCCTCATCACTTCGACCAGCGCTGTGAACTGTCTTACTCCCAAGCGGGCTCGAACTAGGCATTTCATGTCCCTCACTGCCGCCAGCCGTGTCAAGAATGTTACTAAACAAGATCTCAAGGGCGATCATAGTATGATGTCTCCTCCACCTCGACGAAACGCGGCCCGAACCTCGGCACTCCCCCAGCTCCCCGACGTTAGCGGAATCAACGTGCCTTGCGATCCATCGGCCGAGTATGTGATTGTCATCTCAATGTATGAGGTACACAACGATCGCATCTACGACCTTCTCACGCCCCCGAGCAAGTCCAGCGCCACCAAGGAGCTGCGCCGCCGTCCTTTGCTCTTCAAGTCTACTGAGCTGTCTCCGGACCGCAAGGTCGTTGCTGGCCTGCGAAAGGTCATTTGCACGACTTATGCCGAGGCTCTGACTGTTATTGAGACTGGTCTCCAAGAGCGCCGAGTTACCGGCACTGGCAGCAACAGCGTCTCGAGCAGAAGTCATGGATTCTTCTGTTTTGAGGTCAAGAAGAGAACTCGCAGCAGGAGACCTGGTCCTTGGGAGGGAAACCGGTTCACCATTGTTGATCTGGCGGGAAGTGAGCGCGCTCGAGAGGCCAAGACGGCTGGTGCAACCCTTGCAGAGGCTGGAAAGATCAACGAGAGTTTGATGTATCTCGGTCAGTGTCTTCAGACACAGAGTGAAGCTGCAAGCTCAAGCAAGGTGAGTTGCACTCCTAAGAAGGTTTGACATGCTCTAACATCCTAGCCCAACATTGTCCCATTCAGACAGTGCAAGCTCACTGAACTTCTCTTCTCCAACTCATTCCCCTCCTCTTCTGCTACTCCACATGCTCATGCTCCTCGACGAAACCCTCAGAGAGGTGTCATGATCGTCACAGCTGACCCTCGAGGTGACTTCAATGCTACCTCTCAGATTCTGCGATACAGTGCTCTTGCTCGCGAGGTCACGGTGCCACGAATCCCTTCTATCACGGCCACCATCCTAGCTCACCCAACCGCCACGATGGCTAATACCCGTTCGCCCAGCCCAGTGCATCACCGTGCCCGGCCATTCATGCCTCCTGGTTCGGGTTCGTTTAGAAACTACACCCCTCCCATGAGCTCCGATGAGCGTGCGACCATGGAGATCGCTGCCCTGGAGATCGCCCGACTTAGTGATGAGACCGATCAGCTGCGGGAAGAGGTCGACCGCCAGACAGAGGCGCGTATTTCTGCCGAGGCCCATTTGCTCAGCATGGAAGAGCGTATGCTTGATATGGAAGCAGCAATCCGTGAGGACTGCGCTGCCGAGTTTGAGCAGCGTCTCGCTATGGAAATGGCCCGGTGGAAGGCTTCTATGGCTCTTGAGCAGGAGCGCAATGAAGAACACTGGGACCGCAAGGTTGAGATCCTTGAGCGTGGTCTTGCTCCTGACGACTCCGACTATGATAAGGAGAATGTTCTCATCGAGGATCTTGAGGAAGAAGTTGAGAGACTTCGCCATGAGAACGGCATCCTGAAGCGTGAGCTCGCGTCACGCAGCCCCAGCAAGCGGAGGCCCCTTGGAGAGCGTGAAGACTTTGCCCCAGCCGCAAAGACATCCAAGACCGATGGCGTCTCTAACCTCGGACGCAAGCTAGAGCGCATGCGCGTTAGCAACGACACTACGCGCCCAGCAGCCGTCACGAATGGCAGCCCTACCAAGAAGATTCGCAAGCTGGGGGCGAAGCGATGGGAGGATCACGACGAGCTGGAGTAGGACTTTTGAGCTTGAAGCGTGTTGTCTATCTTGCAGCGGGCCGTGTGTTACACGTATGTCGGGTTGGGTTTACGGTTATAGACTTTGGGATGGACGGCGGTTTTGGTTGCCGTTGGGAACGGCTTGGAGTATACCCATTCGTGTGAGGTTCTTTTACTTATTTTGCTTTAGTTGCTTGTAACTGAGTTTTGTCTTGAGCGCTTCGCATAATGTGATTCGGTTTAATTTGTGAGTACGGAAGCAATCTGCATGTGTGAGCCCCTTGCACTCTCTCGCAGCATTGGGTTGAGCTCTTCCCCTGAGAATAGCACCTCATTTGCCTTGAATGACTGAACGGTAGTGACTGGCGCCCTGATATCTTCTCCTTTTAGTGAATATCATAGGCTCCTGCTTAGTCCGTCCTTATTCCACCTGCAAGAAAGCCCGGTAGGTACCTAGGCAAAAGGATCTAGACTGGAAAGTAAGAGGGAAGCGAGATGGTCCATAAGATACCAAAAATGGGATTTCCTAATAACGTAACTCGGGTAAGCTTACGGTTGAAGTTATCCCAAAGCTTGGGATCGGGGTCTATGTCATGGATATAGACCCCTACGCCGCCGTTCTGCAAGGGGATGAGCGACTCCATGGTGGTAGCTAGTGATGATCAAGACACTCGAGCATAAGCTACCTAGGTAATAATATTATTAACTTAGCTACCCTAATCCAATATTCGTTCCCTACATATTCTTTAACCATACCTGACACTTGACACCTAACACATGAGGCCTTCATTTCTACCCTGATCTTATATATATATTTATTGGCGCAATCATTAGAGCCCTATTATTATTTATCGTCGCAATCGGCCTTGCAAGCATGTCGCCAAGACCACAGACCGTTGTTCTCTCCCTACCCAGCCACAGAGCATCCACCGAGTCATCTGCGTCGACATTTCACAGATGTGTTCCTTATTTGCACCTTCCTAACTTTTACGGATCTGGGCACTTGCCAAAGGACGTGGACGTTTCAGCCCTAACAACGTTGTGGACCCACACGTGGCATGGCCGACGTGCATTGCCGAAATAGGAAATCGGTGATGCCGGCGGGAACCGGGTGTATGTTACAGCAATAAAGGTCAATCACGTAGCAAAAAGGTCATAGAGAGTCTCTATAGAAGGGAATATGAGTCGTATAGGCGCTGCTCGCGCTTAAAATGGGTCGCTCCTGCCTTAAACGATATAAGGGGTGGGAGTTAAGAGAAAGTTGTGTTCACCTCTATAACACACATCATATGATGCAAATTATCAAGGAGATCATCATAGAAAATTCGGTGTGCTGGCGCAATGGCAGCGCGTTGCTTTCCGGTGGCAAAGGCTCCAGGTTCGAGTCCTGGGTACATCGTTTCATTTTTGGAGAATTTCTTATAGATTGCATCGCGATTGTGGTGTTTCTTTTTTACAGGCGGCTGGATCTTGACGTTGTTTGGCCCCCCGCTCGCCTGTGAACTCTTGTTTACCTAAGGTATAGAAGAGGCTCTTGTTTGGGGCGTAAGGGCGAAAGTTTATTCCCAAACCCTGGTATGGCACCCACCTGCACCAGCGCGTCTTTAAGAACTTTGCGTATAATAACGCTTACGGTTTGCCATTGAAAGTAAGAGGAATCAGATGCACTGGCCATATCCCCTACTTCACACTCGTCTTTATGTTCCTCATGAACCAGGGATCGCTCATGTGAGGGCGAGCTAGGGCGGGTAAGCGGGTCTATTCCCATGCTCGACTTCCGGGCTGTTCGCTTATGATATGACTCGCTTCGGTGACTTGCCCCATAGTTATTAGAGTCCATGATATCGTGCAATCTATGTATTCTACGGAGTACCTGCTGCCCAGCTCTCTTAACTCGGTAGGATGTCTATTATGCTCGCCTAAGCCCTACGCATAATTAAACCCGAATTAAGTTGACCAGTCAATGATTTCCCTGTCTTATCACTCTTCTAAATCCACTAGATAATGAATTGTTAAGAATGATCCGGCAACAAGGCGTGTCGGGCCCTCCCGAGGACCTCTATCATCAAGATGGGTGGTCACGTGACCGCCCATGACCACCTCGACCCTGACGACGGGATGATCAGCTTTGTATCAGGTCGCAATAAGGCACACTTATGATTGCATTGGAAACCAACTCTTGTTGGGGGAGTCCCTGAGGAGAAGTAATGGCGCAGGCATGGCATGGAGCAGTGCACGCACAATAACACCATACCACCACTGAGATCGCGGCAACCACACTCAGGACCATCGGGCAGCACTCGGCGCAAATGGGTTATTACTAACAATAGTGAATAGCCTCTCTATTGGCAATTACCTAAGTTTGTGTTAATTTTGTCACGGCGATCCCATTTTGACCGAGGCCCGCTTTCTGGCACTTCCTAAGTGAACAGTTGGCAGACACTGCCCGAGTGTCAAAGAAGTGCCAAACGCATTTGCCATTACGAACAGAGAACGTGGAGACACCAAAACTCTCCCACTTCATTCAGTGCCTGAGTCTTTTCTCTCCATCATCAACCATCACAATGACGACGATTCCCCTTGCAGACGGCACCATCGGCTACTATATCCATGATATTGAACTAGACCCCCATCTTTGGGACGACTTTGATCGTAAGCTCATTCAATTTAACTAGTATTGCTACGGAACATCAATGGGCTGACATGGCTTCCAGCATCCGTCCCCTCGTCTTTGGAAGACGGAGGAGGAGAGGAGGAAAAGAAGAAGCAGAGAGGGGCGGTTGGCGTTGCTGCTGCCTCCTTCTACTCCATTCCTGCAGGACGTGAGTGCTTCCACCTTGCATGATCCCCCCGATTCAATTTTGATGCTGATATATTGAATAGCTGTTACCATCTACGTAAGTGTTGATTCGACTACCTAGCGACACGAGCACTCGCGAGACCATCGATGCCAACTGAGTTGCTTCAGATGTTCACGCTAATTGTATCAGGCCGAAAGAACTTGGCTTGCCCGCTTCCTGGCGGCAGAGCGGACCGTGATGATCAACCGGGCTCGCAAGCGAGCGCTCCCGCGTGCCCGCCTGTGAGGGAGGTCGATGCGGAGGCCATGGTCAAATGAGAACTGGGTGGGAGAGAGCTCAAAAGAGCTGAGCTGAGAGATTGGGATGGCGAAGGCTCTGGGTTCGAGCCCCAAAGGCATAATTTTTTCGTCGCATTTTTCAGAGTGTCTTGGTGGTGATCTTTGTGTGTTTCATGGCTCTCGGTGAAGTTGACTTTTTGCCAGACCACTAGTGATCTTCACCTTCTGTTTGCGCCATGACCAGTTGTGAAACTCCCATATTTTACCCAGGCGCCCTTCCCTGTTGACGAATTATGCGAACGTCATGCCCCATCAGCACGCCATTGCCAGACACGCACTGCTTATGGAGCACAAGCGCCGTGTTAAAAGTCAGCATGCAGGGCCGTTCGAAACATTCGTGCATGAAGATGAATTCTATTCTTTCCTAGAAGCGGCTGAGCCACAATATGTACTCCTGGCTTTTCATTCCTGAATGTGGTGTGGCTTTTTGGGCATTCCTGTCTGGTTGGGATTGTTCTTGGCCCGGGTTGACGGCACGCTGCTAAGACATCCACAGAACATTAACTAATACCCAACCAAGGGATTAGCCTGGCTTTACACTGCACTCGGCTACAATATTTGAACGATAGAATATTTTGTTCTCTCTTGCGTTTTCCCCCTCTTCAGTATAGAAATACCTCAATGCCCAAGGATTTACGCCCACATGCTCTTACATAGGGTAGATATGACACATTGTCTCCGGTTGGTAGCTGCTTTGGCGATACACCCTGGCAGTTTATTAGGCGAACGGCTCCTCCAGGGCTGACAGTAAAGCCATCATGGTATCTGGGAGCACGGATGGTGGCTCTGTTCAAAACTTGATGCACTGCTGGCCATGAATCCTTTTGACTCAGCCTCAAACAAGGCCCATCTTACACATCATGTCGTCCAATGCCAGTACCGCATGGGAGCCACGATGTGACTGCGTCGTATTATCGGAGGATCTGGCAGCGTCTGTTGGTTATGTTTTTAGTCCATCGTTGGTTGTAGGCTTTGTAGCAGGTAGAGGACATCGCGGTGTCTCGGAGCCGGGGCAACTCCGTGAAGCGCGGGACCCGGCCGGGATCCCCGGAGGATGATCCACAGCGGCAGGGTTGCCTTGGGATGGAGAAGCAGGGAGGGGAAAGAAACGTGAACTTGGAAGACTGCCGTACTGCACGGTAATTCACGAGAAAGGCTTCGTCGTCGAGTGGACGAGAGGTGCCTTGCCTTGTGTAAGAGGCTTGAGGCAGAATGACACAGTGTGGCAGCGACAAAAGTGCATGATGGAAACCCAGTCGATGCCTGGTAGAAAGCGCCATGTCAAACGTGGAGAATGCGCTATCCCACACGGTGCGTATGCGGGAGGTGGTTACACTGTCGCCTCCAAGCGCTTGTTTCTGTTCTGCTGATGGGGGAGCTGAAGGGGGAGGCTGGTCGCATGACTTGGCCTTCCATGACCTTTATCCTTTTCGTTTTCCCACCTTGTCTTTTCCTGTCCCCCATCTCGATTATCCTCGCTTCTGCTGCATCATATCATTTCTCGCCGGCATATTCGACCTCGTCTGAGCCAGCCAGAGTGTCCTCTCCGTTCTGCCAAGACCCCGAGCCCAGTGTGCGCGCCGGAGCGCCGGACTGTCGTCATCACCGAGAACCCAGGCAGATCCGCCCTTGACTCGAAGCTGCCTGCCATTCCTTTCGTCAGACATCCTTTGCCTCCTCCCTTTTCCTCCACGTTGCGACTTGATAAACCAAACGAGATCCCCTACAGCTATCTCTAGCGGTTCGACATCGACAAGTTGTTCAAGATGACGTGGGAACTCAACCAGAGGCGGTTCGTCCGCGCAATCAACTCGAAATACATCTATGGGCGCATCGTATGTATTTCATTTTCCTGATCTTTTTTGGGGTAGCTTTTGAGTGGCTCTGTCATGTCCTATCTGCACCACTACCAACAACTGCCTTCTATGATCCGTCGCCACCTAGACTTTTTCCTTAACCGACATCATCGATCTTGATCACCACCACCTTTTCTCTCTTTCAACTGCTCGGCATTCTCACCCTCGTCTGCTCCTTTTGATTGTCGTTGCTACACTCATTTATACTTTCAATGCGACTCGACGCTGACGACACTTGACTTGGTACAGCCTCTGTTGCACACCATCGTTTTCCTCGTCGAGATGGCCCTTATCGCGAGACTCACGGCTCGATTCAACTCTTACTATGACGAGCGACCACGTACGTACACTCTGCGGGCTCTGCTGCAGATCCAATTGCCGACTCGAACAAGACAATTGACAAACCCTTGTAGTCATGACCATGATGGTCACCAACGCCATCCTCGGTGGTGTCGCCGACACGGTCGCCCAGTCCATCACAGCCATCCGCGAGCGAGCCCTCCGCCAGCCCGGCGGCCTCAAGAAGAACGACGGCATCGCCATCGAGATCCACGAGCTCGACCGCAAGAACCCCTTCTACGACCGTGACCTGATCCCCGACTCGGAGAACCTGCCGCCGCCGTTTGACTTTGAGCGTCTGACCCGCTTCATGGCGTACGGCTTCTGCATGGCGCCCGTCCAGTTCAAGTGGTTCCGCTTCCTCGAGCACATCTTTCCGATCACCAAGACGAGCGCTTTTGCTCCCGCCATGAAGCGTGTTGCGTTTGACCAGCTCATCTTTGCGCCTTTCGGTCTGGCTCTCTTCTTCACCACCATGACCATTGCTGAGGGTGGAGGTCGTCGTGCCATCTCCAGCAAGCTTAGGGACATGTATATTCCCTCACTCAAGGCCAACTACTGCGTGTGGCCGGCTGTGCAGATCGTCAACTTTCGCCTGATGCCTGTTCAGTTCCAGCTGGTGAGTCGAGACGCTGATGAGTACTGATGATGCAATGCTGACTTGTCATAGCCTTTTGTGTCAACGATCGGTATCGCCTGGACGGCGTATCTCTCCCTCACCAACTCGTCCAAGGACTAAGCGAACCCTACACAACGAGACGAAACAATATAAAAGGCTGCTCGTAGTAGGAGAGATCCACTGCTGAGTAGTCAAGATGCATTCATGTTGGCCCGCTCTTGGTTGAGGTCCGTGCTATCGAGATAGCCAAGATTCGGGAGTGGGTGATGGCATTCCCTCTGGCGTCGACGGGAGGACACTCTCGTCGTTATTTTGCTTCTATAACGGCTGATCTGAGAAACGGTATGGCGTTTGAGGAGTGAGTGTTTTGGTAATGGGCATGGTCCGGTCATCTGTTCGTCCATGGTTGACGGAATGGATTGGCGAGGATCACAATGGGCATCTTTTTTGTATCATGGAGGAGATTATCTTAGGTCATGGTAATCTTATAGAGGTCGAATGCACCGAGGTTAAACTCGCTTGGCGTACCTGTCTGTCAATTGAGATGTGGTGATGCTTTACACCAATACTTGGCAATTGACTGTCTTGGTGCCCTGTTCTATCATATTCCATCACGTACTTACTATTCTCGTGTCCCACTCTCAAATCTCCCACTCAGTCTACCACGGCTGTTGCTAATACATTCATGGGCCGACAAGGCAAGGGCGCATACTCTCGGTGGCCGGCCCGCATCTCTCCGGGAGACTGCATCCGCATCGCCAGATCCCGGAGCATTCCCGTCTTCCCGCCCGTTTCGTTACCCGGGTCAACGGTGAGTGTCGCGCAAGTCGTCAATGAGAGAAAACTAGGCAGGCTGCGGCTGAGGAAGCCCGTGCTGGCGTTGAGTGATTTTGCTGGGACTCGCTGTTTTAGCCTGTAGATACAGTGGGCGTCACGTCAACAGGTCGGACCGACGCATCCTGGAATCTACGGATGGAATGGGTGCCATGGGGATGAATCCATGAATGTTCCGATTTAATCATGGTCCAATGCCACGGCTGCATCGCATACAGGTGCTCCCACCGCTAAAACGCGTGTGTCTCCAGGGGTCATCGCGGCCATGTCCCTCATCATCCCACCACCAGCTCCAGGTGCTGCCGCGAAAGCCCCGCCGCCGTCATCGTCTGGCCCCCCACTTCCACCTCGACTCCTCCTACATCTTCTTCTCCCCCTCCATCAGACCACGGAACTCTCCCTTCTTCTTCTCCTCGACATCATCCGCCTATTCCATTCACTTCAATTTGAACCCTACAGAAGCCGTCAACATGTCGCTGTCTAGCAAGCTCTCCATCACTGACGTCGACGTCAAGGACAAGAGGGTCCTGATCCGAGTAAGTTGATGCCCCGCCATCCAGCTGAGAGCTCTTGTTGCCGCCATCGTCTTGGTGATGGCATCATGAGTCGAGTGCTAGAGCTTCAATCCCGCGGCAATTCCCTCCCTAGGCAATGGCTGACTTGTCAGGTCGACTTCAACGTCCCTCTCGACGCCGACAAGAATATCACCAACAACCAGCGCATCGTCGGTGCTCTCCCCACCATCAAGTATGCCCTCGAGAACGGCGCCAAGGCTGTCATCCTCATGTCCCACCTCGGCCGCCCCAACGGCTCCCCCAACGAGAAGTACTCGCTCAAGCCTGTTGTCCCTGAGCTCGAGAAGCTCCTGGGCAAGTCCGTCACCTTTGCCCCCGACTCTGTCGGCCCCGAGGTCGAGGAGATTGTCAACAACGCCGAGGCTGGCTCCGTCATCCTCCTCGAGAACCTCCGCTTCCACATTGAGGAGGAGGGCAGCTCCAAGGACAAGGAGGGCAACAAGACCAAGGCCGACAAGGCCAAGGTCGAGGAGTTCCGAAAGGGCCTGACCGCTCTTGGTGATGTCTACATCAGTGAGTAAACCCATAATCCACAACACGGACCACCTCGTCTCCTGTTTGATCGGTCCGTCTCGCCCGTATGATGCTGACGATTGTAGACGACGCCTTCGGCACTGCCCACCGTGCCCACTCTTCCATGGTCGGTGTCGACCTCCCCCAGAAGGCCGCTGGCTTCCTCATGAAGAAGGAGCTCGACTACTTCGCCAAGGCTCTCGAGTCTCCTCAACGCCCCTTCCTTGCCATCCTCGGCGGTGCCAAGGTCTCGGACAAGATCCAGCTCATCGACAACCTGCTGGACAAGGTCAACACCCTCATCATCTGCGGCGGCATGGCCTTCACCTTCAAGAAGACCCTCGAGAACGTCTCCATCGGCAGCTCCCTCTTTGACGAGGCCGGCTCCAAGACTGTTGCTGAGCTTGTCGAGAAGGCCAAGGCCAAGAACGTCAAGCTCGTCCTGCCCGTCGACTACATCACCGCCGACAAGTTCGACAAGGACGCCGAGGTTGGCTACGCCACCGACGCCGAGGGCATCCCCGACGGCTGGATGGGTCTCGACTGTGGCGAGAAGAGTGTCACCCTCTACAAGGAGGCCATCGCCGAGGCCAAGACCATCCTCTGGAACGGCCCTGCTGGTGTCTTTGAGTTTGAGAAGTTCGCCAACGGCACCAAGGCCACCCTCGACGCCGTCGTCGAAGGTGTCCAGAACGACGGCAAGATTGTCATCATCGGTGGTGGTGACACTGCCACCGTCGCCAAGAAGTACGGTGTCGAGGACAAGCTCAGCCACGTCTCGACCGGTGGCGGTGCCTCTCTGGAGCTCCTCGAGGGCAAGGAGCTGCCCGGTGTTGTTGCTCTGTCGAGTAAGTAAATGATGTCCATCATGTTTGGAATACGACGTACATGAACCTGTTGATGACGGGAATGAAAATGGGAAAAGGCCGGGTGGGGAGGGCTAGTCTGTAGGAAGCAAATATCCAAATACCAATAGATCGGCAAAGCCGTCATGTCCAACAATCGGGGCGTCGTCAATCGTACAAGAGTGCTCGTGTAATATTTTTGATTCATTAACCCACCCAGTCTATGAGTTCTGATGCTCTAGTCCTGCATTCCATGCCGTCCCGTCTTATTCACTTTCCGTCTGGAGAAGGCTGAGTTCCTATCTCCGTTTCAACTCCTCGACCTTCTTAAGCTCCTCCCTGTTTCGAGGTTAGTGTCTGTCTTGTCGTCGGAGAACGGGGGATTTTGGGAGGGGCACTCACTTGAGCTGTGTTGAAAAGTCGTCGCTCGTGTCGTCATCGTCCCAGCTCTCCTCCCACAGGTGCTTTGTCTCGCCGCTGTTCTTGGCGGCCTCGGTCTGGTCCTCTGGCCAGTCTGCGTCTAGTCAGCCGCCGCATTCACTTCTTGTCCCAGGTGTGCACTGGGCAGCTTGGTGGGAAGCTCGAGTCGAGCGATATCGAGTGTCGGGGGTCGTACCATCGACGGGAAAGTCCTCAAACTCGTCGTCCTCGCCCAGAGTCGCCGGCTTCTGCTCTGTCTTTGGCTCGAGGGGCTTGTCCTGCTCGGCCTTGGGGTCTGTGGAGGCCATGATGGCGATCGGCCGTTTCGGATGCGGGCTTCGTGAGGTGTGGTGATTCTTTGGACCCGTGGGGGCGTAGGCGTTGCCGTGGAAGAGGAGAGTCAGATAATGGGTGATGATGGATGATGATGCGGTGTCTGTGATGAGGTCGGCAGCTGGAGCCTTGCGGGCGAGGCGGAGGATGAGGCGGGGACGGAACAAGGATAGGCCGGTGGTGTAGGGTAGGGAGATTGGCTTGTGTGGTGGAAGGAGATGGACGTCCTACTGCGGCCGACTGGATGGCCGTGATGGTGCAGCCATTTGAACTCGACCGTTGATCGAATCAATGGAAGCTTGGTGTCACGGGTGCGTATTGATATGAAAATCGTCACTTATTCAAAACTCTAGCTGCCTATGTACCAAGGTATCTGCTCACGCACATGCGACCGGTGAACTGAGGGGGGCCCAACACTTTACCAAGCGATTCACCGTCATCACCAGACACGAGCAGCGCCCGCCATACATTTGCGTCGAAAGAAAGACCTGGAGATGTCTCGGGTGCGTCAGACGCGCACCGCCTTGTCCGACTTACTCCTTCTTCAGGTGCTCCTGAAGCCACTCCTTGATCAGGCGCAGACCGATCTCGTCGTTGCCCACGCACGAAGTCATCTGGAATCCGTCTTGCCAGCCTACCTGATCGAGATGTTCGCCGAGTGGCTTGGCAGCACCCAGGTCGATGATGACGGCCCTGCCCTCGGCGTCAACCATAATGTTGGTCGACTTCAAGTCGTTGTGCGCAAGCCCTAGAGAATGGAGATGCTTCATACCCGCTTCAATGTCGTTGTAGAGTGCCGTCGCGTCGTAAGGAGGCTGTGACCAGGCCCTGACCCGCCAATTGAGAGTCATCGGGTAGCGCTCCTGCAGAATCCCGACCACCAGGCCATCCTTCTCGAGGCATCCCTTGAACTTGACCAAGTTTCGGTGCGGGTTCTTCTCCACGATGTGATGCGCTTTGATCTCGTGAACAAACATGTCAGCGGTCTTGGTTGGATGACGAGTTTTCTCGTAGTATCTGATCAGCGGCTGCTTGAACCAGGTCTCCTCGTCAAGGGTGAAACCGGAAGCTGCAACGACTTGCATGTCTGGAGTGACAGGTGGGTAGATGGCCTTGTCGGGAATTCGATGAAGGCAGTTCACAGCCTGTTCAAGACTGACCTGGTCTTTGGGGGCGTTGATGGTGCCCACCCAGACCGCGTAGCTGTCTTGGTCAACCATCATGACGAAGGTGTACCAGTACTGGCTGTTATCCGCGCTGTTGAATACACCGATCTGTTCAAAAGCGTTGAAGTCTTTGAAGTCATTCACCGTCGGTGGCTTCAGCTCCGTGGTCGAGGGTGACTTGCTGCCCTCATCGTCCTTGTGTTCGGCCACGAGCTTGGATTTCTTTTTGGGCGGGAGGACGTCGTTGTGTCCGTCAGGCTGCTCAGTGGGTGGCTCGGCAGTCAATAGCAACTCAACGACGGCATCGTCTTTGGCGTCCACGACTGAGTTGGGCTTGTTTGGCGGGAGGGTGTCGTTGTCAGCGTCAAGCTGCTCCGTGGGTGGTTCGGCAGTCAACAGCAACTCAACGACGACATCGTCTTTGACGTCCACGACCGAATTGGGCTTGTTTGGCGGAAGGGTGTCGTTGTCAGCGTCAAGCTGCTCAGTGGGTGGTTCGGCGGTCAACAGTTGTTCGACAACTACATCGTCTCCCGTAGGCACGGTAGATGTGGGCTTGCTCAGTAAGAGGTCGCCGTCGTCTCTGCCTTCAGACTGTTTGTCCAGGCCTGCGACGTCGGCAGAGGCATTCATCACTGGTGGATCTGGCGTGGTGGGCGGCGCCGGTTTGAGGCCTGTGTTTTCGTCTTGGGTGGTCATGATGAGGTCGAGACTATTGAGTGACTGATGCTGTTTCTCGTTTCTCATAAGTTGAACAAAGTTTCTGACAAGGTGACCGTCCTCAACTGGATATAGGACGTGGACAGTCGTAACACCCAGTGCGCATTCCCAAACCACCGCCCGAGCGAGATGTCAGCAGAACTCACCAGGGCGTCTCTGCCAGCACTGGCCAAGTCAACAGAGGGAACTTGTTTGCCTGTGGCGCCTCCTTGCATACACAGCCTACCTACAAACAGGGTCATGATTGCTTGCCGGAAATCACGGGTTGCCTGGGCAAAAGGAATCTGGAGGCTTGTGCTCGGATGCGGCTTGGGGCATGCTCGGAAGCCTGGTCCTGGATCCATTCCCATGCCCAACCAAGGCTCATCTCGCACCTTGGTCGCCGGCTGATCGTTCGGGAAGAGCGGGCCAAAGGGCGCAGGTGACTATTTTGGTGAAAAAGCCAAGGCTCTTTGCAGTTCACACCTTGGTTGCCACGTCGGATGGGATTCCCCTGGGCTCAGCCGCTCTGGGTTGTTGTGTCGACTAACGGGAGGCTGCATGAAGGGGGCTTTTGCAACGGAACTCAACCGACACTCCGAGCAGAGGATCTGCGCGTCTGATTGGCTACCTATAGAGAGGTTTCTGACTTCAACCGTGGCCTTGCCTGCCTGCACCTGCCTGCACGAGATGTAGAGTAGGATAGTGAGTAGACTTCATATAATGAGCGGACGGCGAATGGATTCCAAAAGGCCTGAAGAGCCTCGCACTCAACTTGGGCATTTTTCATTCTTGAGCAGCTGTCAGGGATCAAGAAATGCTCGTTGACAAGATGGTGAAGCCCGCTGAAAGGAGTTTGACTTGGTTGCAACTCCTTGGTCAACTGCTGTGAGGGCCCACCCACAGATGGGCATCCCAAACTGCGGTGAGGAGAAGGCTGAGCTGAGTTTTGGGACATATCACAAAAAGCAACACACGTGTTGCCTGAAATGCAAGAGACAGGTAGGCGTCCGCTGAATAGACGCGGCAAACTGCACGCTGGTGAGGCTGTGACGGAAGCGTAGCTCCGTGTTGGATCGGGAGGTTTGATGCATGGCGAAAGTCGGTGGGATTCATTGCAGCATGCTCAATGGGAGGCCTCGCTGGGACCGGACATTCCCAAGCAGGACTGCCTCGTTTCGCACCAGATTGTCCCTGGGACTCTCAACCCTTCCTAGGTATATATACCGCGATCCCGTCCCTCTAACCAGGCAGGCCAGCCTGGACAACATCCACCAAGAACCACAAACTCCTCAAAACCCCCGATCAACCCCATCATCGCTCAAGCCACCGATCAAACAACTGCCTCCCAAGCACATTCCCCCGTTTCATCGAACAAACGTCTCCATCGTGCACAACAACCAAGATGTAAGTACTTGAACGGATTGCTCTGGCTTGACCCCGCGCTAAGTTCATCTATCTATAGGTGCAATATCATGACTTTCACCGAGGAAGCCGTGGTGAGCTATGGCTCGGAAAAGGTGACGGAGAAGCACTTCCGGCAAAGCTTCACGTCTTGTGGCTGTCCTCTCTGCAAGACTTCGGGTGTGAGAGGAACGAAGTGCACCTGCGGCCAGCATGGCCCTGGTGCTTCTGGCTCCAAGTCGGCGGAAGAGAAGGGAGGAAAGAAGGAGGGCAAGGAGGACAAGGAGGGCAAGGAGGGGAAGAAGATCGCTTAGTTGAGGCGAGTTCATGCCTCCCGCCGATTTGAATCACCGGCGAGGATGGTGATCACTCACTTTGCCCCAGACTAATCGGCCAAGGTCAGACTTTGTACGGAGCAGTAGATACCTACTCTTGGGAATGAAATCCAAGGGCACCGACACTTTGGTTGTGTACTGCAAAGAACATCCCCATACTTCGTGACGCCTTGGGCACTTTTCTACTGTAGACATGGAACATGAACCTTGGATTGTGTACTCCGTAGACTCCTCCCCTCCAAAGAAGAAAGCGTGTCACTTGGATCTGAGGCGTTTGTTGGTGGGCTTCAAAAGGATTCCCAGAGTCTGAACAAAGCAAGGAAAAAAAGGGGGGACGTATCATCAGCATGCCTCACTGGAGCGTTGCCGTGGCCAAGACAACAATAAGAATTTGTTTGCCAATGGCGCCTCCCTCCACGCACAGCCCACCGCCAAGAAGGTCATAGTGCCATGATTACCGGGACATGGGGGTTAGCTCACCGAGACAAGAGGACACCACGAAAGCTTGCGCGCAACGTCAATACGTATTGGAACGCTTGCACATGTTCTGAAGCCGTGTCTTCCCCATGCCAAACCAGGCTTATCCCTCCTTGCTTAGTATAGGTCTTGGTCTGGTAAGTGAAAGCGGAGGTGGCCAAGTTGGTGTGTTTGAACTCATTGCCACCGCAGGTGGGTGTTGTTCTTTGAACTGGGGTGGCCCGGGCGGCAACTCAGTCGTCATGGGACAGTTGGGTCGCACAAAGGAGCCGCGCGAGGCGTTTGTGACACAGTCCAAATTGCGTTACTGCTCAGGGATGGTGGGAGGTTGGTGAAATGCAGAGATCTGTGCACGTTGAATGGGCAGACATTCTTCTGAGACAAAGCCTGGTTATCGGGTTGTATGTAACTGCTACTTTCAAATGTTGCCCTCGTTTTGACCATTCTTTCATTGCCTGGTCAAGAATCAAAGAGAGCCAAGAGGCTGGCACTCAAAAGTGACAATCCAAGAATAGATTCAGCCGACTTTCTCAGAGCTTGGTCATCGTTGCTGGTAGTTAATCACAACTATAAAGACACACCACGGATCTCTCTTTGTTGTTCATCAGGCGATTTCTTATGCTGCTACACGATCGCGATGAAGTCTTCGGCCTCACCACCAGATCATCTCACGCCTCACACATCAGCTCCACAGGATGGAATTGTCCGGCCCATTCTTCTGTCTCTGGATGGAGGCGGTGTGACAGGCTTGTCAACTCTCCTCATACTGCAAGAGCTGATGGAAAGGATCGACGGTGACAACCCGCCGAAACCCTGTCACGTCTTTGACATGATTGGCGGCACAAGCAGTGGAGGGTAAGCATCCTCAGCCTGAATTAAATGAGATGATTAACTTTGATGCTGTCATCAGGCTTATTGCTATCATGTTGGGCCGTCTCGAAATGTCTGTGGCTGATTGCATTGAAGCATACCTGCATATTTCCCGCCAAGTCTTTCGACCGACTTTATGCAGCAAGTACATGCCGCAAGTGATACGTGCCATCGCCGGTCAGCCGATGTATGATGGCCAGCAGCTTGAGAATGCTGTCAAAGACATTATCCAAGCATGTGGAGAAGCACCCAACGCGCTGTTGGAGACCACTGAGGATGATGGCTGTAAAGTGTAACACACTCCTTGAGATGGCACTTGGAAATCTGCCTGGATGCTGATAATTGCTGCCTGACCATTAGCTTTGTCTGCGCGACGCAGTGTAGAAGCCAGCTTGAACTCTGCAGCTACCGTGACCCAGTGTACCACAACCGCGTTCAGGGAGTCAAGATTTGGGAAGCGGCTAGGTGAGACTCTCTTATTCTGCAACGTCATGTACTCATCCCCTTCAAGGGCAACGTTGGCCGCTCCGGCCTATTTCGAGCCCATCAAAGTTGGTTCCTATGCCCTCGAGTTTGTTGATGGAGGCATCGGCACCAACAACCCCGTGTTTCAGACCCAATACTGTGCTCAAGATCTATGGCAAGTATCGAACGAGACCAATTTCGATGAGCAGATGCACTGCATGGTATCCATTGGAGTTGGGGTCGGACAAGGCTACAGTGCACAAGTTCTGGACATGCTCGAAAACTCTTCATCTGTTTTGACAGATACAGAAGCGACAGCAACAAGGTTTGCTTTCTTGCATGGACGTCTTGCGAATGCGAACAGGTATTTCAGATTGACTGTCCCAGCTGGGATCGGCAACATGGACCTTGCAGACACCTCAAAGCTTGGAGACATTTCAGGCCGGACATTCAAATACTTGAAGGAAAACTGCGGTGAGCAGTTGGATCAGTGTGCTGAAGTTATAAGGAGGAAATACAGACCCGAGAGTGAGCGAAAAGAATGGTTCTTCCCAATTTATCGGTGCTGACAGTACAATGTAGAGAGGATGCGCAGTAGGAGATCTCGTATTGATCTCGTTGCTTTCAAGACAGCCAGGTCCGAATCTGAATCCGGATCTGGAGCCCGGTTTATCTCTCTCTGTTTGACCATGCTCGTCTTGACCATGGGCATCATCTTTGCCAACTCAGGGTTACCTCTGATCGACTCATCTGCCCCCATCGTTGCAGTTATGGGGATGGCTGGGGTGGGCAAGAGTACCTTTATCGACACGATTGGGGGGCGGCACGTACTGACTGAAGCTACACCCAAAGCTGGCCAGGGGCTGGACTCTGGTTAGTTCCTTTGGGTACAAATCTTCCCTCGACTCAATTACTAACTCTTGAGAAACCTCAACAGTCTCCTGGTATCGAGCTTCTATCAATGGCAGGGATGTCTACCTCATTGACACTCCGGGTTTGAACAATAGTCGAATTTCTGACCTTGAAGTTCTGAAGCGCATATCGAAGGAATTACACAGCAGCTACCGGAATGACCGACTGCTCAACGGTATTATATACCTGTATGATATCTCCCCGACTCAGCTCGGACCGACTCGTGTTAGGGTATGTTACCACTTACCCCTTTGATGGGCTGGGACAAATTCTTACTCACTCTGTAGGAATTGGATTATTTGAAGCTGTTCCTGGGTGAGGAAGCCTTCAAAAACTGCGCTCTTGTCACGAACAAGTGGGATCTGGATTCTCCATCAGCCCATGGCAAACAACAGACTCGCCAGCAGCATCTGAAGCAACACCATTGGAAAGACATGGTTGCTGGTGGCTCAACCGTGGCGCGGCACGACGGCAGTCTTTACTCCGCAAAGCAAATCACTTCTTCCCTCATGGACAAGCCAAAAATCGTCCTCCATCATCAGCACGAGCGCGTGAACGAGAGGAAGTCGTTCTGGCGGACCAGAGTTGGAGCCAAGGTGAGGATTGACTCGACTCTGAGCGACGGTAGGTCAGAACCTAGGCCGAGCCTGTGGGACACGGTGCGAGATTGGATCTAGTACGGGGAGAGGAAGAGGCCAGAGGCAAGTGTCTGTTATTACTATAATAACTGGTTGTTTCCTCCCTAGGTTGCGTTCCACTTACGTATTGTCGTTCTGCGGATAATAGATTTTACAGTTTGAAATATGCGCGTATTTCTGCCCTGCTGAATCATCCCTGTCATTTTCAATCGACCTCATAAGCTACAGTCAACAGTTGTTGCCCAGCACCATGGCCCGCACTATTTACCTCATCGTATACAACAGTCGGCTGTTCCCTGCCCACTGGATTATCTGGATCCCTAGCCAGAGCGACCTCAAGATTGGCAAAGTCATCAACGCTGCGGGTGATGTTCTCACGGGGTTCGACATTACGTTCGAACGAAACTACAATATTGCGGAGGAGAGTCGCCCTCACGAAGTAATTTTACTCGGCCAAGTCGACGATACTCATATAGTAGATGTACCGGGTGACGGGAGCTATAGAGTCGAGAGTGAGTCTCAGGGAAACCTCGTGGCCTGGGACCCGATCGAAGAGGCTGGGCTCAACACTCCTGCTCCTGTTAAAAGCCTCAGGCCCGTTTCTAGTGTCAGTTTTATCTTGCCCATCCATATTGTTACTCAGTCTAATGAGCCTTGGTAATAGTCGTCTCATTCTCGAGTGGAAATCAGGAACTGTCAAACTTGGGTTCGTGAGGTTGTGGAGAAGTTGGTGGAGAGTGATATTATAAACGAGTCTGCTCTAGAAACCGTCTGGAATGCTCCGAAGAATTAGACAAAAGGATTCAAGGCTATGGCTTGTATTGTGAGACACTGTTAGGTGGTAGTAGTTGAGGATATGGGAGAAGGAAGCATTTTGATTGGGCTGTATACTTTTTCAAAAGAAGTGTTATTATTGTGAAGGGCAAGAAAGCTGCGAATGATTATATGGAATAGGCTATAGCGTAACCTGGCCAGTGGAGATGTGTGCCAAGAGTCGTTAGAATAACGATTTCTCCTCTCAGAGGCAGAGGAGAGTAGCAAAGCTTGGTATCTCAGAGTTCATCTTTGTGTTCGCTTGCATGAGAAGCAAACACCTTCTTCGTAAAGCCCCAAACTGCCTCGTTCACGCCTTTTTCCCTCATTCCTGCCAGTACCTTTTCGTTATCGGTTGCCTCACCCTCGACACCAACAATAAAGACCCCCCCACCCGTTTTCTTTGCTGTTTCGAGACCCTCTGGTATCGGCACAAGACCTCCCTTGACGGAATATCGATCATTGATGGCGAGGAAAAGTGCGCGAGCGCCGCCTTCGTCCTGGCTCATTTGGTCCGGCGGCGACATGCCAAACTTCTTGGCTTTGGCCAAACCTGGCGTGGCTACCGGGCCAGGATACCAATGCACGAAGCTGACATTGGGGTTCTGCCGGGCCAGAAGCTCAAAGGCCAATGTACTCATGGTGGTAGAATGGAGCGAAGAGTTCCAAGTTGTCCAGTTGTTGGGATCGCGAAGGTCGAGGTCGCTCTCGTTCAGCGGAGCCTCGAGTCCACCGGCCAGAACCGAGATGACCCGTGGGCTTGAGGTGGTAGAGTTGTTAAGCAGGGGAAGAAGCTGCTCAACTGCCCGGAGTCGTGAGTAGTAGCGTGTTGTCATGGATGGGTCGAGGCCCTCGCTGGTATCCTTGCGGCCTTCGAAGGGCATGAAGCCGGTCGACAGGAATAGCAAGTCAAGCTTCGTCTCGGATTGTTTGATGGCACTGACTACTTTGTCGACCTCTGAGATGAGAGACACATCGGCTGTGATGAGGTTGTAATTGCCGTTCGGGTTAACATCACGCAAAGAGGAGAGAAGCTTCTCATGCGAGGCAACTGTCTGTGGGCGAGCGACACTGTAGATGCGTGGAGCAGCGGCATGCTGGGCAAACTGCTCAAGGGCGCTCTGGCCAATGCCTGAAGTTGCACCGATGAACAGAGCGACTAGTCCCTTGGGAAGAGTCGCTATTCGGGCATTGGATTGCTGTACAGTTTGAAGCGCGACCATCTTTGTCGTGTTGGAGGAGTTGTGAAGTGTGGTGAGGGGTGGCTGAGGGTAACCACCCTCCATGCTTATATAGTTCAAAAGCAGTCACAGAAACCACTTGCATTCACAGAAGGCAACATTAGAAAGCCAATTCACGGACAATTTGAAAGTGCGAGAAGTCCGTTATTTCCACTCAAGCCGTCATTGACCATTTGTCAGCTTCACCGTCTGACGCGGGCCTTCGTCCGAATCTCGACCGAAGGAGCTTGATAAGCGTAAGGGCTAGGGAATAGGGAGAAGAAGTGTATGATGCCGTCAAATAGGTAAGATTGGACTGCGGTAAGTATGGCTGTTTCGTTTGTTGATGTGGTTGTCGAGGCGAACAATTGAGCAAGCCGAGAACTCTTGTACTGTATATTGACAGGCCTCTTAGGGAGAGGCCATGTACAAACGTAAACATGACTATCTGCTTGCAAAGAAATTATCCCAAGTCTATCGGGATTCCAACAACACACCGTCCTTCATAAAGTCTGCTCGCTTGGCCTGCTTGACGAGCCTGCTAGGATGGAGGACGATGACAATCACGGTAATACCCAGCATGAAGCATCCATCAAATATGTAGAGGAATGCTTCGTTGGACAACAATGGGCCGTCGCTCCCTTGATTGTACTCGACGATACGGACAGCGTTTCGAATAAGGAACAGCCCGCTCGTGCAGTACAGGCCAACGAGATAGCGACGGTAGGGCAAGGCTCCTGCGAGACAGTGGCTCGTGGGGCATGACTTTACCCTGACTTGAAGAACGAGGATACAGATGAGGAACAAGGTAAAGGCGGCGATTTGGAGTATGAGACCGCAGATGATGATGGTCTTGCCTCGCTTTGCTTCATCGAGGACTTCGCTTCCGGACATGATGGCGCCGGCGGTCTGAGTTACGAAGCAGGTGAGGTCGACCAGCACAAACATCTTTGTTATCCATCGGAGGCTGATTAGGGACAGCTCTTCTGCTCGGAGTGCTCGTGTAATGCGGCTGAGAGACGTGTAGAGTGTCGCGGCTAGGAATGGCGGGGCGACGAGCATGAGTAGGTTCTGCAGGAGGAAGGGGAGCGTTTGCCGAAGGTTGTCGTGAGACCGCGATCGAAACCAATAAGCGACACATTCCACTGAGCGAGTTAGCTGATGTCAGGGCTTTTGCTGGAGATTGCTCACTGCCGGATCCGATGATCATGGGGATGGGGAACGCTGCTCGGTAAGGGAACATGAGGATGAAATGAGTGACACCTGCTATCCCGAAGAGGGCCAGGAAAGCGTATGCTGGTGGTTGAGCTGGATTGTAGGGATATAGATCGAAGGGTGCGTAGCCTTTGGGCGTGTCCGTACTGTTGGCCATGATTGCGGTTACTGTGGTGTAATGTCGGCTTGCTGAAAATGAAGAGTGTGACCAATGCTGATGATAGGAGTAACGGCAACGCCCTGTGGCCGGCGGATGTGTTTGTAGATTCCGTTGAGAAGGGAGTGCTTGGGCTATTAACTACTTCGATCTTCACCCAACCTGGTCTTGGGCCACGCAAACTCCAACAGGTATCACCGACCGCAACTTTTGACGCGTCATAAGTGGAATCGAAAGGTGGGACTAGATTCATATTGTTTGGATAGACGGATTTTCGCATCAATTTTCGGACTCTGAAGAAGGGGGTCAAGGGATTTTCGCTTAGGAATACGTAAAAGGGGAGGGTCCTTGTCGCGACTAACGATTTAGACCCGCCTTTTTTTGCCGTTTCGAGGCTGGCGAGGGGCATGGATGGGTCAGTGTCAAGGTATCAGGTAACTAACTTTACTAGGAAGGCTCTTAAGGGAGCGTTCTCTTTTGGTCACTGGTACAGCGGCCTTGGCAGTCAGAGACAGGGATGCAGAGGCTGCTTCCCCATGTCTTTTGGAACCCGGGCGAGTTGGCATGTTCAAGCGAAGGTACTTCCAGAAATGACGCCAGAATTTGAAGGCGGATGTGAGGCTTGTCCTGGCCTAGAGCTAATAGGTCAACCCAAAAATGCTGGTTCGTGAATGTCATCTCGCCCCAAGAATAGATTAAACTCGAGGTGGTCAACCATGACTCGATGCAGAATCTCACGCGAGTAAGGGATCTTGAACGTCACTTGGAAGAGGACTTCGAGCTGATTGTTGGAAGTATATTTGCTTGAGGTCCTTGGAGTGTTTCCCTGTGGCAAAAGTGCCTACTTATTGTAGCGTTCGGGAACAGGGTAGCACAAGGCCATGAAGCGTTGATGGTAAATGCCGTATTGTTGAGTAGAGATTGGTCTCATCAAATAGCACCAAACAAACATTGCCCTCATCAAATCTTGGACTCTTCAAAGGCACCGTGCCGCCCAGCTCCTCCACTAAACCTCGCAGCACCTCTTATACTCTCCGTCGTAATCACCTTAACACCATTGCGGAACTCATTACCCAAGGCATCCTCAAAAGAAGAAGCACTGTAAGCAGAGTAGTAACAATTAGCGCGGTCGACATTCATGCACTCTTGCGGAAATGCCAGTAACTGCTGCGCAATCTTTGTCGCCTCGGTGAGAGCCTGGCCTTTGGGCACCACGCGGTTGGCGAGGCCCATCTGCAGAGCCTCTTGGGCTCCGACTCCTCGTCCTGTGAGGATCATGTCTAGGGCGCGGCCGAGACCGATGATGGCCTGGAGACGGACTGTACCGCCGTCGATGAGAGGGACGCCGAATCTTCGACAAAAGACTCCAAAGACTGCATCTTCCTCTGCGACACGCATGTCGCCTATGAGAGATAGTTCTAGGCCCCCTGCCACGGCGTAGCCTGATACGGCACTGATGACGGGCTTCTTGATTTGCATCCTCGACGGGCCGATGGGACCTATGTTGCGGCCTTGGACCTCATGGTTGGCGTCGATGATGGGACCCTTGTACTCGTAGTCGCCAGGGTTGAACTTGGCTACCTCGTGGAGGTCAAAGCCGGCGCAAAAGTTGCCGTTTGCGCCATAGAAAACACAGACTTTTTGCGACGGGTCGTCTTCAAAGGCTAGGAATGCCTCTGTGAGCTTTCTGCCTGTTGGGCCGTCGATGGCATTTCTCTTGTGGTGGCGGTTGATTGTGATGGTTGTTATGCCTTCTGGGGTCTTGGTCACTTGGACGGCTTGGGGTTCAGTGTCTGTCATTTTGTTTATGGATGTGTGCTTAAAGAGTGGTTGATGGGATACGGCGAAGGACGGAGTTGAGTAACGGGACCACGTTTATATAGACTGTTTGTATTATTATGTGAGCTATCACTATTAGGGTATGTAGCCGAGGTCGGCTTTGCTTGGTGCCAGTCTTTCAAGTCAACGTAGTCATGTGGCATGTGTTGACAACACCATCATGTCTTGGTGCAGCAGGCTAACAATCACGTCAAGGCTTGGCTGACTACCTCTTCCTCGGCATTCTTGGAATTGAGCGGTGTTGGAAAAGAGTCACGTAGTATAGAGGATGGATTAATAATACATAATATGAAGCATTGAACAAGATGTTGGCGATATACATCTGCTTTGATGCAAGATATTGGGGTCTTTTAACTGCTACATTTAAACTTGAACACTTGACAGGAGCCACCCCAGTAACATGAATTCACCAAACTCCTGATAGTATCTTCTTTATAATAAACAAGTCCTTTTCATGAGACACTTATACCCCGCGCCGGGAGGTCGCCGGTTATGCTCGGATACAACGGGTAGACCGGACCTGGCTCACCATGTCCCAAAGCGGAAGATGCATGATTGCTTGGCAGTCCTTATTTTTACTACAACGAGCCCGCGGGGTATGACTGTGTGGAAGAAAGTGTGGGGAATAAGTGCAGAGCTCCAGGGATTGGTCTGGGGAAACGACGTGTGATGTCTTGAGGCCTTTTGTTGTAAACCATGGGCGAACACTGCCAACTGCCCACCCTATTCTGTGCACCAACGTGTCTTTTCATCTTTCATGGGATATTTATCTCTCTTGGATGAATTTCTCCCAGTTCTAGCCTCTAGGCTTAATGCAATTCATCGACCTCACGTTGTGATCCCTGGGCAATCTTCCAGGTGCTCGTCCAACTTGGCGCCAAACACACAATCCTCCCTCTCGACTCCCCCATCTGCCTCCTCCATCGAATCCCCTTCCGTCTTTCAAGAGCAAACATCAAATTATCCCTTGTATAAGCAAGGCTGACTTCACCTGAGCTCGGGCGCAAATAATTCCACGCCACTGTTTGCTCTCGCCGGTGACTCACTGCCATCTCCATTGTGATAAAAAGCCTCCGTTCACAGCTTCCTCTCCCTCTCCTCTGCTTGACATAATCACACATCAAACTCAACTCAGATTTTCCATCTCTATGAGAAGCCGCCAAATCAACAGCAACACCAACTCAACTAAAGATGACAACACCGGCCTTTGCCCTCGAGCACACACCGCTCAATTCGATCCGCTCCATCCCCTCTGATACCTACCTCCTCCACGCCACCAACTGCCTCGCCCAATGGGGAGCTGGAATCGCAGCTGAGCTCGCCGCCGTATTCCCTGCCGCATGCAGGGTGTACAAGAGGTTCTGCAATAGCGCCAAAACCAACCCGTCGGAGCGATGGCCTCCCCGAAGCCTCGCCGGACGCTGCCTCATTATCCCTCCTCAGCCGTCGGACGTGGCCGCGGGCGCCCCTAGCGTGCACATAATCTGTTTGTTTACGAGCTACGGCTATGGAAGACCGAGTGCGGCGACTGGAAAGCCAGGGAGGGACAACGTGGCGAGGATCCTGGTGCAGACCGAGAGTGCTCTCAAGGACCTGAGAGCGCAACTGCCCGCCGAGGCTGGAACAATCATTTACTCGCCTAAATTCAACTCTGGCGCTTTCTGTGTCCCGTGGGAGAGCACGGCCGAGGTGATTGAGAAGGAGTTTGTGGACTGGGATGGAAGCTGGCTTATCATGGCGCCGCCATGAATTCGGGATATCTGAGAATTGAATGGTTTTGTCATGGCCAAAAGAGCAATTTCACGGCTTGTAGATATGAGAATATGAAACGTCATGGTATTACGAGGTTGCCCTGGCATGTTTCAGATCGGGGACAAGGATAATTGACCCAACCTCTTGCATTCACCGCTCAAGCCACCTCTCATGATTCTTCATTTTGACGTCTGCATCATTCCATTGTCTCGGCTCCATTCCGGTCTGGTCACCTGGCCACTTAGTTCAGGCACGTCGTCTATATCTTGGACATCCAAGACTGGTCTATTGACGCGACAAAATTGTTTCCTCCCACCTTGGCTGTGACTCACCGCCAAGCTGAGAGCATGTCCTTCGACTCTCAACAACAATGCCTCTTGATCACGCGTCTTCCACGTGAACTCCGAGATGCCATTTACCTTGAAATCTGGCGCCCATACGGCCTTCGGCAGCACATATTCTGGCATGGTCACCCTGCTGATCCAGCCAACTGGCACTACTGTCGGTGGCAATGCACCACTGAGTTTGATGTCATAGACAAGCTACAAGAGGACCTCGAGCTCCTGCGAATCCAGCAGAATATCCCATTTGGAGAGCCCATATGTAGTAAGCACTACGAGATGCGGCTCATTTCACCGTGGCTCAATCATTGGGCATGCGGCGAGATCTGTGAAAGGGTTTACGGCCAAAATGTCATACAGGGTGCTTCCACTGGGCGGTACCATTGTTGGAAAGACACTCAGCGCCCTCTCGTCAATAAAATGGCCAAAAGCCCGTATATCCCCATGATCCTTAGCTGTAAACTCATGTATGTATGGACGTGTCAAGTGGAAATGGGCCAGTCGTTGACTTTCAATGCAGATCGGAAGAGTGTCTCAAGTCCATCTACGAATCTATAACTTTCGTATTCACCGACTTGCATAGCTGGCAATCCTTTATCGGCTTCTGCGATCAAGATGCTCGAATGAGGAGCTGGCCCAAAGTTGACCTCCAACCACATGCGTTTCCAAAATATTGCAAACACTTGGAGCTGTCAATGACTCCATTCTTTCCCTGCTTGATCACCTGTTCATCACCAGTGCGGACCCCCCAGATAGACCGTCCGCATGATCCATACGACTTTCACTGGTTACGGCTTGACCTTTTTCAGAATCTTCAGAGCATCAAGATTTGGGTGACGGCTCGCTCAACAAAGGTTCTCAAGGGACCCAACGGAAGAGGCACTTACCCGGACTTTACAAAGATTACAGATCTTGACATTGATGAGCTGAGACAAGCCTTGTCTTGTTTTTCTGGCGTCAATGAGTTTGTCATCAGCACTCCTCTGAGCAACGATATTGGACCTGAGGATGGTCTAGTCCAAGGTGTTGCGACGCGTCCGCACCATAGAGTTTGGAAAAGAGGGACCGGAGACTTCTTCCATCCTCGCCTTTCTCCTAATTTTGGGAGGGGAGGTCTCAGTGGCCTCATTTATACGAGTATAGTGAGGTATGGATTCTCCCCAGCCTTTTGTCTTGCAGTTGTTTTCCTAACCGCTACTCTTCAGGCAAATCTTGCTTCCTCTGAACTATGAGAACCTTCCTGTCGACAATTCTCTCCCGTACTGGCCCGAGTTGTTTGATCCTATGGATGATCCGGCTCCTGGGACAGCTCTGATCAGGGGTCCTGATTCAACCCCAGTTATAAACCGCCGAAGAAGGTTCCTCCGGTCAATTGTTGAAATGTTGCGAAAGATGAAGCCCTTGACTTCCAGAGTGGGAAAGGTCATGTCTCGAAAAAGACGCCCGAATTAGCCGCCTAGGAATTCTCAGCTGAACCTCGAGGCTGTAATGAGCCCCATGTTGGGCCAATGAGTACAGTGATACTCAGCCAAACTCTCTGTGCCACTGCTTGGCAGGCAAGGGGATCGCGAGTTGAAATCAGGCTCACCCTCAACAAGGGCGACACGACAAGCCCAGAGAAAACAGCATCGATCCTTCAGTTATGGCTCTTTTTTGGACTGCTCTCGAAATGCCTGCGAGACAAGTTTCGAATGGACGAGTTTATCAAACCCTCCCAAAAGGATTGGCTTCTTAGCTTAAAGAATCTCCCATCTGCTATAGATGTGAAGGATCACAGGGTTCAAATTGACTGCTTTCATGCTGCCGAATACGTCTGTCATTTGGATGCGCTTGGGAGGCTTGACAGCTCTCCGGCTGGAGAGACTGGGTTGGCGGTGCTCGTGCTGGCCAACACTCTCCTCAATATCCTTCATAGGCCTTCACGGGAGGCTGAGCGCAAGTTCGAGTGGTCTTCTGATTTTCTTTTAGAAGCACATGAAGAGTCTTGGATGGTGCCCTCAGCAAGTTGCGTGGGTCATCGTTTCGTGTGATCCAATCTCGGCCTGTTTCTTGGTACGTCTCTGACGGCCGTCGTCACTTTCTCACGACAAGTGCACTGAGGATTCTTGCGTGGCGAATAATGTTCAACTCGACTCTAAATATCGGCAAGGACACGTTCAAGATGACTGTACCTACAACTCACTCTCGGTGGATGTCACCCAGATCAAGGACATCATTAGGCAAGGCCATATCCCGTTGGTCTCCGTCAAGACAAACTCTCGGGGGCAGGCGAGTCTCAAGGTCACTACCGCAACAGCAAGTAGCGCATATGCTGCTATCTCGCACGTTTGGTCAGATGGTCTTGGTAATCCCACAGCAAACGCCATACCGCAGTGCCAGGCTGAGATGATCTGCAACTCTCTGTCAAGAATTCCTCACGACCCGTGATGGATGGGCCTGCTAAAAGACCTCATTTCGGTGAAACTCTAGGCACAGCCAAACTTCTAGCAATATTTCTCATGATAACAATGAGTGTCTTTTGGATGTCGTTTTTCATTTTGCGCATCATCAAGGTCTGCTTGGGTTGGTCGAACCTGTCACCGCTTGGCAAAGCAGCAACCATGACATTTGTCTTTGAATCTATGAGTGGTTTCAACTTCTTTATCCCAGTCGCTTTGACTCAGATTCTATTTATGGTTGACAGGATACAGTCGGCTGGCTCTCTATCTTCGATGAAAATTGCTTATCTGGTTCTCAGGCTGCTTGGGCACTCGTGGCTATTCGCTTTTCTGCTTTGGTCCCTTAGCGCACTGGTGAGCCCAATGATGTACAGGATGTGGTTGGACTCTTTCAATCCTGACTGGCCTGAGAATGCTAGATGGGACTGGGAGTTGTGTTGCCGGATTGGGAACAAGGGGCTTGCGTTTG
Organism: Fusarium piperis; assembly: GCA_027886205.1. Lineage (NCBI taxonomy): Eukaryota > Fungi > Ascomycota > Sordariomycetes > Hypocreales > Nectriaceae > Fusarium > Fusarium piperis. The sequence goes on from RZGM01000035.1 coordinate 310,764, forward strand.
TGAAGCTTATATATGAGGTAGCCAACTAGGTTATATTGTGAAGAACCTTGCATTAATGCCGCCCTAATATATACTGAATTACATCCGTATTAATCATCATTACTAAATTATTGATTTGTAGTGGAATCCAATAGTCAAGCACACATCATTCCTTTCCGTCGAACTCTACAAAGTCTTCAAAGCTATTATTCTCGCATCCAAAGCCTTCTTCACGATGGTTGCTTCACTCGCTGCTTCGTATATATGTGGCAGACGAGGCCGCACGTGAAGTTCAACCTAGACATCTTCGGCGGCAATACGGCTGGCATAAGAGGCATCCTCGGCGCGGAAGAGATCCAGACCTCCCACTTCAATGTATGTGGACGGCAGATCTCGTAGATCTTTGGCGCGCATTCCATGCCTGCTTGTTGTCGCCACTATTCCAGATAAGGAACGGTTCAAGAAGTGATCCTTCAGCAACTTCGTTTGATCATCAAGCATGGGGTATACGAGAATCTGCTTAGCCAAAGGGGGGCTGAGGTGTTCGTCATGCGCTATTAGTGCTGCGCCATCCGCAAGCCCACCACCAACCGAGTCACCCATTATAGCAATCCGTTCGGGATCGATGTTAAACTCAGCGGCGTGGCTTGAGTTGAACTTCAAACTAGAAAATATATCGTCGACGTCGAAGAAGGTGATGACTGTGTCGGCGACATAACGGGCAATTTGGGGGGCGTAAACGTCCACGCTGTAGGATACACCGCCATCGTCGTGGGCAAAGACAACAGCAGGTCTAGGCGTAGAAGCGTCCATGATTTCGTTGCTGGTGAAACGATGCAGGTTGATGGTACTATTGTCGACGCTATTGTACTTAATCTTGGTCTCGGCGATGCCCGAGGGGGTCGGTAAGACGCGAATGATGTTGCACAGAGCGGCTTAGATGAAGTTGCGCAGCTCAAACCGAACGTGTCGGGCCGACAGGTATTGGGGATCGTAGCTTAGTGCCGTCTCATCGTGAAGACTATCCGCAAAGGGGAGAGAGGATGTATTTTTGGTTGTGTGTCCGTGCAAGAGTAACAACTATACCCCCGGACAAGAAGACACCTTGGCCTTTTTGAACATGTCTCAGTTTGATTGAGATACCGGCAGTTCATATCGGTGGAATCATGAAAGTTCTGCTACAACTAGCTGTACATGGATACTCGGTCTCCCGTTCTCACTGCCACCCTGGCGTATAACATGGCGTGGGCCCTTGTTTCTGGGTAAACTTTAACTTTATCGAGGTGCGAATAGGAAGGTGGCTACGCAGATATAGGTCTAGGTTTATATGTATATAATTAGAAATGGCATCGGCTAGTCCATTGATTCGTCATGCAAGTGGGTTTTGATGCTCAAGCAAGTGCTTCGAAGGGGAAGGTCGAACATCCTTCCTCGTCTTGGAGTTGATGGGAATGTGTATTCGTCACAACTGTGTTCGTAGTGTCGGACCGACTACATTTAGCTCAGATTGGAAGTGCTGGCCTTTTAAACATGATGCGGTACTATTCCTCTGTAGGCCAGTCAAAATCTCCTAGTCTTCGGAGGAGCCCCTTTGGCGACTTCATACCAGAACAGGCGTACAATTCCGACGGGAACCGGTGTCATGCGCTTCAGTGCCAGTTTGAACAATAAACATTAAATTATAATTCATGAAATTACAGCTTTCAGAGCGGCCCCCCCTGATCCTTCTTTGCAATGGTTTGAAAAGTGCTGGTCTCAACCTTGATGCCTCGAATAGGCACATTTTGCACTGGACCTGGCTCAACAGCAGCGGCATTGATGACATCGCCCGGCCACCTAGCCACCAAATCCTCATCTGACCGGTGTCTACTATAACCAATATCGTCGCTGCTATGCCGGCGCTGCATCTCGAAAGTGGCATGGTTGTCGTGGAACAGCCGGCCTGCACCGCGGCTTGCAGACTTGGATGACTTGCCTGGTGTAGAGTGAATCCTACTCCCATGGGTTCCTCTATAACCTCCACCAGAGTGTGTAAACTTGGAGGCTATAGTTGGGAAGTAACGGATTATAAAGGGCCGTAGTGTTGGGATACAGGCACAGACTAGGGCCGATGTGAGCTCAGCCAACGACCACAAGTTGGACTCTACGTGTTTCCAGGTAAAGTCCTCGAAGTCTTGTAGGTACTCTATACGAATGGCGGAGAGAATGACTGTGCTAGTACAATTAGCAATGATACTCTGGTTAAAGAGGGAAACACGCACAAGAAGCCTAGGCTGAAGACTCCGGCGAGGATGAACTTTTGAGCTCGGGGTAGCCTCAGGCCCCTAATGGCGGGCACTGGAAGCAGAAACACCATGATGTCCGTCACGATATTGCCGGCAGCGTTGATGTACCACTGTGGTTGGTTCGGGGTGCACTTTGCGTCCACTGTCTTGTCCCAGAACCCCTGGATCGGTCGGCATACCAAGATGCCAAGGATAACCTGGGACAGGGCCCAGCCGCCGACTATGAAGATGGCAGCCTGATAGACCCTCCTCATCCCCTGAATGGCTAGGAGTCGGTAGTAGTGGAGGAGAAAGGTCAACTTGATGAACAGGAGGGAAGCCGCGTATAGGACCACGCCGACGTAAAATCTCTGTATTTCCGTCAGTGTCAAGTTTTGGAGGTAGAATACTCCTTCTCACTTTTAAATAGAGGGGGATAGTCTTGAGGATTTCTGGAGAAACATGTTTTCCGAGGCCATAGCGAGTCTCTGTTTCAACCTAATCAGCAGCTTGCTTCAACACCAAGGAGGCGGCGACTCTGGATAAAACATACGTAGAATCATGGATACACCACAACCAATAACCACCAACTGTCAGACAGTCAAGTTAGCTTCGGCTCCAGAGGGACTTTAGGGAAAGGCAGCGTACTAGAGAAATGAGGGCGCAAAAGTCGTCTGCTCCAAGCTGATTGAGGATGATATATCGAGTCCACAGGCGAAGTACAACAACCAGTGTCGCGATGATCAGCAGCATCACAACGACACCGATGAGGGTGGCTGATCTGTCCCCCACTGGGCCAGATTCCATGTTTGAAGACTTGCTGGATGGCATTCGGCCGTGCCTGGGCAGAGGCTTGGTTCTTTAACCATTGCAGACAGCAAATGTACCTATAGCTGTCAGATCGGCTATCGGCATCGACTGATTAACCGTGAGACCGTGCGATTGCTCGTGCGCATATCCACATGTTTTTAGTCCAACTTCAGCTCCAAACGTGTGACCGAGCTAGCTATTCTCGCATAGCCCGAGCGGCAAACCGGCCATGCATAAGATAGGCGACTAACTTGAGAGGGTACGGGGTCAGCTTTAAGCTGACAGGTAATAATGCGACGGCGACGGTTGTCAGTTGTTGGATGACGTGTTTTCCTATTGCCTTTTGTTTTACATCTTGCCTTGGGTTGACTGGAGGAAGAAAGTTCCCGTTTAGCAATGCCTTCTCAATCATCTCATTATTTGTAGGGATTTTATGCCTTCACCTAAATCGGACTATCGACAAGCTGAAATCGAACCCTCGATGCCATATTGGGCGTTTCGTATGCGAGCTGGCCCATACATTAGAGTTTCTCTAGGCCACTTTTGAAACCGAGCGTTGGAACCCCTGTCGCCTTGCACACCTCTGGTCACTTCTTGGCCATCCCTGAGCGCTCAAATACCACGTGGAGACTTCATCCTCAGCTGGGACAGAAAGCTGATGGGTGAGCCTGTCCTCGGTTGGCGGATCTGCTTTATCTCTGGCATGTTCGTCCGTCTTGGTTCCCGCTTTGATGCTCCCGGGAGAATGTTCCAGCGCTCTCCCGGAAACCCCTCAAGGGCTCGTCCAGGTGCGGGAATAGGAAGGAGAAGCATCAAAGCTTTATGCTGATCGGATGAACTTGAAACCTTGCTGCTTTGGTCAACTGCCGCGACCCTTCTCCCTGAAATGTGAACCTCGTATATCTATTACTCGGTGGGTCAATACGGCGAGCCCAAGTCCGAGTGGCAAAATCTGGTACACCATCACGACTTTGATTACTTTGAGGAATAGCTCAGGATATCGATGTCCCTGAATCCAGAAGGAGAAGAGATGTAGTACCTATTTCTGTTCATGCAGACCATGGCCGGCCGTAATGAGAAACGTCTCCGTTAGAGTTCACAAGACCCTGCAGCTAGTCCTGTCAACCCACAATTCATTGCATGGTGCAGTCGGGTGTTACTGCAATCAACACCTGTCAAGATGAGCATTACGCAGGTACCGCTCTGCAATGCCCTAGATTCGACCAGGAGGTCATTGCATCCCCTCGCTCCCAGCACCCTGTACCTGTTATCCATAGTCGATAGGGAGCTCCATCTGGCACTGTTCGCACTTCACGACGACGAGACCTCTCGGAGCAGGGATCTCCCATCACTAAGGCTCGAAGTCATCAGTAGCCGTCCGTCTTTTCAACGTGATTTAAAAAGGCAGGCATCTGGATACCAAAAGGGGCATAAACGCGGGGCCCCGAGATTCTTAGCCACGGTAACAGTATTCAGAGGAGGTTCTAGGAAGACCATGCTGAGTATCTCTAGCTAAATGTTTATCATCATTCCGCCGGGCACAATGGGATCCGATTGGTCTGCATGTGTGCCGATCTGAGGAGAAATCTCCGCGGGTGGCGATGTCATTGACAAAGCCACAAGGCTAGAAAAGTAATTCGTCCTTAGGGCGTAAATCCCTGCATATCTTATTGTCAGAGGTAGATATTGGAATGACGAAGAAGAGTGACAGGCAGAGGTCAGCTAGCAGATAAATGGCTCAGGATTCACTGAGAAGTCTGTTGATTCTTGCCCCTCTGTCCTTCTGATCTTCTAGGCATTTTTATACCTAATTCCTAGACCTCGCCTTTGCTCGGTCCCGGCTATAACCCCTCTTTGATCTTCGGAATTGACCCTCCGACCTTTCCGATTAGTCGTAGAGCTTAAGATAAAGCATCTAGAAGCCGTCCGCCCCTGAATTCCGCATGCCTGTAAAATACAGGGATCCCTCGGAAGAATGTTTCTCAGTAGAGGAGGGGCATCAGCGATCAATCCAATTAGGCATTCCCTTTTTGACAGGCATGCGTAATCCAGGGGGGGGACGGTTTCTCGGTGCTTTATCTTACACAGCTGACTCGAACGCCTGGGGGGCTGAACAGCGAATGGGGTTGGTTCCATTGGCTGGCAGTTCGCAGGTCGGAGGTGCCGGAGTGAAAAGGCGAGGGACGGAGTCCACAGCCAGGGAGACGGGAATCGCGGTCCTCCTTCCGAGCAGCTCGGAAGTAGTTTCGCTACTCCTCTTCTGGCATCTCCGCGTTGTGCCCGTGACACCTATCTAGGGAATGTGTTGTTGAAAAACAAAAAAGGTTAGTACCTACGAGCCTGTTGGGTCTTATAATTCAACATGTTTTTAGGGAAATATTCAGCGTTTAATAATTTTATTACACCCAGGAATTAATCAGTCTTAAAACAAGGACAGCCTAGTGGAAGGAACTATAGCAGGAGTTCAGAAATGATTCTCTTGCTGAGTATGCTGATCTAAATGATAGTAGAGCTGCTTTGCAAACCAACAAGAGACCAACAGCTTCAGTAAAAACCGGTGTTGAGCTCGCCCATGACACTACGAGAAACCTTTACGGGATACGTGACAGTAGAGTATATTATAGCGCGACGCTGGGCTGCAAGGCTAAGAGACATGGTGGATGTATGTGCCAGCTGCCAAGACAATGCCAGGTTACTTCAAGGCGTAACATATCACATTCCATTTATCAGACTGTGTGAATGATATTTTGTCTCTACTCCATAGCTCTAGCTATCTTGCTGTAGCCGTTTCGTCCTGCCCACTCCGCTGATAGGCCAACTCGTAGAATCCACCGAGGACTGCCTAGTTTCCCTAGTTAATGATGGGCTTTGGTCGGGGTCCTGGTCTGGGCTTGGGCTGCGGGAGCGGCCTAGGTCTCGGCGGAAACGTGTCAGGGGTAGCGCCACTCTGTGGTATTTCTTGAAGTGTCAGGGACGAGGCATGCTTGTAGACGTAATGGGTACCGGGACTCGTGGTGAAGAGGGAGAATGTCGTCATGGTGTTGAGTGGTCAGAGCGAGAGTTGTATGCGTGGGTGTTGTGTGGGCTTTTGGGATGGTGGACAGGCGGCGGCGGGAGGTGGTTTATATAGGGCGCCGGGAGTGTTTTGCACTTTCTCACGCTACCAGGCTTTGTGGCTGAATCATGCAAGGTCTTCCATCTATTGATTCAGGGCGACGTACCAAGTAAGCAGCTTTAATTCCCTTGTCCTCGTTTGCATGACAATCATTTCGGGAACCCTACGTGCATCAGTGCTTCGTCGAACCAAAGCCTAGGCATTTAATCGCAGCCATAGGCCAGCCTAGGCGGAAGGCTGAACATCACAACTGCGTCTCCGACTTCTCTCCTCACTGAGCAGCCTTGAGTCCTCATTCAAGAGACGTTCAAATCATACGACGGTCGAGAGTCAGCGGGACTTCCTACGCCATTCATCAATCACCACTACGATATTAGGTTGGAGGTATCTTACACAGCTACGTAGAGCCCTCTGCTTAGCTCTGAATCGAATATGACAGTCCTAATCCCAGCTAAGCCGTTGTTCAGTTAACTAGGATTGTGACTGGCTAATCTTTATACTCTTGGCCTGTCCTTTAGATTTTTGCGAGGGCTTGTCCAGCTTGGTGGGAGCAAGTTTCACTACATGATTTAACACAACTAGCTTTATGACTTTATCACTGTTTCCGTCACGTCTCTTTCGTTATGTCGAGATAGAACATTGTACCCTTGCAGAGTGGCCACCATGATTCCCGACTCGCCACGTTACCTTATAACCAAGGGAGAGATGACCGAGGCTCGGGGTATGTTTACCAAGTATCATGTCGGCCCGAAACAAACGGATGTTTTGGGAGGAGATTGCGGTGGTCTTTGACAGGGAAATGGTTACTGTCACTGGAAATGAAACATCCAAAGTTGTCCTTGGTGGTAATAAATAAGGAAGATGCATAAGAGCTTGACGCTCAGACGAGCAAGAGCTCACAAACAGCTCGGAGAGGGCCCACAGACACGTATGGCGAGCCCAAGCCTAAGTGGCAAGATTTGGTTTTTGGGTATAGCTGAGGGCGTAGGTATGCCCAAGTCAAGAAGGAGGAGAGATTACATAATAACCCTATCGTCCCATCTTTTCTTTGCGGACATTGTAAATGCCCACTACTACGGCTCTTTTGAACATTCTTCGAGACACACACCTTCCATAGGCGACTCGGAGCGAACCTATGATTAAGCTTCGCCTCTAATTCGCTGAAATATACTATTCTTCTTCCAAACATTATTAATATCATCTCCAAATAAAGCCATCGGCCACAATAGCAGATGCACTTAACAATACATAACGGCATTGAAACTCGCTTTCTAAATTGCTGAAACCACAGATGCTCTAATTTTTCCTATACCTATCGTAGTTTGCTATCTCATTAGATCCTTCTCTTAAAAATACAATGGCGTTCTGTACCCCTGTGTTTCTATTTATTGTGACGGCTGTACTCATCTGAACATGCGCCATGAGCTTCCCCAAAGAGGTCTGGAGGATAGTTCTTCAGCAACTCAGAACAACCGTCTTCCCAAACGAAAGAACTATCTCCAGTACTCTGTAGCTGCGAATTAAAGCTGGAGACACCAGTTTCAAGGTTCACGCTCATTGCAGGTCCCCCATTGTTCGTTGGTCGCTCCATTTGCCGCGGCTTGACCATCACCATTAGGCCAGCAGGGACGGGGATATTCCACTGTTGGGGCCCTATATAATTAGGAGCCTTGCATCCTGCCAAGGTGACTTCAAAGGAGGGGGGCTCGATGTCGACATGGATATAGACCTGGTTCTTCGAGGCCGTTCTTGCTGGCTGTAGGCGAGTTGGGTTGTTGTTGTTTGGAGGGGTTTCTAGGAAGACCATGCTAGGTGTTTCTGGCTGGGTGTTTTCCATCATCTCGGGAAAACCCCTGCATTGCTGGTCTGCATCCATGTCGGTAAAAGGAGTCTGGTGTGTAATCTCAGGGGGGTGCAGTGCCGCAGTTGTTTGTGGTAGCAAGTCCTGACTGATGCTTGGGACATGATCAAGACTTGATGTTGCAGGTGTAAGAGACCGAGTATCTTCTGTCAACGGGGGTAGGTGATCCGAATCAGCTTGACTCCGGGATAGATCGTTCACCCTCAGGGGTAGCTCTGGCCTAGTGTTGAGGATTGTAGCAAGAGGGACGGCCATCATGTCCATGGCTTCCTCTTGAGATGGTCGGTAGTCCTCAGCAGAAGCAACTTGTCCATTTTGAACTGCTCGGTCGGCCTTCTCTTTAAAGACGACCTCGAGTATGCGGCGTGCCACATCGATTAGTGGATGCCCATTGACAGAGTCGTTGTAGACTGGAGTCACTCCATTAGATGTGCTTGACCGCGTAGTTGAATGGGTACTTACAAGGCGACGCTGGCATGGGCTGGACATTGGGGAGAATGGTTTTCCAGATCTTTTGGTAGAAAGCTCTTTCATTCTGCTGCCAAGGCTCGCTTCCACGCTTGAACCGCTTAGATTGGGCTTTGTCAAAGATGCCCACGACCTTGTTATTCCACAGGTCCTCGTCCATGGAGTAGTCAGGGTTGAGACCAGCGTCAGAATTCTGGCTGACTGGAGTTCTGACATGCACTTCCTTGAGGTGCTTCCTATTGCAGGCGTTAGCGAGTTTCGATTGGCAATAACATGTGCATTTTCCTTTCTGCTGGTCATTTTGGGGTTCCTATTTCGACTCACTTGAAATGGCTTCGGTCTTTTATGTGTCCTGGTGGCTGGCATGATCTGAACTTGTACTGGGGGCTCATCGGGTGGTAGGCTTGGCGGTAAGGGCATAGGTATAGAAACTCGCACGTCTTCGATTTCTTGTTCTGATGATGGCCACCAGTGGGCCCGCCTCCAGGTCTAGAACCATGGCTGTCGTCGGGAGCCTTGCCGGTGACTTTACGATCTTGCTGATTCCCACCCGGCGGGGCCTTTCGTTTGTTTGATGCGGCAGGCGAGGGGGTAGGCTTCTGAATTGCAGGAGTGACACCACCATAGTCCCATCTCGAGTCAGCATTGTGTTGAGTAGGGCTAGCACCACCACCAAGAGATGCGATAGAATCGAAGGATTGGTCGAGCAGGATACTGCGATCCTCCGAGGGTAGATCTTGTATTGTGCGATTGAGGCGCTCGGCATATTCGGTATTGTTGAAGAGTATTTCTCGAAATGAGGCATTCAGGGGGCGCTCAGGTCGGAGCTGGGGTGGGGACCCTGGGCAGCAAGCTTCGGGGCCTTGTTTCGGCCGAGAGGACAGGGTCGCGAACCATGTGCCCGTGCCTACAAGAAGTGCCGTGGAACGGCTGGTGTCACCGGTCAGAGATGCAGGATCTGAGAGGCCCAAGGGTTGAGGCATCGCAGCCAAGTTCAGCCGTTTCCATGTACGAGTGGTGGGAATCAATCCCGGCTGTGAGTAATGCAGGCATACCTTTAGTGCCATTACTGATGTATGCAGTCGTTCCCAGCAACGCGAGCCCAGTTGGTGAGGAGGGAAACCTCTTTACTGTTTTAGTTGACCAAGTACCCGCCAAGAGAGCAGGGAACGAGCGCGACATTGCAGGCACGGTGCTGTATCTTGCTAGTCGTGCCGCAGTAAGTAGATGGGCTTCCCGGATAGCTGGATGGCAATGATATCGTGTATAGGCCTACGTCGACGGAGTTTCCTTATGTGTCGATGGCGGCCGTGTTCTGATAGCGAATGGCAAACAGTAGATGGAACCAGTCCTTGATGTTGTAGAACAGACACGAGGAAATCTACTCCATCGTGAGAAAGAGTGTTCTAAGAGGGCCTGGGACATTCCTGTAACTGTAATATATTGAACGCGGCTTTGATCGCTAGCTGCACTATTTGGCGCCACGGGCGGCTTCACAGGCTAAACTACCTCTTTCGGGACAATGTGAATTCTTTTGCACCCTATTTTCCGTGCCTACAGCAACATTGATCTGTTATTGTCGGTATTTGAAAGCTGGAATGGTATCGTAACGGTAACGAAGCCCTTCCGGCTACCTCTCTTACACACCCCCACATACACAACTCGAGTGGCCACCTTCTTAACAAAATGTAAGACACGCTAACATTAAATAGTCCTGCGGTAGTTAATATCATGTTCAGCGAGATGTTCGCCAGAGACTTGGCCAAACCAGGCTTGGCAACCATGGCACATCGCAAGGTCTTTGAGCTTAGAGCCGCCTATGATGACGCTTTGAAGAGTGTCGACGTTCTGGTCACCCCTTGTGATCCCACGGTTGCGATGCCTCATCCTCCCGAGGGAGGTGAGGTTTCTAATGTGACCGGTCACCCCGGCCTTAGTGTTCCCTGTGGTTTTTCTACGGGCACTCACCAGCATGATGTTCATTCTCAGTCCCCCTTGCAGTCTAGCCTCATTACCCCGTACCCCTGAAAATGATCCATCCGCAACCCCAAGAGCTGTCCGGCTGTACTCACCAAGGTTGTTGTGGCTGCAGCCGGTCAAACAAGCCACTTATGAGTTCTCGAATCAGAGCACGAGTATCCCGTCGTGGCTGACAATTAAGAAACAAATGAAATCGATTTATTGGGGCTTGGCAGCACATAAAGGGAGGGTTAAGCTGCGACAGCTGGCATCACCTGATTGGATTGAGTCTTGATGAAAATTTGCTCACCGAGTAGGGGAGACATAAATTGATTGACAACCTCACAAGTAACCGAGCTGAGTTCAAGTAACTGTGAGTGGGTGTTAAATGAACCTCACCCACGTTCAATATCTCAAATAACAACAGTTCGCCCCATATTATCAAACAGCTCTTCTTTACCATCGTAAGGCTCTTGAGTTTGAATTGCTGATATTATGGCCGACAACCCTCAATCCGAGGCAGGTAGAGTCGCAGACGACCAAGCCGATATTCAGCAATTCATGCAGTCGCTCATCCGAGAGCACCTCGAAAAAGTGCTTGATGCCAACCAGCCACCAATTCCTGATGGCCCGATGGAGCTCGAGACATGTCGTTTCATGGCGCAAATTTCAATCGAGGCCCTCCGGAAAGATGGCGAGGTCCTCGCCGCGGAGCTGTTACAAGCAATATTGCAACTTGGTCAGGCCTCAACAGAAGGCGACGTCGAGCATATCAACGACTTCCTACAGCGGGCCATTGGAATTATGATGAGCAAAGAAGACGCAGCTGAGAGGTTCAGAACGTACCTGGAGAGTGTTCTCTTGGATCTCGCCAGAAGATGCTGGTTTGACTTGGAACAGCCTCCGTCGCCGACAGGCTCTACTGTATCTCCGTCTTTGGCAACCACCACTGAGCCATGTGTCACACTCCACGTTGGGGACAGAACAATGCCCCTGCTGTTCTGCGACATCTTGCCAACATTCTGGGGGACCCTGCTTGACACAAACTGTCATAAGTGCCAGCAACCGATCATCGATGAACCACCAATCCGGACGATTGCGCGAGTCGACCCAAGCCTCGCAACGGCATCGGGCATCCATGTTCGCGTTACCAATCGGCATTTCTCCTGTCTCAGAGCGGAAAACTTTACTTGGATCCCGGTTTCTCACGTGTGGGATGACTCTATTCGGAGAGCAAACGATTCCAGGACCTACGATGACGAAGCTGCTTCCACCTTGCTCAAAACCATGACTGCCCTACTCGATGCCTCGGTTGACGCATATGACTCCAAGGTCGAGTTTTGGCACGATTATTTCAGCGTCCCTCAATGGGAACAGCGCACCAAGGAGTCCTTGCTCCTCCGGATTCCCGCCATATACCACGAGGCCAAGGAAATCCTCATTCAGATGTCAGACCTTCCTGGGTCCCATATCATGATGCTGCTGCCACGCAGCCCCAGAGAGATCTCAGCCTCCATGGCTCTTCGCTTCATGCTCGTGTTGCATGCCCTGTGCTCATCACAGTGGATGGAGAGGATGTGGGTGCTGCTGGAGTTTTCCCTCTGCCGTAGTGCATGCGTCATGGACAAATCTGACTACATATGGCGAAGCCCGGATGGAGTTGGTGTCATGGAACGTGATACTTTCACGACTTTTGTTCAGAACGGTCACAGAGTCCTGATTGGACTTTTCCGTCACGTCCATTCTTTTGCGAGCAAGCTTAAGGATGGTTTCCTTGCAGAACTCATGGAGAAGGAAAATGGCCAACGGCGCGACCTATGCCTCGGAGAGGCCTTGGAGTTGGTTTCAAGGACAAAGTGCCAACTGTTCCGCGACCGATTCCTTGCTATTCACATGCTTCTAAACAAGAATCCACCTCCCAACCCACCCACGATCCCTGAGGATGCAACGAGGGCCTGTCACTGGGTCTGGCAAGCTGCGTTGGCGAAAAACGATTTGTCACCCCTGCTACTTCAACCTCGCGAATCTCACCAGGGTTATAATCCCACTGTCGAGATGCCCTCTTGGTTGACTGGATATACCGGCTTGGATCATGCTGAGTGGGATTTGGAAGACCAACAGGCGTCGCCTCAATGCATCATCAGCCTCGTGGACGGATGCATAGAAACAGAGCTAGATGTCGTCGGCAAGATTGAAAAGATTCACTATCTTGATGCAGAGAAGTCAGGAGAGGTGACAGGCGTGGAATGGGCCATTGAGATCCTGAACTCGCTGACCACCACGGGGGTCAGCACCAGACAGTTGACCGCTGCAGAGCTAATCGACGGTCTCAATCGCATCTTCCCATTCAGCAGTACTCACAGGAGATATGCCCAGGACATAGCGGGCGTAGTTTACACCCTGGAGGGACGCCAAAGTCAGGACGCTGGATTCAAGAGAAAAGTGGACAAGTTTCTCGCGGAATACTTTGCTGCTCCTTGCAGAAGCTCGCAGCGGGGGTACGCTGCGATGAAGTTAACCAAGCTCCTCAAATACGACACAAAAATCATGGGAAACATTTCGGCCCAAGTTACCAGGCTCACCAAGTCAAGAGATATCGCGCGTTCTCGACGCAAACGGGGGGCTCTTAACGGCGAACCAATTTGTGAAGTACGGTGTCTGGAGAATGAGTGTCAAGTTGTCACTGTTTCCCGCCTCGACTTGCGGACGAATGCAGAGATTGGAGATACAGTGTATAGAGTTCCTGGCCTCTCGTACTCTGGAACTACTGAGGATGGCGTAGGTGTGGTCTTGAATAAGGAGGGACGGATTACAGGGAGAATGCTTTACGGCCCACCTAGTTGCCCTTGCAAATCCCGGCAGAGTGTTAGGATATATTAGTTAGTCTTTAATTCTCACACTAGCTGGAACTACTAAGGAAACAAACTATCCCCGTATAGAATATCCTGATCCAGCTCATGTGGCTGATATTATCATGATAACTAATTACCTTGGTAGCATAGCTGATCCCAGGATAGCACGCCTTCTTCTGTTCTGTAACCAATGAGATAATAGAGTTGGATCTCTCTCCATACTCCTGTTTTCCGCCTGGTTGTAACATAACGACATAGTTTAGAATAATCTAGACTTCCTCGCCGAGAATAGGAACATCTCTCTAACCTTACTGCCCTTACCACAGGGCTATCCTCTTTTGAAGGAGGGTGTCGAAAGGCCTATTTTACGCCTCTGATTGTGAATTGACTAAGACCCTCATCTGAATCGAAACGCCACTTCTCAGGTCTTTTGAGACAGCACTTGCTGTGCCTACAGCACAATAAGGGGTGAGATCCTAGACTATTCTAGAATGGCGTTCATAGGAAGTCCTACAAAGCAAGGGTCGAGGCTGTTTGGGAGGGTTCTAACGATATGCGGGTTCAAAATGAACATTTGGACCTGCTTTTGGCTGGTTCTAGACCACGCCGTGGGCAGAGTAGAGACGCCATCGATGTTTAGAGCCAAGCCATTCGCTTGACATTCCCCCTTGCGGCGAACAACGCCCTACGGGGCCGTCGAAAAACGGAGATTTGACCAGGGTGATTCTTTGGGCCCATTCCAGCTATTTAATCAGGAGGCAGCACCTGCCGACTCATGTTGGGAATCTCTTGGAGCCAGGGTCACACGTACGGACACCAAGATGCGGTATTCCTTGTTATATCTGCTACCGTTTGTGCTGCTCGCACATTTGGTTAACGCCCAAGGCTCTATTACTGATATCTGTGCCGGTGTAAAAAGTGTTTCTGGCTGCAAAGCCTCCATCACGGTGCCTACGGGTGTTAAAGTGAACACCAAACGCAAGACAGTGAAAGTGGTAGGCTACCAGCAGCGATGAGACCTAGCTACTCCCAGCCAACAGCTAACGGAAGCACAGTACAACAAGTGCAAGACCAAGAAGCAGGTCAAGTACAACTGCGGTACCAAACAGAAGCCCAAGACTTGCTACAAGACCCAGTGTGTGCCTGGTAAGCTGCACCGCTTTGCTCTCCGGAGGAGGGATTTCTCGCTGACACCCATTCAGGGTACGATGACAAGATTCAAAATGTGCCCTCAAGCTTGACCGTCCTTACCAAAAAGATCAATCTCTGCAACCAGATCCGCAGCATCCTCGGCAACACCATTGGGAACAAGTTCATCAACTCAAACAATGCACTATGCTCATGCTTCCCCAAGGCGAAACAGATGGAGAGTAGTGGAAAGTTCACTTCCATTTCATCCAAAGGCGAACTCAAGTCGGAAAACACCAATGTCATCAAGACTGCTAGTGAGTTACAGACAGTACGTTGACCCTCACACACAATTTGATACAATTTTCTGACTGATCCAAGTGCATCGCCAATGCTGGTTTTTCTGTCAAGGACAACAAGGCTGCCGTCCTTGCACCTTTGAAACCTAAGGATGGTTGGGCCTTCGCCCCAGCTGCAGAGGTATGTCGCTTGTGCCGTACTATTCTCAATCAGTATACTCACGGCTACTAGATCGATATGAACTTGTACAAGACCCTGATTGATATCACGGTTCCCTGCCGGGCTGGTTCTTGCAACGCAAACGTTATCCGCGATACAATAAAGAGCTATGTGGCCATGTCATACGAAAAGATGAAGGAGCCCATTACCAGCATTGTGGGCGACTGGTATGAGAAGATATATGATCTATTGACAAGCATATTGGCCTATTCTCAAAGCTGCGACGACTTGCAGTTCACCATGCAGGATGTCTCCTCTGAGATATTTGAGCTCTCAACACAGATCTGCGAGACATTGCAGAAGTGTGACGGCCCAGTAATCGACAAATTTCTACAGGACAGTAAGCAACCAATTTTCATTCCCACGTCATATCCCTAAAGTGTCTAACATCTATTGCGTAGCTGTCGACCTCCTCCAAATGGTTGATGACCTCTGGGAAGCTCGAGGCCCCCTTAGCACCGCAAATGGTGCCCTTACAGGACTTTTGGGTCGCTCTAACAAGCTCAAAGATGAGTGGCCAATCAATATCTTGACCACGAGTCAAATAGTCGACATTATCCGGCAAGGACAGTTCAAGACCGTCAGCGACATCTTCAAGTTTATGCCCATCGCCACAGACCTTCCAGTGTTAGCCTCAGACATCCAGACAGCCTCTTTTGCCCTCTTCGACATCCTTGATCAGTATCAACACACTGCAGAAGAGGCCTTGGCCCTGGCCAACAAGCTTTCCGACGTCGACTGGGCCGACTTCCCAGATGAGGTAACCATCAACGATGGAACCTACAACCGACTCGTAGTCATACAGCTTTTGATCAACAACAAGATCAAAAAGTCAGTTGAAGGTTATGTGGCCTCGTGCAAAGGATTGCAGGCAGCTCTAGACGCCTTCTCCTTGACCAACGGCCGCTATAGTACTGTCAAGTCGGTGGCCATGTACCAGCGATTTAGCACCGTCTCGATGGACATGCCCTGCTCCAAGATGGCCAAGCAGATATTCAAGAAATCTGGATTGACTACATCGTTCAGTTATCGGACATTTTGGAAGTGCAAGTTCAACCAGCAGGCACAATATCCTCGGAACCACATTCCATACATGCGGATCAGAGGAAACGCTTGACAAAAAGTGCCAGCTTAGCTACATGACATAGAACTTTCCCTTTGAATAAATTTCAATCCAATCATAGTATTTCTTCCCCTGTTCCTGAATCATCCCAGTGATTTCCAGAGCACCTCTAGGGATGACAGCTTGTCACCTTGTATGTTCCCTGCAGTTTTCGTGTAAGAATTTCTGGAATAGATAAGCGATATATATAGTTAACTACTGATGCAGCAGCATGCTGGCCGAGTCTGGAGCCTGCAGCGGAACCAAACCTACGTATTTAGGGGGGGATAATGAACGACAAGACAAGTGAACCAAAGCCGTCAGCTAAGATGGTCATCAGGATACTTTATTAGTAAGGTTACGGTGTTTTAGAAAGAGAATATCGACGCGAAACGTCGCCGCTTTTATGGAGGGTAGCTCAGGTTCACCTCAGGATGTTTCAACCCGGAGAGGCCCCGGACCTTTAATATTAGACACCAGCGAGACGAGACCATGGTGACGTACCCCAAGAGACGCTGAAATCAAGGCGGAGGCGGCTCGGTGACCGAAAAACCGATCAATGATGAATATAATAGAAAGCCTTCTTACGCCATGCAGTTGCCCCTTTCCAGAGACTTAGGTAGGATAGTCCACCTACCAGGTTCTTTCAATACCACTTCCGTTCTAGTTCTTTATGAACATGGGTTGTACTATCTATTCCAAAGCCGTATCATGACCCAAGTGTCTTGCCAGAGATCTAATCTTGGCTGCCCTCTTCGCCAGTCATCCCATCGTTTTCCCCAGTTTTTTCTCTCCAACTCGTATGAATACCTTCATTCAGGTCATGGAGCGTGCGAGCCAGCGGCAAAAGGTCTTGGTCCGTCTCTGCTATAACGCTCATACTGTGGGCAACCTGCTCCAGCAGCTTCATATCCTTCGCTGCCGTGGAACCAGGCTCCGTGGGGTCGCTGCCTGAGAGATGATTGACCATGCAGCCGTAGGCGACGTAGCAGCGGAATGCACCAAACTCGTAGGATGCGGTTGCTGGGCTCGGATACCTCCCCAGACTTAATCGCGCGAGATCCAATATGCGGCGGGCGGTATTGACCGATAACGGGGAGACAGGTACGTCGTCGGCTGCGCAGAGTGGTCCAGATCTGTCGGACTTGAGGGTTGCAATTTTGTATATCATAACCATCACGGAGGAGTATCCTATGTTCATCATGTCGTATAGCATCCACCAGTGGGCGCTGTTATCCACGTGTTTTGCGATAGAATCTCTCTGTTGGGGTACGGCCGGTCAGAGAAGCTGCTTCTTGCTCGGCTTCATCGGAAATATACGAACAAAAGACAAGAATATAAAACTCACCAGGGACCATTCTTCGAATACATCTTCAATCTCTCCACAGAGTCCCTCAACGTTGTCGACCACGCTGTTCTTGTCTTGGGTATCCTCGCTGAATATGTCAAAGAACCGGAGGAGGAGGAACGTCAACCGTGACTTGACAAGGAATGCCAATGTAGGTACCACGTGTTCCGTTAGTCTAGGGTCTGAATTCAGCCAGGGAAGATTAACGCGCCATTCAGTCAAGTTGGCAGTCAGTGTGGCAGGCTTGTCGTGCAGCAGCCGAAAGAAGAGCTCCACAAGCACCAACCCCCAAAGGCCCTCCCTGTGATGGTCTGCGCCGTCTGAAAGCAGGTCTGGGCTCATCAAGATGCCAGGGAAGCCCTGGTCAATCTTGTGCATGTTGAGAGTTTGCACGCACTGGCACCCAAGTTTGTACATTCTCCAACTAAACTCAAAGTCACACTGTTGCAATGCGGCTCGCATCTAGAAATCAACCGTGAGTCCCCTGATACACCAAGATGGGGGAGGGATCCATGAGTTCTTGGCCTACGTACGAGAAGAATGGCAGCGATTAGATCCGTCTTGGTCTTCACAGCTTGTCCCTCCCAAGCCGGTATGGCACGGAGGCAGCAAATGTATACCTTTTGTTCCAAGGTCCCTTCTTGACGTCTCGTTTCATCAGAAACCATCAAAGACCCGTGATAGAGCACGCTGTAATAGAGCACAAGGGATGCTGGATCAACGCTGATATCGGGCATGTCGACGATGTCCGGCATTAGGTACATGAGCTTTGTGTTGATGAAGCCCGGGAATGTATCGATTTGGTAGTGCTCACAAAAGTCTGAACAAGCTGTCAATATGGGACTTGGCGTCAAGGTGAAAGAAGAAAGCTCTTACTATGGACACAGGCTCTGGCAAGTTCTGGCCGAATGTGGTCGTCCAAATGTGCAATCTTGTCGTCTAAGCCCTTCCGCTTGACACTTAAAACGTTGTCGAGAACTTGCTTGAGGAGCGCACCTGCGCTGGTGGGTGTATTTAGACAATTTGTCCAGCTGGCTTCCGACACTTCTCCAATAACATCGGCTTCGGTTCTCGATGGTGCCGAAGAGATGGTGGATTTCACGCTGGGAGATTGCCCAGACGACGCTGGAAAAGGGACATGATGCCTTCTCAAGCCACCACAAGCGAGGCCGATGCATTCTCTGTCAGTTGCTACTTGCGGTGCTATACCGGCAGCCGCCAGCTGTGAGCATTTTTCCTCGACCTGTTGAATCCTCTCAAGGATGGTCGTTAAGTCGCGATCTCCGGCGCGGCTCAGACAAGTTAGGTAAGGACAGCGAGTAGGGGGCCATCAAGAGTATAACATACATCGGCTGAGGCCTTGTCTTCAGGACATTAGATCTCTTTTTCCTCTTGTTGGGGTATGTGCATGTTAAACTCCGAGCAAAGCATCCATCGCAGGTGGGTTTAGCCCTGTTGCAGCGGGTCTAGTGATGCTGTAAGCCTACGATCAAATGGAGATGGAACCACACAAGGCACAAGCTCGAGTTCAAGCAATGGCCAGCGTAGAAGGGACGGGAGGAGGAAGTGCCGTCTCATTACCTTTCGAGCCTTGCAACCAACGCACTATTTTATATCCGCGTCAGAATGACAGACAATTGCTTACAGACGTGGGTCTAGTCATGCTTACGGCCAGCCCATTGAGGCCCTGACTTGGTTTCGCAGCGGCATCCATACAGTGGGACGCGATTATCGAGGTTCCGGGGATAGCGTGGGTGCTTGCTGATACTGGGCATCAGGGATGACAAGACGGATGATGAATTAACTGCCAAATCCGATCTAAGGAATTTTGACCTTTTTTTGCGTGGAGAGGGAAAGGAGATGGTCTGGGGTCCGAGAATTCCGGCACGGTAGTTGGACTACGGCACTGGAAATTCAGGGGCTTGGCAAAGCGGGCGTCTTGGTAACGAGGGTTAGCCAATGGCTGCTGTTGCACGCCCCCCTGGCTAGCGAGGATGCGGACTGACGGGGATCTCGAAAGTCCGACACTCTTTTCGGCGTACGGACTTGTTAAGATAGCGAGGCGGCGAAGGGATCAGCTTTGATCACCTCGGAGCCCAAGCATGTCCGAAGTATGGGGGTACTTACTGTATGAAGGATGGCGGAACGAATTAATTCGTCGGCTGTCACTCAATCATGGCGCCGGCAGCCTGGACCAGGTAACTTGCTTGGAAATGGTATGTCACTACCTCATTACTACAGTGGTAAACGGTACCAGCAAAGGAGAAGGAGAAGGAGAAATTTATTAAAAAGCTGCGTTTTTTAAATACAACCAATCTTTTGACAACCCAGTGATGTAGAACCATCCAAGGAAAAGCCCACGTCTATAAGTCCCTACCATTTAGTCCTGGGGGAGAGAAGAAGCACCACCACCCAACGATTCTTACTCTTTCTTTGCCTTCTTGTTCTTTGGAACCCTTGCCAACCAGTAGAAAACAAAGGCCATGGCGATGTTGAAGATGCAAAACACCCACATGAACCCAAAGTCCCTCCACCTATTTCCAAAGCTGACGTTGACGCTGGCCAAGAATGCGTTGGTCTCAGACATGGCGCAGTATTGGCAGTCGGTCGTATTTGGGTCGGCGAGGTAGCCTCCCGCTTGGGACAAAAAGTCGGAAGCGTAATCTCCGCATGTCGTACCGTCTGGAGCTGTGAAGCGCACAAACTCGTTGGACACGCAATACATGGGGGCGTTGCCCAGTGAGGTGCCCAGGAAGCTCTCGATGATGTAAGTGAAGGGATTTATGCGGTACATGAAAATCCAGAAACCAGGAAGGGCATCAGGCCCAGCAAGAACACTACACATCAAGTAAGTTTCCATCCGTGGGTATTCTTTGTTTGATCTTTACTGACCCGCAGAATGTAAACATCATGATCAGCAATAGATTCATGGCGCCTCCAGCCATGTCAGGGCTTGGAATTCCAGCAATCATCATGTTTGCAAACGTGCTGGAAAACATGAAAAAGATCCAGAGGTGCAGGAACATGGTGATGCCCCGTGAGTGCACGGAATCGGTCCACTCGGCGTTCTTGTACAGACCGATAGGATAGTACCAGCAGACATAGCAGAAAACCGACATGAGCTGTCACTGAAATTAGTTCTATGCTGGGGGCTTCCAAGGCATTAAGTTTGACCTACCGAGTTCCAAACGAGCTCGACGACAATATTTGCAGACATGAATGCCTTCCAAGAGTACGCCTTGGAGGGGCGCTCGCGGGCCTCGTACATTGTACGCTGGGCCGCAAAGACAGGCATGATCTGGTTGACCAGCTGCGGGAATACGCTGAGGAAAATGAAGACGCCGAACATCTGGTTGAGCAGACCGCGTTGCGTGTTGTCCCCATCCAAGAAGGAGAGGCCAATAAATAGTGACTGTGTCAGTTAGCACATCGGTCCCAAGAGGTCCTTGGGTTGTATCCTTACCGAGCCCAGTGATAAAAGCAGTTTCGAGTAGATGTACATGGGACTTCTCCAATACTGTTGAAAGACGCGCTTCGTGACCTGAGTGTGCTGCTCCACGACAGACGCCGCAAACTCCTTGTACACGGAAGCATCCTCACGCGGTTGCCCAGAGGTTGCTGAAGACGCAAGCCTTCCAAGCTCCTCCTGGACCAACTGATACTCAGGACTGCTCCGCCAAACCGTAGGCCAATCGATCTCGGTTGTTGCGCCGGGGGCTGCGCCAATGACTTCAAGCATGTACTCTGCTGGGTTTGATCTGTCGGGAAGGTCGTGAGCTCCGTTACGGGTGAAATAGTCAACTAGTATGTTTGCGTCCTTGCCGATATCTCCGAAATAAATGGTTTGTCCCTTGGATAGAAGGAGAAGCCGATCAAACCTCTGAAACAGCATAGCGGAAGGCTGATGGATAGTGCAGAGAATAGCTTGACCGCTCTGAGTTAGCTTCTCCATCAGGTTACAGATAGACCATGATGTCTGACTATCTAATCCCGAGGTGGGCTCATCAAAGAAGAGAAGGAGCTGAGGACGAGCAGCGAGCTCGACGCCGATTGTGAGTCGCTTACGCTGCTCGACATTGAGGCCTTCGCCGGGCACACCAATGACAGCATCGGCATATTCCTCCATGCTAAGCAACCCAATAACTACGTCGACATAATCGAGCTTTTCTTGCCGACTATAGTGCGATGGTTGTCGGAGCAAGGCGCTAAAGGCCAGGGCCTCGCGGACGGTCGAGGTATGTAGATGGAGGTCTTGTTGCTGAACGTAGCCGGTTTTCCGCTGGAAGGACTCGTCCCGGAGCTTGCCATTGACAAGCATATCGCCCGTGACAACACCCATAGTCACACGGCTGGCGAGCACGTCGAGAAGCGTAGTCTTTCCAGCTCCGGAAGAACCCTGTGTACTTGTGAGTCATGTGACACTCGATCACTAGAATATGCAGGCTCTTACCATTAGCGCTGTGAGGGTTCCCGGCTTGACCCAGCCGTCAACACGATCAAGAATCCGTCGAGGCTCCCCCTTGATCTTGATGTCGTAGCAAATATCCTTCCAATGGAACACAGAAGTTTGTTTCTCAACCTCGGTCCCTGAGGTAAACCCGTCATGCGTCTGCTGGTGCGAGGAAGTCACCTGGCCGCTTTCGATGTCTCCAACTGACTTCTTGAGGTGCTTCATGGCTTTGCGGACATAAACGAGCACCTCTCCTTTGGACCGCTCAGATGCAACGTACTCAGCGGCGACGAGGTGAAGTACCATGTACAGGATCATAAAAGCGATCATGACTCCGAAGTTGCGCCATTTATGGGCAGTATCATATCCGTAGGCAGTCATGACGAAAGCAGTGCCGCTCACCGTGTCCTGCCCAGGAATAGACCCCTGCGCGGAACATGCTCTGCCTCCTGACGACACGTCGTTGTACCCTGGACCAAAGGGGATATAGGCAGAGCACGGGAAGTCTCTGCCCGCAAACTCGTTGAGTATGATGGACTCCAGGCCGTAGAAGAGTGGGTTGGCCCAACGGCTCCAGCTAATCCAGCTTCGCATATACTGAATGGGGATGGTAAAGCCGGTATATAAGATCAAGCCGAGCAGGATAATCGCAGACGGCGCCATTGCCTGATCGATGGATTTGGTGACGGAACCGATCAGCCGGAAGAGCATGGACATGGTCAGGGTGGTCGTGAAGATGAGCAATAAAAAGAAGAAGAAGGCTCCTGGTTCGCGGCGTAGATTCCCCATAAAGTATAGGGCGATATTAGTAAATATGCAATTGACGATCTTGTACGGCAGATCCACAACCATTGAAGATAAAGCTTCGGCGCTTGGATGATATAAGGCGTACCGGGCATGCTTCTCAATGATCTTGCGCTTAGCATAGAGGTTGATGATCTCTAGGATACTAGCAAAGGCGTTCATGAGGATGAGGAAGAATAGTAGGACGCCACGCTGTTGGAAGGATTCGGTCGTGTCGGGCAGGTTGTAGAAAATACTGCTGACAATGATGGCCTGCACGAAGTTGGTGACCAGCATGGTGATGAGCAGGCTAGGGTCAGTCCTGAGTAGGACAAAGCTCCGCCACATGGTCAGCCTTATCTGTTGGAGATAGGACAAGGTGAATGGAGATTTGGAGCGTTGAGCGGATGACTGGTCCATGCGTCTCGATTCGAGGAACTTGTCGTAGTGTTCGCCGTGGAAGGGGTGTCGTTCGACATAGTCTTCGATCTCCTCCAGCAGCAGGACGCGGTCCCGGCTCTGTTTCCAGGCCTGAGAGAATTCCTCGGGGCTTCGAGGAGTCTTGTCCTCCCAGCCTGGGCGGACGATGCGTTCCGAGGGACTCGTCATGGACGTCAGGAAGTCAGCTGTGGTTTGTTGGTCTGAACAGACAAACCCGAGCTCCTCAAAGTACCCCTTTGCCCTATCTGCTTTGCCAAAGAATATTTGCCGACCCTTGTAGAGGACCAGGACCTTCTCGAAGACCTTTCAAGACGTCAGTGCGGCTCCCAGATTTCGGAAGGATTTGGTAGAGACTCACGTCATAGGCATCCTGAGGAGCCTGATAGATGGCGACACAGGAGGTGCAACCTATAACATCAGCCTGGGTCCTCAAAGTTCGGCAGAATTCTACCGCGTTTGCGCTGTCGAGGCCACGTGTGCTATTGTCCCAGCATTGCAAAGGGGAGTAGCTGAGGGATGCCTCGGCGATGGTGACTCTTTTCCTCTCGCCGCCGCTCACACCTCGAATGAAATCATTACCCACGCGGGTATTCTTGGTATGTGATATACCAAACATCGCCATCGTCACATCGCGAAGATGCTCGATATACTCGCTTCGCGTGACTCCAGAAGGGATAGTCTTTGGGCAGCGGGCAGCAGCGGCAAAAGACAGGGTTTCACCCACTGAGAGTTGTGGAAAGTGGTGGTCAACCTCTGCCGTGTATATAGCTTCGCCACGGAATGCAGTTTTGATCTGGTCGGGGTGTATGCCTTGATAATTGAGGCAGGACGATTCTTCGATGTGGAAGCCATGGGTGTCGCCGGCGATGGTCTTGAGAAACGTCGAGCAGCCGGATCCGGGGGGACCTAGGACGCAGAGCATCTCCCCGCTGTGGACAACGCCCTCTAGGTCGTGTAGGATGTCAACTCGTTGCTGCTTCCCGGAGAGAAGCGTATTGCGGAACAGCTTCTTCACCATCGTGCCAGCCTCCAGCAGGACGTTTCCAACCGTCTTCTGGAAATCGGTGTCGGAGCCGAACCCGTAAACGCTCAGGTTCTTGAAGGCGACTCCTGTTGTCTTGGGTGGGTTCCCCTCGAGCGACTCAGTCCTGGCTTTGAAGAAGGCCTTGGCCCATTGCTTTGCATTGAACTGCGGGCTGTTGGGGTCGAGAGGCCCTTCCTGGGGGAGGGGGAAGAGGGTGGGTAAAGCGCCGCCGTGTTGAGACTGGGTCGTCAGCCTCCTGGCGAGCTGGAGCACTTCATCGTGGACGCGCTCTTCTCCCTCGTCGTAGTTGTTGCTGTTCGCAACATCACTGATCGAAGTGTTGAACGAAGATGGTCTCTTGTCCGTCGTGGGAGATGATGTGTCGGCCTCGGGGCCAAGAGGTTTCTCGGAAAGCATGGTGCCACTCAAAGAGATGAGTTAAAAAAGACAAGTTCAAAGAAGATGAAATACAAGAAAAGAATGGATAGGGATTGATCAAAGTTGAAGAATAGTTAAGGAAAGAGGATGGAATGTCACATCAAAGTTGGCTTTGAAGGTGGCCAGCGAATTTGGACAGACCTTGGTCGCATTGGTGACTGTAATAAAGCGAACGAAACGTATTTAAAACATTTACATCTCGACGCCCCTGGCATACTTACGTCGACATCTCCAAAACATCAGCTCGGCACTCCGTCAACTCCCCCCTGGAGCTTTGGCGGCCCTTGGCGCAATAACTATGTGGGACGGGCTTAAAGGTGTGGGACGGACTTTCAAGAGTGGGGCGGGCTTTAAATAGTGGGACGGGCTTTCGGGCTTGATGGCTTCCCGCGAAACGTCAGCCCGTCACTATCAAACATGTCGCATCAAAACCCCAGCAATCTCCCCCGGAATTGGCTCCCCAGCAGAACTCGGTAGCTCACTAAGGCTCATGCGTTCACTACTTTGCTGGATTTCGGGTCTTGTTCCCTTACCTATGGTACGCAGACACAGGCGCCTATTGATTCTCTAAGCTGACTCTGTCCAGGCCCAAAGACTCGCCTATGTATCAGGCCATCGTGATCGTTTGCCTGGTGCTCTTGATTTGCCAGCGCACCGTAAATATCTTGGCCCCTAGGCAGCTTAGAGTCCTAGTCGATAAGTTAGGCGAGGGCTATTTACCTTGTAAGGAAATTACCCTCTATATTATATACCGCGCTCTCTAAGGTAACTAGGAGCTTAGTGCTATAAGATTTATTTTTTAAATTCGTATTATTATAGTTATAATAGGGGCCAGGCGGGGAATACTAGTAGAAAGGAATAATATAAGCAAACCCTAGAAATAGTAACTAATCATAGCTAGATCTATTGGATTAAACCCTATATAATAGCTGTTAAACCCGTCTTTTATAAATTGATTAATTAAATCTATTTAACTAACTCCTGCCTCTTTTTTAGGCTAATGCCTTGCGCTATTCCTATTTAAACTATGCCTTATTATATAACTTTGCCTTTTGTAAAAGACCAAAGGATGAGGGATATATAGTCTTCAAAGACTATAGGGTAGGTGATGGAGATAGGAGGTGAATAGGCAGTGGAATCGGTCCTTAGAAAGAGCTGATTGGCTAGATAAGGGATCATAG
>RZGM01000036.1:0-89276 GCA_027886205.1 Fusarium piperis
CTGTGTGAAGGAGAAGAGATGGACAAGGGGGAATGGCGCGTCGCGTGGCCAATCCAAGGGTGGAGTGGATGGTGCGCAGCGCAGGAATGTGGTGATGAACCTTATGAGGTCAATTCGGGGGTCGTGGGGGATGAAATACGTCAAGAGAAGCGGTTCTGCTCGACTTTGCTACGTTGATTGAGGTGGGAAATAGAGTAATGAGGCCAAACAGCCGCAGGCGCGCGATTGGCTGACGTACCGCGGGTCACCTGGGGCGGGGCGCGGTTAGATACCGAAACCTGTTTGGGTGGTGATTCGGGCTCTCGGGATGCGTTTGCGACAGCGCGAGAGACGGGACGCTTGCGTGATGCAGTGTTGAACTGTGATACAGGGTTAGGTTGTGGGATAATTGAGTTTCAGGGCGTGCGTTGCGGTGCAGTTGAAGGATTCGCTATCACGGGATACCTGAGGTACTGCTGGATGACGTGGGGTACACGAGGCTGCCGCTTGGCGTCGCTAGCACTAGGCGCATCTCACATGACACGGATTCACAGAAGCTGTTGGAAGACGAGAGATGGTATGCAATGTATCTATCCTCTGTGGACTATGTTGTATCGGGCAGGAGTTGACGAAACATTTCACGTTTTGATGAGATATAATTGAATTTCAGGTATTTCAATATCACAATCGTTTCTACCCTTGCAGTAGACGGTGACCCATATCCGGTTTCATCAACGTTGTCCACTTCTCGATACCAAGGCTGCTGCTACTGGACTAGCTACGGTATAGAACGAGCGAAGGGTTCCCGATCTTGGTACAAAATTGCCCGAGTCGACAACTCAGCTCAAACATCTCGAAACGGTCAAGAATTCACTTCTCCATATCTTGCAAATATGAAGGGTACGTGCAGACAAGAGCCCCCCGTCTCGACTGCGGCAGTCGACAGAGGTGAAACGGCTGAGGGGCTCACACACATGACACTCGAGCAGTCATCCTGCAGCGCGTGCTGTCGGCGTCCGTGACGGTGGACAAGGAGATGATCTCGTCCATCGGCAAGGGCGTCCTAGCCTTTGCCGCCGTGGCCCCCGGGGACACGGAGAAGGAGGCCGACCTGATGGCGGCCAAGGTGCTCCGGATGAAGCTCTGGGACGATGACGAGGGAGGCAAGGTACTCACTCCGTGTAGGAGGGGAACAAGAAGGACATGATCTGACAGCCGAGAGCAGTGGAAGCGCAGCGTAGCTGACATTGAGGGTGAGGTCCTGTGTGGTAGGTTCAGCCCAACCCCCCCCCCCCCCCCTCCCCTAGCAAGCCACGGTGAAAAGAGACGA
Organism: Fusarium piperis; assembly: GCA_027886205.1. Classification (NCBI taxonomy): domain Eukaryota; kingdom Fungi; phylum Ascomycota; class Sordariomycetes; order Hypocreales; family Nectriaceae; genus Fusarium; species Fusarium piperis. Next base: position 1,310 of record RZGM01000036.1, read on the forward strand.
GCTGATGCTGGGATGCAGTGTCGCAGTTTACGCTGCTGGCCAGCACCAAGAAGGGAGCCAAGCCCGACTTTCACGGCGCGGCCAACCCGGAGGAGGCGCGGCGGCTCTACCACTACTTTGTGCAAAAGGTGCGAGCCGGGTACCAGGAGGAGAGGGTCAAGGACGGGCAGTTCCAGGCCATGATGGAGGTGGCACTCGTCAACGACGGACCGGTGAGCCTGTTTTTTTTTCTTTTTCTTCTTCGTGGGGTTGCATAAAGGCTTTGTTTCGGCTGACGACGAGCAGGTTACTCTCGAGCTGAAGAACGGCGCCAAGACTGATTAAGAGAGAGACAATGAGGCTGAGTCGTTTTTTTTTTTCTTCTTGTCTTGTCTAGAGGATTCTATAGAGATGGCGGGAAGTTGTCATTAGGCTATAGAAGTATAGAGGAGGCTTGCTGGGGTGTGTGTTTTGGCCGCAATCTTTAATTAGAGGGTTTTGTTTTAGATGGGCTGGCACCAACAATCACAGACAAGCTTGCGTTACACGAGATTAGAGAAAAGAGAGGTGAAATTATTTCACTTTTGGTCACAGCCTGCTGAAACTTGACGCAATCACCCATTACCCGGAGGGTGCCATGGAACGGCTCAGACCTGTCTCCCGTCTATCAAAAGAAAGACATCACCAACAACAACATGGGCTGAAGAAGAGCGATTGGTCAAGATGTAATCAGGATCTGCATCTTGCGTCGCAAGGCTTTTTGCTTCCTTTTCTTCCTCTTTTTTTCCCTTGCGTCCCCTCCACATCCGGAGAGCCCGGTCTTGTTGCCGGCTCAGAAAAGGTTGCCTCGCAAACGGCGCAGGGTAGCATTAATGTCTCAGACCTGAACGATGAGAAAAAAAGAAAGAGGACACACACGGTCAGGCTCCGGCTTCAGGACCAGGGGTCTCTACACTTGACAGACCGGGGCCCAGGGGGCAGCGAATCAGGGGCCTCGGAGATGTGCTGGTTTGCTTGCTTGCATTTCCCTCCCGCGCGGAGCGGACTGGACCCTGTTGGGTAGGGTAGATTTCTCACAGCCCGCTCGACCTACGCTGGATACAGTACATTAGCAGGCGGGCAAGCCCTGTGCGTGGGTGGTATTGCGTGCCGTGCGTAGGCGCATCGGCAGCCCTATCCCCTGTCCGGCTGGCGGGGGTGGTGGTTAGGGAGTTCCACCGGGGGCGGCACGGATGGCGGGTGTGAATACCTTCCCGTGGGAGAGAGTGAGGGCTTCTGAGAGATGGCTTTTGAGGCCGTGAGAGGGAATGAGGGTGTCTTTGCCGTCGCGATACGCCCAGTTGTCTGAAACATGCTGCAGTTGTCTCTCTGCCTTGAACATAAACCCAATTGTTCTCCATCCGCGCCAAGACTTGTGTAACAAACGAGTCGATACTGATTCACCATGTTGCATTTCCGGGCTTGACTTTGATATTTGACTTGACCCTCGATAGTAGTGTATAGCCTTGTCTGACCGGGACCCCTGGTATGTCAATCAATGCCTTGTTGTCTCTTTTCCCTCTCTCTCTTCAAGTTGCCGTTGATGCTTGCTTGTTTGTTTGCTTGCCTACATCGATGAGGCTTTTCCTTTCATTGTTCAGCTGCATCGTTTGCCCTTGTAATTTTGGGCTTCTCTCTTCTGCCTCGTCTCATGCCATGTCACCCGGCTGAGCTGAGCTGGCCTCTTTTCTCTTTTCTCTGCCTGACAAGAGAGAGAGAGAGGAAAAAGAAACGATAAGCAAGACCGTCCATTATACCCCGCATTGCCCGAGTTCTCGACTTTGGTCCCGAATCTATTTCCGAACCACTTTGTTTGCGATAACACTGGGCACAGCCAACCAGCCTCTCTTGACTCCCTACAAGTACAAGTACCACTCACAGCTCGTCCGTCTCTTGTCTCTCGATTACTCCCATCTCTCGAGAACTCCTGTGTCTTTGTCAGAGAAACAACAACAACCCACTCGACTTTACCCACTTATAAGCGCACGATCTCGGGCTCACTTGCATCGCGACTTTTCCGGAAGTGGAAAGGAAGCTCCCCTCTTCTGTTGCCTTCTCTCCGATTCTGCCTCTGCCCCAACCTTGAACAACATCTAATAATATCTATTACCTACCTACACTTTCCCCCCACCTTGAACCTCACTCTGACATCTCATCTACAACCACCACACTCACTCATTCTCTCCCCCTCCTCCCGCCCGCTTTCCCCCTCCGTCCAACACAAGAAGCTCTCGCAATGGCGTCCGAAGGCGACTCCCCCGCGCGACCCCGCGTCTACTTCGACATCTCCCTCGGCGGCAAGCCCGTTGGCCGCATCACCATGGAGCTGTACGCCGACCTCGTCCCCAAGACAGCCGAGAACTTCCGCGCCCTGTGCACCGGCGAGAAGGGCGTCGGCAAGTCGGGCAAGCCCCTCCACTACAAGGGCTCCATCTTCCACCGCGTCATCAAACAGTTCATGATCCAGGGTGGTGACTTTACTGCTGGCGATGGCACCGGCGGCGAGTCCATCTACGGCAACAAGTTTGACGATGAGGCCTTTCCCAAGAAGCACGAGCGCCCGTTCCTCCTGTCCATGGCCAACGCTGGACCCAGTATGTCACAATGATACTACCCAGTGATTCCTCATTAGGCACAGACTGACCCCTCCATAGACACCAACGGCTCCCAATTCTTCATCACCACCGTCCCCACCCCCCACCTTGACGGCAAGCACGTCGTCTTTGGCGAGGTTCTCAACGGAAAGTCCCTCGTCCGCCAGATCGAGAACCTCACCACTCAGTCGGGAGACCGTCCCGCCAAGGAGGCCCTGATCGCCGACTGCGGCGAGCTCAAGGGTGACGCCGCCCTCGCCGCCGACGTCAAGCAGCCCGACGCCCTCGGTGACCCCTACGAGGACTTTCCCGAGGACTGCACCGACACCCTCGACGCCCCCGCCGTCCTCAAGATCGCTGCCGCCTGCAAGGACTACGGCAACACCGCCTTCAAGTCGGGCAACTTCTCCCTCGGCCTCGACAAGTATCAAAAGGGCCTGCGCTATATTAACGAAGAGCCTGAGCTCGACGGCCAGCCCGACTCACTCAAGGCCGAGCTTGACGCCCTCCGCTTCTCCCTCAACAACAACTCGGCTCTGCTCAACATTAAGCTTGAGGCCTGGGACGACGCCGTCCGCGCCGCCTCGTCTGCCCTCGACGTCCGTGGCGTCAAGGACTCTGACCGGGCCAAGGCCTTTTACCGTCGAGGCTTCTCCTACATTCGCCTCAAGGACGAGGAGACTGCTCTGCGTGACTTGACTCAGGCCAACGAGCTCGCCCCCAACGACAGCGCCGTCACCAGGGAGCTCAACGCCGTCCGGACCAAGGCTGCTGCCCGCGCCGCCAAGGAGAAGGCCGCCTACAAGAAGTTCTTTACCTAAAGAAAGACTCGAGATTTTTTTTTTGAAAAAGGGACGAATAAAGAAAGATATAGAAGGCGCCTCCGTCGTCGAGGAATGGAGGGAGAGCAAGCATTAAAACCGGCGATGTTTTGAGAGACAATGACATGGAAGGGGGAGGAAATCCATCTTTTTTATGTTACAGCACCTTGCAAGGGAAAGCGGGTAGGAGTCGGCGCCGAATGAGATACCATCCAATTACAATAAACCACACCACATTCAAAGACTTGTTGCACGTGTAATGTCAAGTTGTGAACCCCTTGTTTCTAGACCATGTACACATCCACACATCTCCATACCTCACAGCTACAACTGAACAATTCTTGGGCATCACAATAGACATGCTCCGTGTCTGTTCTTTTTTTGTTGTCTATGGACCGAGGTACACCAAATAATGCACCCCCATGGAAGTTCCCCATCCCAAGTCTTTCTTTGACCCAACTGCCTATTTCATGCAAACCAATCAAGCCTCCCATCTCTTCTATTCGACCTTTGCGAGAAACTGCACCGAAACAGTAAAAAAAAATGTGGTATTTCCCCTGCCTCACCCAGCAACCCGTGGCAAACATATAAAAAAGGTGTCGACATTGCTCTCGTTCCACCTCGTGTACTCCTCACGTTGCCACTTGGATGACACAGCAAAGACTCGGAGGCACAAGGTGAAAAGGCTGCAAATGTCCCAACAGAACAAAGGAAAGAGAAAAACGCCTCGCATGCGAGTAAACCATGTTTGCCAGCCTCCCCGTATCCAACCAACCCCGACATCCCAATGCTCGTGTTGATATAGGAAAAAGCTGTGGAAGGGGGCATGAGACAAGGGAAATTGTGTGTGTGTGTGTGTGTGGTATAGAAAAATGGTCCTTCTTTCTTCATCATCAAGTCGTGAGGCTGTGGAGAGAACTAGCTCTCCACCATGCTGTCGTTGTGCAAACTGTCATGGATGTCATCTCCTTCACTTAAACCTTGGCTCCTTGGACTCGGGGCTGTCGCCGCGACCGCCGATGCGCATGATGCCGCTGAGTATGGTGCGCCCCATACGTCCGTTCTTGGCCTTGAGCGTGCTGCTGGCGCTTGAGCTCGCAAGCCTCAGACCACCGGGCTTGCGGTGCTCCCAGCCCTCTCGGTGGTGCCGACGGTGTTCTTTGCTGCGGCGACGGCTACGCGTCGCCGTGTTGTTGCTGTTGTTGTCTTCAGCAACCTCGCTACCGGAGCTGCCTGGAGCAGGTTCGTAGACGTCATTCCAGGCTGTGGATGAGCCACCGTACGAGATGGAAAGCGACTCGATCAGCGATGCCTGTTCCAGCGACTCGGTCATGTCGTCTGTGGCCGCGTATGAGGCGCTTTCGTGGGCGCGCTCCGTCTCGACCTTGGCCAGGCAGGCATCGGCCCGCTCCTGCAGAGCAAAGCAGACGTCATTGAAGGCGAGGAGTTCGTTATCCACCTCGTCCTTCTTGTCTTCAATTGGGTTTGCGTCCACCCAGAGCTTAACAAGGCCAGCCAGGTTTCTCGTGTCGTCAATCAGGTACGGAAGGCTCGGGAAGCCCTCCTTGGATGTGGGACTGAGTCGCTTCAGGATGGTGACGGGCGTGCTGTAACCTGCGGGAACAATGACTGCGTTGCGGTCTGCAGGGATGCTGCACACCTGATCGATAAAGTCGCGGACAGCTTGTCGCTGTACGTTCAAGAATCGATTCATAGGTTCCATCCACTCCTCTCGCTTGCCAAACGTCGACAGGTTCGCTAGCTTCTGTAGGGCTTTCGCGATGAGCGTAAAGGTGCGCTGCGCATGGGGTCGAGGATGGTCGCGTAAAAGATTGAACAGCTTTGGTGACAGAATCGCCGGGCAGATGAACCGCAGGAACAGGAAGCCGGACACTGAAGTATACGTGACGGTACGGAGAAAGTCACCATAGCGATCTTCAGCAACAGCGCGGATATACTTGAGAACATGTCGTAGCTCAGGGGGGAGTCGGTTGGCCGAGTTGGCGATGCATTTCCACACCTCGGTCGTGTAGTGAATGAGCACAGTCCAATGCTGATCAAGATCCCCCTCATGAGGCGTCTTGCTGGGGTCCACCTCGCAATTCGGATTGATCTCGTTAATCTCGAAGAGCTTCTCCTGTAGGATATCTTCCAGGTACTCCTTGCCCAAGCGGCGCATGTGGAACTCCAGAGACTGGGTGAGCAGCGAATTACCCCGGAAAAGAAGATTGGCCTCTCCAGCCAGAGACTTGCTCATATCCCGTACAATGAGCTCCCGATCAGTTCCCGAGTCGATAGAGTCGTTTGACTTGAGGCGGCTGCTGAATCGATACTTCTTCATCGAAGCCTGGTTTCCAATGCCGTCGATTTCGTCTTCTACCAGTGCCATCAGCCACTCGCTAGCAGATCCTGAAACCTGAAAGATGTTGAGGAATAGTTCCGATAGTCGTCGCAGTTGTCCCGGTAGAGCCGCAGAAACCTGGTTTGTCAAGCCTGCAGGGAAGCGGTGGAGTATCTCTGAAAGGGGCTGGTATTCTTTCGACAAGAGTACGACGTGCTCATCGTGTGTCACTCTGATCAGCATTTGTCCAACCGACTGGTGCTTCTCGTCGTATATGTGAAGCCATTGCTCAGTGTCCTTGCCGCGCTCCAGCTGCTCAAGCGGAATGTCAACAGCGCCAGCCACAAACTCCTGCAGGTTTCGAGTTCTGGGCAGTCCCACCGAAGCCTGGAGGAGATTGCTCGAGCTGTCGAGGTTGCCCTCTACCCTTTTCAGGACAACAGACAGTAACGGTGTCGTTGGGGGCAGATCGGTAAACTCGCACTCTTCACGCCAGAACGGATTCTTGGTTCCCGTCTTGGTCGTGGTTCTCGCTCGAACTTCGCCATCCAGTATAACTTCGGCTAGGTAATTGCCGACCAGGGGATCCGGCTCCGGACGTCCCGGCCTTTCTGGTATGGGTGATTCAAACCCACTCGGCCTGGCCTTGATCTTGGCCTCTGTAACCCTGACGCTGATCGTCTTTTCGAGCCGGAACACTTCGCCTTCGTACTCTGATTCTAGATCGTCCAGCTCCAATATTTGAGACGCATTGGGGTCGTCGAGCTTGTAGATATCCGGCACCGCATATGCTCGCAGGAGACACAGCCAGACCTCGAAGTGAACCCTGCTATCGAGAGCTATGATGACGGGTCGGAAGATGGAAAGATGTGTAGATGTTGATGCGTAGATGGGAAAGATGGCGACGCAGTATTCCTCATCGAGCACTGTTCGGTCGAGCTGCTGGACGGCACACCGTGAGAGCTGTGAAAGGTCGATGATGGACAGAACAGTAACGTCATTCTCCGTCAGCAACTTGAACTCTCCATTATCCTGGAGAGTGCATGAAACTCTTCTCCACGAGGTAGTCGGTGAGCGGAGATCCCTAGTCGACGGCCGCTTAACGATCGCCCGGGGTGAAACGGCGAGGCCCTTGTCCCACAGCATAACCTTTCCAACCTTGATGATATTCGTGGGCCTGTGTTTTTCTTGCGACCAGCCATGCCTCCGAAGTTCCGGTCTCATCGGCGATACCTGGCTGGCCGGTTTGCCGTTGGTGAGCTTGACGCCGGTTGGGCGTAGCTGTTGCCAACAGAGCAGGGCTGCCAGCCATAAATCAAACTCTTCCGTCACCAAGGGGCATATTAGGATTTCCACCGGAGGTTGGAGACACACCAGCTCCAGACACTCCTTGGTTAACTCGGGATAATCCACGGGGAGGACCCTGCAGCCGCGCAGATCAGATACCAGAGGGATATGGAACGGGCCGTTCTGGCCCGAGTCAAACATGAGACATCCCTTTTCCTCCTCGATATAAGCCACGCCGCTGTGCCATGGTCCTCCCGTCTCACCCTGATACTCGATTTCACCGCGCATCCGGCCACATAGAGTTCTCATCAAGAGGAGAACCTTGTTTGCGTCGTCGGTGGCGATGGGCAGCGGTAGCGAATCGACTGTGGGCGGAGGCGAGATGAGGGGAGAGGTGGGACGAGACGACTGCCGCTTCATGAGTCTTCGGCTACTCTTCTTGTCCTTGGCGGCTGTTAATGATTCCCGCCCAGAGATTGCAGAATGATGCAACGAGTCCAGCGAGCCGGATTGCAGCTTTGGTTCGTCTGTAGGATGTAGCGATCCCGAGGAGCTCACGCTGCCGACACGATGCCGCTCTGAGGTAGGTGGTACGCTCCTCTGGGCTAGCATGGAAGCATCCATGGTGCGCGTCCTAGGCCGCAAGCTCCCGCTCGTATGCCGCAGATGCCGCGGGGGACTGGACTCGCTGCTCTCATACGATTCACTAAAGACATCATTGAATACCATGCCCTGCCGTCTCGAGGGACCAGAGGGAATGGTTCGCGGCGAACTCTGCTGCGAGGTGGCCCCGCGGGAGGACTGTTGCGAGTCCCCAGAGACGCTGAGGGTCGGTGGCTCGACGGGCTCGGGGGTGACTGCGCGGATGGTACCGGCGGCGTTGGTGAGGGTAGATCGAAAGGCGGACCTCAGGTTGGAGGCGCTGGAGCGCTCCATCTTAGGGTCGCGCGGGGGGTTGAGCTCGGAGCTCGAGGTCTTATTCCAGGTCAGAGAGTCGTTAGAGGCGCCAGGTCGTAAGTGGGCTTGTCCGTCCATATCCAGCGGTGGCAAGCCTATGCCATTGCCGATCCACATCTGCATGCGCACGCTCGTCCCGCATTGAAGACCTGAGGAGGATGGAGGAGGAAGAGGAGCGGCGGCGGCGTTGGCGGTGGTGGGTTGGACGTGGATGGAGCTTGTCCCGCGGGTCAGAATGCAGGCGGAGGGCGTATAGGTGAGGTTGTATTCGCTATCGCGCGGGGTCCGACGGGTCTCGGTATCGGCTATCGACGTCGCAGCGGCATAAAAAAAAATAGAAGTGTAAAATCGCAGTCCTCGTTGTTGCCGGTTGTTGAGGAAAAGATGCAAATGGCACAATCACCGGTTGCGGGGAGGGCTTAGTCTCGGCAGAGAATGGCAAGCTGAGGGGAACGCGCGGGACCGGCAGCTGAGCATGCTCATCTGCGCTGCACAACGAGACAGGCTATGAGAGTGATGTGATGGATGGCAAGTTCCGAGGCCAGGCCATATTAGATGGAACAAGAATACGCGTGCGCGCTCAGATAAAATGGCCGCCGTCAGGTGGTTTGGTTTTAAGAGGGTTCGAAAATGTGCGGTGAGCGGCCTTGACTTGTATGATACAGTGCAGTGCTGGACTGGACTGGACTAGGACTGGGGGACGACGGGAAGGGAGGGGGGAAGCTGTAGAAATTACTACACTCCGAGGCCAGGCCCGATAAATGATCAAATTGAATGGGATGTGAGCGAACGACGGGAATTGGGGTCCGCCCGTGGGCGTGGGTTTGGTTCGGTTTTTGACCTGTAGTCCAGGTAGTCTAGGTCGCCACACACGCACTTTCAGGACCTAAGCTTCAGTCGAGGTACGTTTCAGCGCCAGTTGGAGAAGAGGAAAGGCCAGACGGAGCCCCATGGGCTAGCAAGCAATGATGGGACAAAACCCACAGTCAAGCAAGCACAGGCTCAAGCGCAGGCACCGGGTTTCCAGCCACCCCCGGACGGGACGGGACAGAGCTCGACTCTTGTAGTAGTAGACGGGAGATGGGCAAGTCTGGTCTGGACAATGCCCTTGTTAGATTGTTGCCCAACCGAAGCCAACTGCCGGATTGAGCAAGACTCGATGTGATGAATGTTTACGAGAATTATAAAAAGAAAAGGAAGAAAAAGAGGAAGAAGAAGAAGAAGAAAAAAAAAAGGCAGAATCTCGTTGACTTGCTTATTCCGTCTTGGCCTGGCTTCGAGAAGCGGGGGAACACAGCGAATGACGGGCTTCTTGCCGATCACACAAGGGACTCGAATGGAACGCCATGCAGCCCTCCTTGACTTTTGGCCCCTCCCTCTCTGCTTGCCCAGAAACTTTTTTTTTCTTTCTTGTTTCTCCAGAAACCCTTCTGCTACTGTTCCACGCTTGGAGGGAGGGGGAAAAGAGGCGAGCGAGGGTGACCCCCCGAGACACCAAGGCGGGCCGTAGCGAGATGCTTGTCTAATTATCTAGTGGTTCGATTAAATAATCGGCGACTCGCAGCAGAAGCAGCACAGACAGAAAGATAGACACCACACCAAAAAGGATCGCTAGCGACAGGACGACGTTATCGTGAAAATTGACCGGGTATAAGAACCCGGAGCAGTGGAGGGGAGAGGAGGAGGCGCACACCAAGTAGAGGCCCTGGTTCCTGTGGAGAGGTGGAGATGGAGCACTCTTGTTCCATCCCCTTGCTCGGGATGGAATTGGACGAGAGCTCCTCTGTGACAATTACCTACCTACCTAGGCAGCACGGCGTTTTTACTCTCTTGCATTGACTCGGCGGAGCTTCCGCACCCATCACATCAGCAGCACAAACCCCTGAGGCCGCCAGATCAAGCCCCGAGGCAAACACCTCCCTCTTCCTGTATAGAATGTTCCGTCAAACCTTCTTGTTTCTGCCATTCATTCTTGTGCTACCCTACCACTTCAGACACCGCCCCTCCGGGCACTCTAGCCACTCACCTCTCGCCAAGCATCCTTGGGATGAGGTTTCATCCCATGTCGCCTGTAAGCCCAGTTTGTTTCTCAAGAGGCAAAAGCCCCCGGCATCCGCCGCCAGTGGGGGATGCTACCGTCTTTCGTCACGGAGCAGGGATCGTCGGATGGTTTCTTCCCCCTAGCAAATGGCATTCAATGCGTGAAAGATGGGTTGACAGAATAATCAGGAAAAGACCTGGAATGTCATCCGCAGTACAATGCACTTTCTTTTATGGCAGAGGCTTTTAACCCCCTGGTCCCCAGCTCACGAGGCAGGCCATCTCTCGTGCTAAGACGAAATCCCAGGGGGTCACTGGGAACAAGGGACCAAGCCCATCATTGTCCATGGCCAGGGATCCAATCTCAACGTTCACTAGCCTCCAGCGGGATGAAGAGGGTCGACTCGACCCGCGTTACATGGTGATTAGCCCCAACCCGACTGTGACAAGAGGCAAAAGAGAGATGGAAACAGGGCAAAACCGCTCGGACGTTGATGGATGATTCAAAGAAGGAAAAAAGAAAAAGAAAAGAAGAAGAATATCATCTATACGGGGTAAGATGTGATACTTCCCCGCTCCACACAAGAGATGCGTTTATGATATCGTGCTTTCTTGCTTGCTTCTGTATCTCGCACTCAGACTTGAGCAGCCGCTAGCGCAAGACGGGCAGGGCCTTTTTTTTTCCTTATTGACACCCTGTAACATCGAACGGTTTCTTTAGTCCGTCTCTTGCCAGTGGTCGGCAAGAAAGGTCAGGCCGGTCTCAATGACTAGCAAGCCCAGATTTTCCCGCGATATACATCACTGGCCGCGATATGCGCCTCTATTGGGCTTCTAGCTCGGGCAAAAAAGAAAGTAGTCGTCGGGCCTACCCTTTACAGCCCAATTATGGTTTCGGCATTATTCTCCTGGCTAGCGGTAGTGGGTGGCCTCAAAGTTACGGGCCGTTACTATGGTCGGCCTCAACTCAGCTCTTACTCACATCGTCTCGTCCTCTCGTGACCAGCAAGCCCAAGGTAGTCTCGCCCTACCGGTATATACATGTTCCAAAAGCAATGACAATAATCTCCTAAAGATCTTGCAGCCAGAGTATCCGTACAGTGTCTGGATCACTACGATGAACCCCTGAAGAATAGATCTAACAAGCCCACGCGACAAGAAAAAACCACAAGAAGCTGTTGGCTCTGTCCCGTCCCGCCAGCATGGAACACTCCCACGTGTCGCATCTTGGGCCTCAAATCTTGCCTTGAAGGATCGACTGTCAGGGGTTCCCCTTTTGTTGCATTTGCTTTTTCGATATTCTGTGGGAGAGAGAAGAATGCTACTGCAGCAATGCAGAGCTACCTTTACGCGAGAGCGCATCTTCCCGCCCAGATCCTTATTTTCCTTTTTATTATCACGGTTCTTTTCATCCTGTTTTTTTTTTTTTCCATCCTGTTTTTACTCCCCTGGAGACACCCCCATCACCTAACCGTGTGATATTCTAGCACCGAGACAAGCCAGGGGGTGTTTAAACTCTTCTGTTGCAACGGAACATGGACCAACAAGGGCGATGAACCAATGACTGGGGTTGATCAACCGTTCCTAAACATAGATTTCCCTCCCAGCCAAGCCACCTTGTCCCAGAAGATAGAGAGCGAGGGGTCATCTTCGCCGTGAAAGAGGTCCTGGGCAATTAAGCACAGCCCATCTCTCGACCCAAGAGTCGGCCAACATCAGTTCATACTACGCTGCGTATCCGTACTGTAGGTAGGGCAGCACACAGGCAACCAGAGACCCTTACGCAAACAGTTTACCATTGCACACCGCTTCAGTTTGGCAGCCTCAACCCCCAACATGTCCCTCCTGAGCCTGAGAGAGACCCAAGATACCCATGTCTCATGTGGTGCCACACCACCGGTTCCAGCCCACCCCGACACCCACATCATGGAAGACAGGTCGAGATGGATGCAACATGGCATGGCATGGCATGCACGGCTACGAGTAAACTCGGTGTTCCGTATAATCGCGGAGCCCTTGACCCGGGACGAGAATCTACCTCATAATCTCGGCAAAAGCGGACCACTCAGCGTTGTTCGAGACTTCCGTGTTTGTGAATAATACTTCCTTTTTTCTATTACTGTCGTCAGCTTCCAAAGTATAATGTCCTTGGTGGCTTTCACGAGACAAGCCTCGGCTGCCAAAGACAAGTGATAGACTCGATTCGGTCTCGCCGTGAAGCAAACTTCTTCCTCATGACAAGTCTACAATAGAGTTAATTCATCAGTCTCGGCTGCCACATCTCCATGTCGTCACGATTCTGCCACTGATGCCTATATCTCGCCTTTCGAAGCTGTAGTCTCGGAAAAGGACGTGGTTGTACTCATTTTCTGTGGTAAGGGAAATCCCTTGTTGGCGTGCGAAATATGATATTGGATACATGTGCAACATGTGCCTATCCACCACCGTCACCATTCTCCCCTTGCCACTCCTCTTGAACTGCAATCGAGGTAACGCAAAGAAAAGTCGGCCGTTACCTCACTGCCATCACAGTCTCCTTGATGAGACCGCTTTCGGAGGAATAAAGACGTAAAAGTAAATTGACGAATTGATTGGACCTTGAACCATCACCTTTGATCTGCAGCATATTTGCAGTTTCCATGATAGCAAAGGACAAACAAAGACCAAGAAAAGTATAACATGTGCGTAATCCCGGTAGTGCGCGTAAAGTATTTCGACGCCTAACGAACTTTCTCTTCCAACTCCCAATTGCCAAATTCCAGAGTCCCCGGTACTCGATCGATCCCTACCAAAATGACGATCCCCGTGGGGTATCGTGGTCGAAGTGAATAATGTGAAGTGAAGTCACCAAATAGTAAAAGTGTTGCAGCTGCTGTGTGGATATCATCTCATCTCCCCTTGACTGTTCTACCCTCTCCATTTCAAATCGCCCTTAACGAAGGTTGGTCCCCTCGATTGGGCTTGTGGGATGGCTGCGGACATTGCTCAGATCGGTGCTACCCGTCCGTCGGAGAGCTTGGCTCATGGTCTCGATGTTGAGGTCGTTTCCAGCAACGCTGAGCTTGAGGTTGGCCGTGCTGGTAGGACTTCCCAGAGGCTTCCGAGGAGGGCTCAACTCAATCCCCTTCATACTACCGGGGTTGCTTGTGGGAGGGCTTGTCTCGGGCCCCTGGCTCGATACTGGGGATCGGATGGGCGAGGGAGATCGGTTGACTGCTGCCGGCAGAGATGTAAGCCCTGCGAGGTGAATGCTGTCGCGGGAGCTCGCAATGCCCGCGGGAGGGTTGTGCTCGGCCTGTACAACATCGGCAAACGAGATGAAGGATAATCGGCGGACGTCGGAGGAGTCGAGAGACCCGTAGTTGGAGGCGTTGTCGGCCGAGACAGCATCTCGATCAGCAAAGGAAGCGAGTTCTGCTGCCCACTCACTGGCCGACTGGTCGTACAATGGAAGGCCGTTGCTGGCCCCCGTAACCGTCACGGCGGCGGGTTGATGCGAGCTGTGCGTCACAATCTCCACCGTGTCAGGGTCAAGCTTTTCATTCGTGATGGCCTCGGATGCGTCGTCAAGCACGGGGGGAATGTAGTTTTCGGTCTGGATGTGCGTCGGGATAGCCGGGGAGTTTGGCTTCAGTACGGTGCTGTCCTGGACATCACGCTCAAAGATCTGTGACGTCGCAGGCGAGGAGAGTCGTGGGGAGCCGCTGAAGCCGCGGCCCGGGGACGATGGAAGAACAAAAGCCTGGTCGCTGGGCGCGCTCCACGCTGTCGAGGAGAGCTTTGAAGCATCCCGGGACATGAGAGGAGGGCTCGCGGCGGCCGAGTTTGAGTTTGAGGGAGTCTGAGACTGGGACTTGGGTTCAGATTGGGTTTGGGATTCTGGCTTGGACTCGTTTTGAGACTCGGATTTGGTGAGAGACGATGTCTTCTTCTTGCCGAAACCGAAAAAGCTACGCTTCTTGCTCTTGGGATCCTTCTTAGCGTCTCCCGTCTGACTGTCTGGCTCCGTCATGAAGTCGCTAGCTCGAGGCGTCGAGTCGCCTAACCGCTCGTCGTCAGCGGCATCGACAGGGGCGTATGGGTCACCACGGGTGATGGGAGCTGCTTCGGCGAGGCTCATGTTGATGGTTGAGCCAACGTGATAAATGGCGAGAAACGATGACGGTGTCCGTGGTTGAAGGTGCGTGGAAGGAACTTTTGGCCTTGTTGAGAGGAAAGTTGTCTGGGGGACTGACTGGGAAACAAGGTTGGGTTAGTGACGAGGGTTGGGAATGCAGATCTGGGTAGGCAAGCGAGAGGAGCAACGAGCAGGGACAACAAAAGAGCAGAGACCAGGAGGAAATTCCCAAAATAAAATACAACAAAAAAGTTTTGTCAGAGCGGCCGTGCGGCACCGAGACCTAGAGTGACGCTGCCCTTCAAAGATGGGAGAGACATTGAATATTAGATGCTGCACATACCTAGAGGCTGTGACCTGTAACAGTCCGTAGCTCCCGATCCAACACTTGAGGCAAGACCCGCTCCGGCCAGCGCTAGTTGTTAGGGACCAGCTAATCACGGCAGTGCCGTTGTCCGTTCTGCCGCCGTCTTTTGCTTTGGGCTTGCTGGGTATTGAGGGCCGGAAGGGGGAGCCACTCTCGGAGGGACGAGTGACGCAATCAAGTTAGGTTGTAAGGTGGTCGGGACTTTCGAGGTTCCAGGTCGATCAGGTCAACGACAGGAAGAGGATTTTTGAAGTCTTGGGCGTTGAAGAAATCCTCGGCGGACGCAGTCCAGGTTTAAAAGCCAGAAAGCCCCCGTGAGATAGCGTGGTGGATTTAGTGGATGCGAACCTCAGAGGGCAGGGCGGCTGAGACTGCTGGGCGCGCTATTGCTGCGGCAAGGAGCCGTCAACTCTTGCAGAGGGCGAGCGATGCAAGGTTTGTTGTTGTTGCTGTCGGTGGTGGTCGTTGCTTCTGCTGATTGTCGCTCGCTTCGTCAGCGACAGGGTTCCAGTTGTTTTTATTGTATGTTTGCCGTCGTGTAAAGGGAGAAGAAGAGTCGAGAGACGGGAGTGAGAGAGGGAGGGGGAAGAATTGACGGGAAGGGCAGGTAAGGCAGGTAGGGGCCCGACGGCGTAGGTGGCTTTGGAGCGTCCCGTCGAGTCTCGTCAACCTCTGAAGGATCAGCGCACCTCGAACAAGGCACGGGATCAAACTTGTAGCGGCAAAAGATTGCACTATCAAGGCCAATATGGGGCAACTGTGAGTCGTACAGGAAAGTGATAACCCGTCAGGCCTGACGAGAGATTTAATTCCAGAGCTCGAGCTTTTGAGCACGAGACGAGAACATGCGGGCGCCACGAGGTTCCCGAGGGACAGATGCTAACAACACCATTATTCTGATGGCATCAGAAAAACCTGCTTGGAACCAACTTCCAGGCCATGATACACGGCATCCAACGCTTCTAGACCCAGCCAGCCCAGACTCAGTTCGCGTTTTGCAATTACACCGCGATCCAATCCTCTGTTGGCCCACTGCGCCTTGTCCTTGCTCATGCCCTACTCTTACATCTTCGGCAAAACACTGCATGAATTGATATGCATAGGTTGGACATGGGAGCATCTCGTCAAGCAAGTCATGCAAGGCAAGGCACACCGCACAGCCAACCATGCCTCGCCCAATATCCCGTGGAACCCGTTCGAATAAAAAAAAGCCAGTGCCGTCCGAAAAAGCAATAACGGAAAGAAATGGGCCACGACTGACTCCCTATCTCAGATGACCCCGATCCGATGGGCTGAGATCGGGCTGGGTCGTCGCGTTATGCCTCACCTGTGTTGCGCTGTGTTGCAATGCCAGCTCCTGCTTACACTCTCACACAGCCTCGACAACATGCGGTTTCTATTCCAGTACCTGATGCTTTGCTCATCATTCCTCTGTCCAAGGTGCAGCCTCTGCCCTGTTCTCCCTGGGCTCCCCTCCTTGATCCGGTTGGGCACTATCGGTCATCTTGGTCACATCCCTCATCACATCCCCCCTCTCCCGCCGTCACCAACCTGGCGACAGCCCCGCTACCAACTTTGACCTCGTGACAACTCCCTCAGGGCTCTCCCTCATCCTGCCCTGACGGGACAGCACGGAATAGGCTAATAAGGAGCAGGATCCGCGCATGCTGGCAGCCGAGCTGAGTTGCCCACGAGGGAGCCTGCTTGCCCTGCCTATCCCTCGTTTAGAGTAGTTTGCTTTTGGCTCCCAAACAACATTAACAACACCATGGAAGGTGACATCTCAGGCACGTTACTTATTGGGCTTCCCCATCTGTCACTCTCCCCTGGGCTCTCGAGCAGGACCCTTGCGGCAAGCCCCCTTTCCCCTGCCGTAATTCGCCACCGATAAGGGGCCGTTTGCTTCCCCGTCTCCCGACTTCCCGGGGACAGCAGATCTTGCTTGATTGACCGACATGCTTGCAAATGAAACAAGGGCCTCGTCAGCTTTGGATGCGTGAATGCGTGGCATTGGCGAGCGTGGGATGGTCAAGCCACCGAGGGGTTCAGTGACCAGCCACCGAGGGGCTTTGGCGCTCTTGACGTCATCGGCCCGCTCCAGCCCGCCGGAAATCATGGCTATCATGTGACTTGGCTGCTGATCTCCCACGTGACTGTCCCAATTTCTCAAATTTTAGGTAAGCAAGGCCCTTAGGTAAGCGTGGCGGCAGAAACTTCAGATCGTCAACTTCAATGTGCTCGTGAGGGTCCAGCTCTAGACCGCACGAACGTCAATTGCCGCGGCCAATCGCCCTCAGCCCGGTCAACGAGGCTTTTGTGAGAAGTTTCAATCCTTGTCAATTTTACCAATACTTCTCCTTCGTACCTCTCGTCTCAGCTTCCCGACGACACTCAACTTCATCGGCCACAATGGAGTTCCGAAGCCTCGCCCGACCAGCCGCCCGGCTGCTCAAGTCTCCTGCCTCAGGGCTCCCTCTTATTCCTAGCCGTGGTCACAAGACGACGGCTCGAACGAAGCGGTCACTCAAGATCGCTCCTCACGAATCCTTCCAACCCGATCGAAAGACCGCCTTTCCCGCCGCCGACTCTATCATCTACAACCCCCCCGCCTCCGAGGCCTCTCCCCTCCACACGCCATTCCTCTTCCTCCCTCCCAACGATGCGCGCCGAGCTGCCATCACACGCCTCCGTCACACTCCCGGCTCACCTGTGGCTCCTCCCGCCGAAGGAAAACTACCTCCAACAATGAAGTACCACCGCCGAGACCCCAACTACAACCTCTCGGCTGCCGACATTCAAGAAATGAAGCGACTGCGGACGGAGGATCCTGTAACTTGGAGTGTTAACAAGCTTGCTGAGAAGTTTGGTTGCTCAACAGTCTTTGTCAAGATGGCTGCGCCGGCGCCGGCGGGACATCTCAAGGCCCTCAAGGCCAAGCAAGAGCGGAGGGAGGCTCGGTGGGGTGCTATCCGGACCAAAGCAAGGGATGATCGCAAGCGGAGGACGGAGATGCTGTACCGCGGCGAGCTGTAGAGAATTTATTACCGAATACGCCAACGAGGGCAGCGCGGCGCAGCATATGTGGAATGGACCTGTACAAACATACGAGACCGTCCGGGGCACGTGTATGATTATGTGTGGCGTGATGAACCACAGAGAGATGCGGATCTTTTGGAGCCCGGGCCGCATGGGCAAATCACTTTGTATAACTGCCAAATACCAAAAACTCCCCAAATGCAAGCAAACAGCCTTGTGTATTTTACCCCTATTGCCCGGGGTCTCTTGTCCCCCCGCTACGTTATTATCCATGGATCTTATATGCCATTCAAATCCCTGAGATCCTTCTTTATACCAAAATGAACCTATACGTATAACTGCTGTGTTTAACAGCCCCCCAAAAATGATGCACCTTCAAGGTGCAGATAGATCCACCACCATAGACTGTAAAAAACATCCACTAAATGTTTTGCAGATCACCTCGACTCAACTTGAACTCATTCGATCTCGTGGTAGACGTCGACGTACGACGACTACCTCCTGAGCTCGAAGACGATGATGAAGGCGGCTCGTTAAGGTAGTCCTTCTCGCTGGGGATGACTCGCCAGCACCAGCCGCACCAGCTGCGACGCACGCCCCGGACCTCTCGGCCTAGCACGCGGCTGCCACTTCCGCGCTCGTCCTCCCACTCGGGGACACAGTGGCCAACGCGCACCATGCGGACACGCTTACGCTTGACGATGCCGCCGATGCCCTCGATCTCGTGGCGCAGGTAGCCCGGGCCGAGAGACGGGGACGGCGTCCGTTCGTGGGTGAGGCGGAGCTCATCGATAAGCGCATCCACCGGCGCCGGGTGGGCCGCGCCGTCCGGAGGGGTAGGACCCGTCACGACGTTTCCGTCCCGGGCGTCCTCGGCATCGCAGTCCAGCTGCTGCTCGCGCTCCTTGGCCGCACAGCAATCTGCTTCACGGCCGCAGATGACGCCTCGGTCTCCCTCACCAATGCCGGTACCAAGGCCGCCTAGGATCTCGCCGTACTGGTTTCGCCAGCGCCAGATGCTGAAATTGCTATTAGTCTTGCACAACCTGCCAGGGGTATGTATAGCGAACCGTTGATATTCATGATCAGCACCGCGGATACTTCGTCCACACGGTTGGCAAAGCCAGACACCCTCATCTGCGCATTTACAGGTCTCTCGCGACACAGCCTCGGAGGAGACGGTAAGGTCGGGGTCCAGAGGGGGTTTAGCAAGGGTCGCTATCGGGGCGTGGACGCAAGGCTTGCAGAGCCTCCTATGCCTCTCGCGGAGAGCGACAGGAGCCGGGGGTTTGATGGCACAGTTCTAAACACGGCCGGTCAGCGTCTGCAACTACGGGCCAACAACGACTTCGGCTGCTCGCAGGGTCATGCACGTACCCTGCATATCACCTCGCCGCATCTACGGCACTCGCCAACCATGTCACGGGCGCAGTCACCCGACTTGCCGTTGTAGCTGCGGCCATCCTCCATGTAGAACCAGTTGCCAGCGCGAGCGCGGTAGCGAAAGGTCTCGGAGCCATCAACGGGGACGCTCTCGTTACGGCAGTGGAGGGTTGAGGCAAGGAGGATGGTGCGGTATTGGAGAAGGCCATGATGGATGAGGCGACACGTGCGGGAGAGGGCATCGAGGGTATTAAGGTCGATGGAAGAGGCGACGGCGACAGCGATGCTGGGTCAGGGTCAGTATGAGGAGTTATCATGACGGGTACAGCATCGGGACGCGAGGCGCTGCCAACATCTCATGATGGACGGGACGACTTGAAGAAACAACCCATTGAGGCATTGGCATCACAGCAAAGGGAAAGGGGTTCTTCAACTCACGGATAGATCTGCATCGCGTCCGTGACGGGCGCCCTGAAAGTGGAAGAGTCCATGGTGCCTAGCGGCTCTGGGTTGTACAAGGAGTGCGACCAAGGTCCATTCCGGCCGTTGGCAGACAACAGGTGAAGCTTCTTGAGCAGGAGGAGATGCTGCTCTTTCTGTGAGAGCTGATGCAGCTGGGGGACGGCGTCATGTTGTAGCTGACCCGGCATCGGGACCGGCATGGGCATGGGCGGCGGCGCGGCGGCCTCATGATGAGCTCGGGCGCCCCCAGCACGAGGACCACCCGCAGGGCCCGCCCCAGCGTCTTCCTCTTCTTCCAAATCCACAAAGCGCGCCATGGTTGGGGCTAATTTTGACTTGTCCCTTTTTCTTGCTCCTTCTGTAACTTGTTACGTACAGTGTGAGCCCTGTCTGTTGCGTTGCGGTCTTTCTAACCCCAGGATCTGATAAGTAACGGGGGCTTCCGAGGCTTGGCCGATGCAGCCCGGCGGTCGAGGGAAGCCGGGGAGCGGAAAGTAGCCGGGATGGAAAGCGGGACTTTTTTTTTCTTCCCAGCGGGCTAGAACAGGTGTGTGTGTGTAAAAGGGAGAGGGAGAAAAAGATGGCTGCTTCGCCAAGAGAGACAATGTTTCTTTTTTTCCCGAATCAAGTGTGACAGGCAAGGGTTCTTCGGCTGCTGATGGAGAGGAGAGAGGTGAGAAAGTGGATTTACCGAGTCTTGTGAAGCGGGGAGACAGAAGAAACGGACGAGGGGATCTGACGAGGGTTCAAGATACAGGCATGGAAGCAGCCATTGCGTCCAACGAGAGCTACAGTGCAATCTGGCCGATACGTCAAAGGCTCATGGACTGGCTTCTTGCCAAGGTCAAGGAGGGAAATCGGTGATTGAGAAGCTAGCCCATCTCTTCGTCAAAGGTGCGTCACTTGATGATGACCCGTCGAGAGTTTGCCGGCTCTCACGAGCTAGTATCTGTAGGGTAAGGTTACAGCGAACCGTGCAAAGAGCCGATCATGGATAACAGCTTTTAAGAGGCCCCTCTTTTTGCTTCTATGGTGAGAAGACAGGAAGCTTCCCTTCCCTGGCCCGGTGAGATGCTTTTTTCCCCTGTGATCTCAGCCCAGGCCAAGTGGACCCGTGACTTTTGAAGTTTTCCATTTGAGATGCGACTTGCACCATCATACCCGGCGGTCTGCGAGCTGCTGTACATAGGTACGCCACTCTCTCCGTACATATGCTACCGTGGCTATGCGAGCAAGCGGACACGGGGGTTAAATGGCTCCCCTGAGACTGGGCCCCACGCGTTTTTTCTCGTCATGAGACGAGCAGATTCCACCTTTTGGCCTCTGTATCGCAATGTACCTATGTTGCAATGCAGCCGGAGCAGGACACGGCGTCACCTACCGGATCACAAACGATAGCTTTCTCGCTACGTACACCTCATTCCTATTTTGTTCAGGTCTCCGAGTGATAGCGCGAGTAGAATAAATATAGGCGCAGCGCGCTGTTAAAGGGCGTCCGATCTCGGGGGTCATGACAATCGCATCTTATCAATCTAATCAATCTCTGGACCAGCTTTCCCCAGACAGGAGCTACTAATAATATCCCCCCGTCAAGGTTCCTTAGCGAGAAGAGCCCCCCAATTTCTAGACTGGGATTGTTCTTCGTCTGTGGCGCTGTTCTACCCTTTACATTCCATGAGAGGTTTCCTTGTCTGCGGGTTCTTCTACCGAGCATGTAGAGATTCATCTGAGAATGTTGGGTAGTCTAGCCCGCTTCAACCAAGATGAAGAATAAGTTAGGATGGCCCATGTCTTCATTATTTCGTAGTTTTTGAGATTCCCATCTTTTCTCTCGTTCGCCCCTGTTGCCCCCCATCTCTCGCCCATTCCCTCCTCTTCCCTTGCCCTTCCACTGTTTCACTTGCCGCCTTGTCATGTTTCTCTTTATACCTTGCTCTACACTTTGAAACATAATAACCAATGTTATTGAACACCCATCCCATCCAATCTGAATTTGTAATTGAGTTCGGTCTCAGAGCGGGCAGTTGCCTCATCAGTTCCCATCTTGTTAAAACGCGCTCGAAACTACCCGGCGTTCCATCCCTAAACTTCAAGGAGACGACCATGCGTTATAAACGCAAACTTATTCTCAACTGTTAAAAGGAGACAGAATGGTTGGGTATTCGTGAATGCGCAGCCAGTACTGCTTGTTACCCATTTACCCTACGCCGCACACAAATAGTTACTTGGCAACTGGGGACGCTTTCTAAACCGGCATGGAATAATCCCTACTCATTCTACGCACAAAATTCCGCATAAACATCATGGTATAGTAGTGATTAAGTTAAAGAGTCAAGTCGTGGGGCTGAGGCTTCTCATGTTGGGCCACTTCACTACGAGAATCGCGTTGTTCATTCTTGAGGCGGTTATGTGCCCACAACTTTTCAATGCTTTATCCGTGCCGACGCAAATGTCACTATATGTGATGGTGATATGGAAGGTGTTCAAGGTCGTTTTAACACCTAATAGTTGCCAATGACAATACTTCCATGTCAGAGGAACTAGAGGTAAGTTGCGGAATAATTAGGACACTCCTCCCTGCTTTAATGCCAAGGCAAATCTCTAACTTTGAGTTTCGTGGGATAATTAATTTGTCTATTTTGGTTACCCAGAAAGGCACGAGTCACATTGTGCAAGCAGTGGGCGAGGCCAAGGGGCGAAAGTATATGACTGCCTCTCGAGAGAAGTTGTCTATGAGATGAAACTGTATTTTCGCGGAGGGGGAGGATAACGAGAGATTAAACCCAGACGCGTAACTTCAACAATTTACATCAAGCGGGGGCGAAAGGCTTCTGAGTCTTGGTCTGAATGCATGACCTGATATTGTAGTGTGATCAATAAGACTTCGGAAGTGAGGAAGACATAGGGCACATATCCGAAAGGGGAGATCCGTCATCATATGTGGCAAGCTGACTTGAATTAAATTGCCCATTACTTCATTTTTGGCGCTATGCTTGACCTTAGGCTACTCATCCTGATATTGGTTTGAGTCGAGTTGGGAGTCTGGGAGCTAATGCAGGAACTGTGATCCGTCCCCCAATGACCGGGGTCCAACCAAGTTGACCAAGTTGGACAGGCTTGAATCTTGAGACTTGTCATTCTTGACTTGTGATGAATCTTTCTGGGTGTCAATGATTACAGGTTGATTTGTTGTTGGATTGTGGCTTGAACAGGACGGTTGTTCTGCTCTCCCTGCACTGAGACGGAGCAGATGCGGAAGGCAGGGTTGTAAACGAGAAATTGTAACAGCAACTGATGGTTTCAAGGTTCGGGGCAAAGTAGGCTCTAGATGTTTGCTTTCGGAGGCCACTCCTTAATAAAGCAAGGTGTGGACGGGATAAAGAGATTGGACGGCAAGCTGCATCATTCAGGAGTCCAAGTTTGTTGCATCTTGGGTTTGAGGCAACCAAAAGGGTCAAACACTGATAAGCAGGGAAACCATACAAGATATGTCAACGCAAGGTCCAATCCGGTCGCGTTAATATGCATTGATATTGAATTGAGGCTTGGAGGCCCCTTGGTCTTACTGACAGCCCGGCAATCAACCCGACGGTAAGATTGAGCCTCTTCCGATGACCACTATCAACGGTTCCAAAGATAGAAGTGTAATTAATAATTCATATACAGTAATATGGAAATCCCGAAAGTCGCCTTCAAGACTTAGCTAACATCAGTCACCACCACAATGACAAAACAACATGGCGAGAAAAGCACGAAAAATTGATTGAGGCTCCATTGTCAAAGTTCCAAAAGATGCCACTGTGAGCAGATATGCGCTGTTCTGTTTACTTGAATGATTACAAAGGATTACAAGACCCGTTCTGTTTCATGAAACAGAAACAGGCCTACGCAAGGAGACGAAGCTGTGTTAATTGATCAACTGGTGGTAGACCCTGTCGTGCCGATTGACGATTGTCGGGGGTGGTATATCTGGGGCGTTTTGCAAGGAATACAAGGCAACGCAGGATGACAGGGCAATAAAAATTCAGCTGGTACTGAGTCGTGCTGCCGTCTTTCGCCATGGTTCATCCCAATTTCCTTCAATATATATGAAAAACTATCTCCCTCTGCGGGCTGTGGGGGCGAGGGAGGCTGACGGCCAGGGTCACTGGCGATGGATGATCCTCGCAAACGGGAAACATATCCCAGACATAGGCGACACCCTTGGCGTCATGATAATCTCCCGTATTAAACCAAACATGCAATCGCAAGTCGACATTTGGGATTGTTGTGTGTTTCCGAAGGGGAGGCGGAGCTGCACCATCTTCAGGAATACATCATGCTGCCCGAAACATGGGCGACTGGGGTTGAGACGGAGGTTATACTTAGCAAGGATCGACGAATGGTTCGCATCTTCCATCCATCCAAGGCCAACCGCTGCGTCGTGTGCACAAAAAACCAGGCTGTGCATCACAGTTTGGTGGAAGACTGGGGGCTTCTGAAACGACTCGGAGGCATCCCCTCTCGAGCTTGAAACCTGGCCCTGGTTCCTGAACGAGACGAAGCTCGGGCCAGGACAGCTGAGGATCAAGGCGATTGGCTTTTGAAGAGGGATGTCACGTTTTGTCGAGGATTGGTTCACCAGCGTCGGGGTATTGATTCAGTTGCTGATCTTGTGTATGGATAATTATAGAAATCTGTAGACAACTATAGCCACATGTAGCAAGGCTGACGAGTCTCCAACATTGACGATGCGAGAGTTGTTAGAGAGACAACGGGATACTGCATCGTCGGGAGTATCTCAGGTGGTGAGTTTTGATCAGTATACGGGCAGCAGTCCGTAATTAGCATCTTGTTTGCTCGCCTCAACAGCCTCATCAATAGCTCAGTTGCTTATTCCCTATCCGAGCCTGGTATTTCCATCATCAGCCCAAGAGCGGACGATAACCCCTTAAGATGCCCATGTTCGAAGAGCCCCCTCGTGCGACGTTGAACCCCGCCCCCTGCAAGTCCACTTTATGCATACCTTGGTACCTGCCTTGGGTCTCCACACGACCCCTGCTACTTTCATCCTTTCCTTCCCATGGAACGTCTGCTACTGCTTGCCCTTTGCCTCTGACATACTCTCCGACGGCGATCCTAGATCTTGCATATTCCCGCAGCAGCCGCTCTGCCCAGAAACACGAAAGATACAGTTCAGCAAATTAGCAGGAGCATCAGCAATGAGCCCGATCGAGTCAGCGTCCGCCTTGGACTGACACTGGCTGGGACTTGGGATGATGGCGGTCTCATCCATATTGTCAGCCAGTGCTGACCATCAACTACCCACCTCGAAATAGCATCACACGGCAGAGTTGCCAATCGTGAAGCTGTCAACCGCCCCCGTCGGCCACCGCGGCCACCTGCAGAGCCCCTTAACTTTACTCATCGGAAACGTCTGCTCAACCGAGAGTCGATCATGAAAGCGCCTGCCAAAGTCGTCAGAGAACATGTTTGCCCCATCAATTCTCCGGCCTCGAAAAACGGCCATCACCAGATGGACGGCCGCAGGGGGGCCTAATCCCTCCAATGATGCCTCCTCTCATCTGGCGACAAGCCGACTCGTCATCCGGGGGCCCATGCTTATACTGTATCTATATCGTTCTGTTTAGTAGGTAACCGCCCTGGATGCTGGACCCCCATATGGCACGATCTAACCCATGTCAGATAAACCCACTTTCTCCAGAACCACGTCTCGTCTTTACAGTTGCTCCATCACGGCCCTGGAGGGGAGGGTGGGCAGCAACAACATGTCCATCACGTCTCATATTCAGGCCACCTTAATCAACTCCCGATCGATGGATGCCCGGGATTACCGTGCACTCCCTCCGCCACGACCTGTCATGGCTGGCCCTGGCCTCCCACAAGAGCTTGGGGTGCCCATCAGAAACGTCCTTAAAGACGAAGCTCTCGCCATCCTTCTTGGCTTCTCTTCTGCTCTACCTTTCTTCATCACCAACTCAGCTCCTTTCTCTTCTCATTCGTTTTGTTTCCCGTTTTGGGTTTGCTTCTCAGTCATTCTCTTCGTGACAGGTGCTTGGTCGCCTTCTAACAAAATCTTCAACTTTTCGGTTCTTTGATAGAGCCCTTCATTCCTTGACAAAACAACAAAACAAATCAACTACCCGCCAACCTTCCAATTTCCCCGAGAGTCTTTCAACATGTACATGCGCAACGCACTTGTCGCGGCCGTTGGCCTGCAATACCTCGTCGAGGGTATCCTTGCTCAGGACAAGGTCACCTTGACCAAGACCGTCACCAAGCGCAAGCCCAGCGCCAGTGTCGCCGAGGAGGCAACCGAGGACATCACCACTGTGGTTCCTACCTCCTACATCACCGATGGAACCACCATTTGGGTTGACGAGACCATCACCATCCCCTGCAGCGCCTCTGCCTGCACGGCTACCACCACTGGTTCCGTTGACGCAGACTCTGCTGCTGATGGCGCCGGCACTTCTTCCGAGGCTATCGACGATGGCAACGTTACCGACCAGACCGCTGATATCACCACCGTGGTCCCTACCTCTTACATCGTTGACGGAACTACCATCTTCATCGATGAGACCATCACTATCCCCTGCACCCAATGTGAGGCTACTGAGACTGGTGCTGAGTCGACCGCCGAGACTGCTGACGCCAACACCACTGGTGCCGAGTCAACTGCTGAGACTGCCGATGCCAACACTACTGCCGAGACTGCCGATGCTGCTAGCACTTCTGAGCCCATTGATGATGGCAACGTGACTGAGCAGACCGCCGACATCACCACCGTCGTTCCCACCTCGTACGTCACTGACGGAACTACCATCTTCATCGATGAGACAATCACCATCCCCTGCACCAAATGTGAGGCTACTGAGACTGGTGCTGAGTCGACCGCTGAGACTGCCGATGCCAACACCACTGGTGCCGAGTCTACTGCCGAGACTGCTGATGCCAACACCACCACTGAGACTGCCGACGCTGCCACTTCTTCCTTCCCCGGCGACGATGGCAGAGTGACTGAGCAGACCGCCGATATCACCACTGTTGTCCCGACCACATACGTCACTGAGGGAACTACCATCACCGAGGAGCAGACCATTATCATCCCCTGCACCAAGTGTGCGGCTACCAAGACTGGGTCCACCGGCGAGGCTGAGAGCACTGTTGTTGTTCCCTCCGGTGACAACACTGCCGAGACTTCTGCTGCCTCCGAGACCCAGTCCGCTGCCAGCTCTCAGGACGCCGACGGCACCACCAGCGCTGAGGAGACTGGCGCCCGAACTGCCGGCACTGCCTCGGACGATGCTGAGACAAGCACTGAGGTTGAGTCTACCATCCCCACCAGCTTCTCTACCAACATCCTCTCCACTGGCTTCGGTGGCAGCACTGCTACTGGCCCTACTGGTCTCTTTCCCAACACCTCCATCGCTGTCGGGACTTCCCTGGTCTCCACTGTCATCGTCCCTGCAGAGTCCACCCTCACAACTGGTGAGGTCAAGACCTCTAGCACTGCTATCGCCTCCAAGATCCCCCGCCCCGTCATTGTTGTGATTCGCGAGGTCACCATCTTCCACCGCACTATCGTCATTGGTGCTGCCTGCCCCCCTGTCAAGGCTGGCAGCAGCGGTAACTTCATTGTCGGCCGTGACAGTGAGGAGAAGAGTTTCAACGAGATTGGCGATGCCCTCACCGACGCCTGCAACAAGCAGTTCAAGGCTTGCTCCAGCATCGCTGGCAAGAACTTCCGTGTCGCCGACTGCCAGAAGCAGCTCACCAACTGTCTCGCTGATGCTGCCTCCACTGCCAAGGCCCCTACTCCCGTCACTAAGGAGTCCACTGAGACCGCCTCCATCATCCTGCCCTCCGATGCCACCATCACTGGCGAGTCCAAGTCTTACATCGGCAACGGTAACGTCGTCATCTCCACCCGTACTCTCACTGTCTCTGAGTCTTGCGAGATCTCCGATGGTACCCCCGTCATCAAGGGCCCTACCGCCACTGGTGAGACTGCTGTTGAGACTACCGGTGCTGCTGATGCCGAGACCACCGGCGCTGCTGAGTCTGATGCCGAGACTACCGGCGCTGCCGAGTCTGATGCCGAGTCCACCCAGGATGTTGCCACCACTGGGGCTTCTGAGGAGGTTACTGGCACCCAGACTGGCGCCGTTGTCACCAGCATCACCATGACCAACAGCAACGGCGAGGTTACTGTCACTGCCATCACTCTCACCACTGGCCAGCCCACTGGAACTGGTGCTGTCTCGGTCCCCACCGGTGCCGATTCTACCCAGGATGTTGCCACCACTGAGGCCACCGAGGAGGTTACTGGCACCCAGGGCGTTGAGAGCAGCGGCATCGTCATCACCATGACCAAGAGCAACGGCGAGATCAGCCTCACCTCCATCACCCTCGGCACCGCTGGCCCCTCTGGCACTGGCGTCGTTAGCATCCCCTCCGGATCTGGTGATGAGACCACCGTCCCTGCCCCTGAGGCGACCGACTCTTCCGCCATCGGCCAGGGCACCACTGTTGCCTCTGGCACCACTGTTGTTGCCTCTGGCACCACTGTTGTTGCCTCTGGCACCAATGCTGTTCCCTCTGGCACCAACGGCGTTGTTACTGTTACTGTTGGTGGAAACACTGACGGCACCGTCACCGTTACTGCAGACGGCAGCACCGTTACTGTCGGTGGCAGCACCGTCACTGTTGGCGGTAGCACCGTTACTGTCGGCGGCAGCACCGTCACCCAGACAGTCACCGACAAGGTCACCGAGACTGAGACTGTCACGGTCGGCTGCGGTGCCAACGGATCCCAGTCTGCTGCCACCGTCATCTCGGTCGTCACCACCTGCCCTCCCTCCACCACACTGGCTACTCAGACCACCCGTGCCCCCGAGACGGTGTACGTGACCGAGGTCGTCGAGTATGCCCAGCAACAGACCGCCACCCCTGACTCTCGCGAGCGCCTCCGCCGCATGCTCGGCTTCTCCTGGTAACTCTACCAACCATGATGCAAGTCACTTCGTCACAACCATAGAAAAAAACAACGACCCCACAAGGTTTCTAGAAGGAGGAGGAGTAGAGGGGAAAAATCAACTTCTCAAGGATCAACGGAGCGGCCGGGCCCCAACATAACACCGCTTCGGTCTGTGACCAGACGTGTGGGAAGGGAGGGGCCCGGCCGCGAGGGGGAATGGGAATTGGAAACTGAGATCTGGAGTCGT
Source organism: Fusarium piperis (assembly GCA_027886205.1). Taxonomy (NCBI): domain Eukaryota; kingdom Fungi; phylum Ascomycota; class Sordariomycetes; order Hypocreales; family Nectriaceae; genus Fusarium; species Fusarium piperis. Next base: position 29,960 of record RZGM01000036.1, read on the forward strand.
GTTCCTTTTGTTCTTTCATGTGCATATGAATTTACCCACGGGTGTGTAGCATAGCCATGTACCGCCTTTTAACTTGAGACAATATTGAACGCGATTGGTGCTTATGACTTTTATGTACCATGATGAATGGTCTTGGGTGCATGCTGAGTTGATTCTGAAGATGAAAGCTGAAATGATTGAGGAGTTGACTCGCAGTAGATGGAGTAAGAGATTCTCAAGTCATTGCCTCCTGTTTTGCAGTTGGTTTGGCTGAGCATTCAACCCGATGGGTCGGTATCATATACTGGCTGAGATTGCCTCATCATGTCATAGACAAACGTGTGAAAACGACAAGCGGGAGCAACATGTCTTATACAAGCTATACTCTAATAGACACATGTACATAATCCCCCAAACACACCTGACCCATAACGGTCACATTCCTTTTCCACCCTCCAAAAAATCAACACGTTTAAACGCCCACAGAGCCCACCAAACGATAGCGCAGAAGCATTGTCGCCGCGGGCCCTGGTTCAACACACTATCCGCAAAGCGATGGCGTAGAAGCACTTTCGCTGCCGAGGGGACATGAAACTCGTAGGAAAGCGTGTACAAACGCTGATGGGGTATCATAAAGAGCAAAACGATGCGTGAAATCAATGCCGAAGCAAAAGAAAGAGCACGATAATCCTGGCAAGGCGTGGATGCTTGGGAAGGGTCTGACCTGGCGAAGGGTGGGGTGATAGCGCTGAAGCATTGTCACCACGCCCCTCACAAGGTCGGATAGTCTTCCACAAAGCATATTGCTGGTGAGGCCATCGCTATGAATGACCTGACCCATAGAACAGGCCAAACATTTGAGATGTAGCGGCGTCTCAAAGGTTCAGCGACTGAGCCTTTGCCATGGCAAAATAGTGAAGTGAATGTTGTAAAAGCATACCCAATAAGCGAGATGCTAGATGGAAAATAGCCGACAGCAGGTTGAACTGCATGTCATAGAGAAGTGAATTGGTCGTCGGCCTGAGGCGATGGTTGAAGATCAAGTTTAGGCGATCGACTCCTCTTGGTGCGTAAGAGTATTAAGCACGGTTGGCCTTCTTCCAAGGAAGAGAGCCAAAGCCACGCTCGTGGGCCTCCCGTCGAGCCGCGCCATCGTCAAACTCGCTAGACGAGTCGTCCTGGAGCTTGGTGCTGGGTGGGTTGCCGAAGATAGTGAGGAGAGTCTTCATGAGAAAGGCGCTGAGGATGCTCATGCATAGAATTCCAATCATGGTGTAGTTGCTCTTGCGATACTGGTGGGGTCCAGGAGCCGCGTCTTCAGGCCAGCCAGTGTAGAGAGCGTAGGTGGTAACGACACTTCCTAGATTGCCTAGGCCCGAGACAAGAGCCGTGGCTGCGGCAACTCCAACTTCGCCGTGGCGCTTCTGGAAGATCTCAGAGCTCCAGGCCATGCAGATGGGGACAGTAGGGCCGAGGCCAAAGCCGACCATGAGAAGACCACCGTATCGAGCCCAGCCGTTGTTGGTGGCCAGAGTGACGGTGAGAAGACCAGCGATCTGAATGCAAGCAGAAGCCGCAAAAAAGTATGGGCGAGATCGATGAAAGCGGTCCGAGATGGGCGTGACGATGAGGATTGCAATAAGGTCCATGATCCAGATGGGAGCAAACAGCAAGCTCACTTTGACACCACTAGAGCCAGGCTGAATGGAGGCGATGATGACGGAGCCATACAGCTGAGTGCCGATACCAACTCCGACGACACCAAAGTACATCATGGTCAGAGGCCAGAGTCGCCAGTCAATGAGGACGTGAAGGAGGTCCTTGGCAGTCCAGGGACGAGAGTGGTAGACACGGCGAAGGTCGTGATAGTGAATGATGGCATCCTGGCCCTTGAGTACCTCAGGGGTAGGAGGCAGCCACTTGAAGATGCCGGTCCGAGGTCTAGTCTGGCCAGGCGCAAGAGGACGATCAGGGAGCCACCAGAGAAGGATGAAGCTCAAGACGACCGCAACAAGACCGTAGATGAGAAACATCCAGCGGAAACCGACAAGACCACCGCTGCCGTCCATGAGCTGGAAACCCGCAGACACAAGGCCGACCACAGCGGCAGAGACTTGAGCGGCAGTAAAGTACATGCCAATTCTCTTGCCGGTGCGCGAAGGAGGGTAGAAGAGGGTCAGGTAGAAAGCCATGCCAGGCCACATGCCAGCAATGACAGCTCCGAGCAAGAATCGAAGAAGCTTGAGGCTCCAGGGGTCTTGAACAGCAGCGAAGCAAGCGCCAACAACGCCCGTAGCAAAGACAATACGGGCCATCCAGAGACGGGGGCTGAGCTTGCTCATGACTAGGTTGGAGGGGAAGTCGAAGATGACATAGGCGACATAGAACAGGGCCAGAGCAGTCGAAGTATCCTTGGGAGTCAACCCAAGCATAGTCATGAGATCATGGCCTTTGTCCTTGTTCATGGTCTGAGCAATTCCAATGTTGGATCTGATGGCCGAACAGAGGAAGTAGAGGACCCAAAAAGCTGCAAGTTTGATGAGTATACGATTCTGTTAATTCTGAAGACTTGGACCAACCAGGGATGATGCGGAGATCAATCTTTCTGTAGTTTTGATGAGTAAAGTGTTCGTCTCAAGAGGGGATTGCAGCGGCATACCGATAGACACGCTCGACCGTCTCCATATCATAGTCACCCTCTCGGGCATTCCCCTCTTCCTGGTTCACGAGCAAATTGGTGGGGTGCTGAGCCTTGGAAGCCTGCTCATCATGCTGGCCATCGCTAGCGAGCGAGCTGGGAGCTGGTTCTGCCATGCTCGGACTTGAAAGCAATGGAGGAGCGTGCTATAAGTCTGTTGCAGGCGATTTGAAGAAAGCTCAGCGTTGGTGACAGCTATTTGATGCGAGTATAGATGGAAGAGAGGCAATGACAGCCGAGAGGGTTTCTAAAGCGATTCGATTCCTGCGTGAAGCAATAAAACAAAAATCAAGTTTGATGTTGGAGGGAAGAAAATGGATCGAGAGGAGGGGGAGATAAAAAAGATTGAGCAAGTGGAGGGCGAGGGTGAGCCGATCTAGGCCGCTAGAACCGAAAGAGCAACTGTCCCTGTCTGGATAATTAGACTAGGTAGTAGTTACTGTGCAGTAGTGGACCGGGGCAAAGCTCTAATGGAGCCGCCAACAAGAAGAGCTTTGGGAGCTTCTCATGACAGCGTGATTGCTCTGGATACTCGTGGATATAGTCATACGAGGGTAGATGTGTATAGTGATAGACATAACGTAACCGAGTACCATGGGGACAAGTCCCCTCCCCCATATTTCCAGTCCGTGGCATGCTGTCTGTCAACTCAGGTGTGATGCGATGGAGATGGTAACACTTTAGATAGCAGGCCATGCCTTGCACTTAATCCACAGGGCCGGATCGGAATCTAACCGACCCTGGCTGCTGCATACCATCACGCGGGTATGAAAAAACTCTGGGCGAAAGCCGCTCTCGGCCTGATGAGTCTAGGTCGATAGATGGCTCGGCAAATAACCGAATCTCGGGGCATGATCGCCGAGGTAGTTGTGGTTTCTGAGAAAGTCAAGCAGCCGTGGATTCAACTCTGCATGTAGTAGCGTGATGACGGGGCTCCAAAACAATTTTCAAGTCTCGTCTCGCTCTGGAATCGCTAGGATCTCCCTGCGGCTCGTCGCTAGGCCCCCAGCAGGTGGAATGACATGAACCATTCGTGAACCCTTCAAGTCCCCACTCGGGACTCAACGGATGATGATCTTGAGTGGGTAGGCCCCTGTCGACCATTTCTGAAGCTCAACATGATGTGAATTAATGTAAATTCATTGACGGGCAGGATATAGAGAATCATCTTGAAGAGGCGCCTCGAGCCTTTTTATCATACTGGGCCCCTGCCTAAACACGTATCATGACAAGTTGAAATACCAATCATGCAGAGCCCCAAGCTGATAGGACCTGATGCGCTTGTCAAGTTGCCTCATCCCTTGAACGCCTTCTCCAGCTCTGCAATGTCAAGCTTCTTCATCTTCATCATAGCCACGGTCGCCCTGTCTGCCGCCGCCTTGTCCCCAGAGCTCAGCATCTCCTTCAGCACAGTCGGCACAACCTGCCACGCGATGCCAAACTTGTCGCCAAGCCACCCGCACTGCTGGCGGGAGTGATCAGCGCCCTCTCCCAGCTTCTCCCAGAAGTGGTCCACCTCTGCCTGGTCCTTGCAGTCAACCATGAGAGAGATGGCCTCGCTGAACTTCCACGGGGCTGGCCCGCCGTTGAGGGCGACAAAGTGGTGGCCTCGGAGGTCGAACTCGACCACCATGACGGACCCGGGCTCGCGGCCGTGCTGCTCCTTGCCGGCCTCGGAGTAGTGCTGAATGGTGGTGATTTTGGAGTCTGGCGCAAAGATGGAGACGTAGTGATTTGCTGCTTCTTCGGCCTGATTTTCGAACCAGAGGCAGGTGGAGATTTTGCCTATCGACATGGTGAAGGCGAGTGTGTGGATGTGGATGTGCGTGTGTAGTGTAGAGTAGTGTTGAGGCGAGATGTTTGAGAGTGAGTATTATTAACGAGGTTGAAGAGTGAACGCCGATGATGAACAGAAGAAGCGTGGCACAAGGTCGCACTATATATAATTGATCGAGACACCTCAAACGCTTGATCAATCGTAATTACCGTGAGCGAAGCACAGAGGTGGCTTGCGACCTCAGACAACTAGTACCTGTGTTGCGGCGCAACCTCTAATTGTAGCGCATCTCGGCCTAGATTAGCAAACGGAAGTCTTCACGCAGCGCTGCGATATAACAGTGAAGCATCGTGAACTGCTCGGAAGGGGTAACAAGCCACCTCGTTCGGCGGCGCTGTGTGTGCATCTTGGCACCAATCGGCGGCGGCCTCCTTCATGATCGGACGCGGGGAAATGCTTCATTGCAGCGATCAAAGGCGTAAGCTCAAACGGCATGATTATTAAACTATATGAACATTGTTGGTGCACGAATAGGCTGTTCCGGTGTTGGTAGCCATAGATGAAATGTATTTACCACTCAAGAAGATACGATGCAATACAGTTCATGTCAATGGGCCAACAATCTGCGACAAGCCGAAATGCAGCCTTCAATGCTCACCAATAATGATGTGCACAATTTGGGTGGTCTCACAGTTCAGGCGTATTAGCTGTTTTGGGGTTGGCCCTTGTGCAGGCCCAGGCCGTATCGCTGACTGAACCTGAAGTTCAACCTCATATTTCGGGTGTAAATGCAGATGTGCCTTACAACCTAGAACGAACCAAGACGCCCAAAACAACAAGGTGTCTCCAAACCTGCAGTCCCAGTATTTCCCCTCATCTCATCACTCCCTCCCTCCCAACACTGGATCCATGGGCCAACGCCAACAGCTGCTGCTCTGATCTCTGCTGCAATTACCCATGGCGAACCAATTGCTCCCTACTCGAATTCCGCGTTTTCCAGTGGGCGTCGCTGTTGACGGGCCTTGGGACCATTCCGACCGTCGCCAATGCCTCAGGCTCAACATCCATCGTCGCCCCCTTGTACCACTCACATGCTGGAGCCCTCGCATCCGGATACCAACGCGATGTGTCCACAATACGCTGACAGGCCCAGCTTTTGGCTGTCGCTTCTTCCTCTGATATTCGCAGATGTTGCGCCCGAGGCCATCATCTCGACCCATTCCGCTGTCTCGCGGTTTCACGTTGGACAAAGTTGTCCAGCCAGCGCCAACGCTTGCCACATTGCAGACAGGTACTGGATGCCTCGCCAACTAAAGTACCAAACAACAGGACGTGGTGACTCAGGCGCCTGTGAGCTCAGCTAACCAGTCACGGCCTCTGCCTCGCCTCCTTCAGGAAGCTCACACAGACAGGTCCCTGTCCGCTTGGCTTCGCAACGTCCAATAGGGACTATCTGGAAACACAGTTTCATGCTGGGACGTGTCAGCCAGATCTCGCCAGCCTGCGACCTGACGCAACCTCAAGTCCTTGAGAGCCGGGATCAGGCAGCTCCTGTGTATAGTGCACGTCACCGAGTGGGACATGGGCAAAGTCGATGCCGGATGACCAGATCCCTCCAATAAGCAAAGTCAGCTTGGCCGAAGACACCGTGAACGAGGTCACGAGATGGTGCTGGGGGAGCATATTGAGCCCACGGTTGGCGTGGCTCGCATGGCATCGGAGCCAAGCCGTCCAGCCAGTCTTTGAGTAAAGACTGGCCAACAGCCAACGGGCTCCCTCGCGGGTGCAGGCAGCGCAAGGCGGAGACGCACGATATATTTGCATGCTGTTAGTGCAGCCGTTCACCGTCGCAGCCTTGCCCCCTTCTCCACGCCTCCATCGCGAGGCGCCACTAAGAGGCACGGCCGTGAGTCACGTCCTTCTACGCGCTTCCGGACTTCTAAGCCTAAGGACTGCCAGGACCTGCCATTTCGAGTCACCCGGCTTTCTGCCTAGAAGGCTTTGAATACCTACTAATACAGCCTCATTCGCATCGTGGCGCGACCTCTCTAACAGGCAAGGCAAGGCAAGCGACAAACGATTCGGCTCAAACGGTGCCACTTGACTGTAGGTACCTACGGATACGTACCTCTCAAACAAGTTGACGCATTGGCCACGCACTTCCGCGCGATCACGTGAACTGGCTTGACTAATCACCCACGTCAAGCCTCTTGGCTCCGCCCCGTTTTCCGTTGGCTTCCGACCTTCATACCAGCCCTATTTTTCAGGCCTCCATTCGAGCCGAGCTGAGCTTCACTCACCATCACCTTTCATGTCATATCGAAGCGCATCTGCATAACGGTCGACCATAACCGTTGATCTGACTCGGCCTTTTGGATTCCGATTCTGCCCCACAGTGCAACCAGAGACCCTTTTCCCTCATCATCGACGACTTCAAATAGAGTAGCCCCGCGACGGCTCGATATCGCCTTCTCGCTTCCTTCAACGCCTGCGTCATCTACCACCACAGAGTCTCGACGACATCAATTCGTAGGCACCATGAGTGTCGCATACGAGCCCCGGACCTTTATCCACGAGGGTGGCTACCCTCCCATCGGCGACGACCATGATCACACTGCCGACCAGCGGTTTACCGACAACGATGTCGCCGAACAACTGAGCCACTACACAACCGAGGCTGCCATGCTTCCCGACAACACAGGCGTGCTTGGAGATGATCGAGGCATGATGCCTGAGGATGCCGCTGCCGTCCAAGAAGCAACACGGCTCGACCTAACACACACGACGTTTCCCTCTCCGATCCAGGCGACCTTGCAAGAGCCTTCTCTCGACCCTCTACCTGAGGACAAGGACCTATCGCCAGAGGCCGCCTCTCCTCCTTCGTCCCGTATCAAGCCGATACCCAAGCCCGATCGAGATGTTGTTAAGCAAGCGGATGGGAAATTCCACTGCCCGCTTGACGAGTGCAAGGAGGAAGTGAGAACATTTTCGCGCAAGTGCGAGTGGAAGTAAGTCTCCAATATCGCCACACATATCAAGCGCATGCTAACCGTTTCTCAGCAAACACATGGACAAGCACGAGCGACCCTATCGATGTCCTGCCGACGGATGCGAGAACCTCCCCGGGTTCACCTACTCGGGCGGGTTGCTCCGACACGAGCGAGAGGTTCACGGCAAGCATGGCGGTCCCAAGAATACAGTCAACTGCCCTCATCCGAATTGCAAGCGACACACAGGGAAGGGATTCTCACGACAAGAGAACCTGAATGAGCATCTACGCCGCGTCCACACCAACCCAGACGGGACCACTCCTCCGGCCGAAACCGCTCAATCTCCGGACGAAAACGACGCTGAGAAGGTGGGCATGAAGCGCAAGCGCCGCTCGAGTGTCCAGACCAGCGAGGAGATGGTGGAGCTTCGTGAAGAGGTCAAGCGTCTCAAGGAAGAGAATGAGAAGCTCAAGGCAGAGATGGACACACAGTCACAGCATTCGCTCGCCATGATGGCTCAGATCGCCGAGCTCCAAGATGCCCTGCGTCATGGACTCGGGCCACACAGCTTGGGAGCTCCCACGGCACAGATGATTTAGGAAACCGAGGGGCAACAGGCGTGGATTTCGAATCTCACCTCAATCCTGCGCGACGAAACTTTGCGATTACACTCTTGAACAGCGGATAGACTGTTTTTGCTCTGCCAGTTCAGTTCTCTTCGGACGACCTCTCCTTTCAGCTACATTCGGCTTGGCGTTTGGTCCCATACGGCACACAGATGCCCTACGGATGAATTGCATTTACTTTTAAACGAACCCCATTTTTGCGCATTTTCATGTCTTTCTTATCCCCCTCCTCCTTTATGGCATGGCGTTTGATTTCAAGGCTCTGGAAGAGATGATATCCCCCTCCTATTTTACATACACTGCACGCACACGCACAAGCGATGGATGAGAGAACGACTCAGGGGCGGAATGCCCAGGACCGGTTAGGTTTTACAGGTTTATTTACGAGATGATGAGTAGGCGGATCGGGTTGGTGGACTTGGATGTACAATCGTGTAATATATATAGACGGGTTGCCCCCTTTGCCTCCCGCATTGTTTTTCTCCTTTTCATGAAATCGATATGTGACGGGATGAAGAAATCGTCCAGTCTTTTTTGTGTCACCCTCTTCATTTCACCTTGACCACTTTTATGCCATCTTGTTGTGACTAGTTCATGCATCTTACCGGGAGTCCCCGGGACGGGAGGCTCGGTCGTGGCAAAGACACCACGCACGACGACTTCGTCAGCAGTGTGAGGAATCAAAGACGGGGCCCACGGCCTCGGTACGAGCTTGGTCTTTGGACATGATGATGCTTTATGTACTTTACCTCCCATGAATGCTATGCCACAATGTACACGAATACCTCCCCCCCTGACTGGGCTCGGCCTTTTTTTTTTTGTCTACCATCTCTTCCCAAGTCAAGACTCAACATGGTAGAATCCCTGCAAGTATCTCCCGCTTCGCTCTCCCGCAACCCCGTTCATATATACACTGTAAACTCCTGAAGCTACAGCTTGTTCGTCCTCTGCCGCGCCATCCTCCGTCGGCAGGCCTCGCACCTGCATCCCCTGTTGGTTCTCTAGACAGCCTGGACGTAGCTCGCAGGCACGCTTCCCGTGACCCCCGCCTTTTCAACCTCGACCCAGCCATCGCCCGGGTCATCCTGCACGAGAACGAAGCGCTCACCCTCCGCCATTGAGTGCTCCGTCTCGCTCTGCGCCGCGTACTCGTATAGCGCCTCTACGTAGCGGAGCTTCTTTGCGCCGCGCCTAGGCGCCACAGCAGGGCCCTTCTTCTTGGTCGAGGCTGTTACCGACGAGGTGGTGGACGTCGAGTACGTGGATGAGGGCCTGGCCTGGGGTGCCGGCGCTGAGGGTGTGGTTGTGGTGGTTACTTCTACATATGATGCTGGGACGAGGCCTTCCTTATAGCCTAGGCGAACCTTTACCCAGCCGGAGCCATCTGTTTCGGCCAAGTTAGAACATGTCATGATCATGATAGGGAATAGTCAGACTCACCATCAGGTTCGAGCAGAACCACATCCCGGCCTTCTGGTACTGTGAGCTCGCCATCACCATTCCCCTCAAACGCATACAACATCTTGCCCTTCTTTTCCTCCTTCTCGCCACCGTTTGGTGCGCTAGCTCCTCCATCTGTAATGTATGCTGTTGGCGGAGGCGCCATGATTCGGTTCTTGCGCACAGTGTTGGATGTCTTGGACGAGATGCTTGGTCGCGGGCCGGTCTCGGGAGGCGTCTCCTCAGCAGGACTGCGCTGCCCAGACACGGAGCCCGACAAGGACGGGCGTGCCGAGTGTGAGCTGAGAGAGGTCATGGTGTTGGAACGGGTGAGATCAGGCCCGTCCGAGGTGACTGAGTGCGTCGATGTCATGGTGGCGCTCGGCTTGAGCAGCTTGTTAGCAGAGTCCTGGCGTTCAGCCTTGAGCTTCTTGCGCTCCTCCTTGGTCTGTTCGCCAGGGCAGTCGGCGGGCACCTTCATCTCGCACTTGCTATGACACGTGTAGCCACAGTCCCGACAGTCGAAGCCCTTGGCGCTCAATCCCCAGATCCTCTCGCCGCAGAGGTCGCAGTTGGTTGGTATCTTGAACGTCTGGCCCTTGAAGTTGTGGTTCTTGGCTCCGAGGGTGACATCGCCGACAACGGATGTGATGGTCGATGTCTCGATCTCGGCCGTCAACCGCTGACGATCAACGGCGTGAAGGTCCTCTTGCATCGCAAAGAGGGTACGGACAACTTCGACTTCATCCTTCTTCTCCTTGCCTTCTCGAACTCGCTGCTTTATGCGTCTCACGCCTTCAACTTCTCTTCTCTTCTTATCCACTTCCCTCCGTAGCTCGCCCAGTTGCGATTTAGACTTGCTCAAGACATTTCGCAGGTAAATCTTGGCCGTTTCGTCAACCACCATGGTACCGTCGTCATGCCAGACGGGGCTGGCCTCGAATTGCTTATCCGGAGGTTCCCTCCAAGAACCAATGTTGTGCTGAATGTACATCATGGAGTCGAGATGCGGCAGGTTCCTCAGAATCTCGGTGCCCTGGTGCAGAATCATGCCATTGCTCTGCTGCAGCATGTCGGATTCGAGGTTGGTCGCAACGGTCCAGAGGCTGTTGAGTTTTGTCGTTCGGAATTCGCTCAGGTCTTGTAGACTATCCATAACCTCAGGGACATATTCGTGATAGTACTTTTCCTTTTGCTTGTTGGTAACGTTGATGGAAATGATATAAGTGTTCTTGGCATTGTTCATCTCAAAGAGCTGCTGCTGGTAGGCACTCTGGGCCTTGGCTTTGTCGTAATGCGACTCGGTCTTTTTGCGCTTGGCCTCGACCTCCTGGCACACGGTGTCGTATTTGGCCTTGGTCTTGGCGAGGGCGGCATACGAGCCATCGCGCTCCTGCTCGAGCTTGGCGGCATATTCGGCATGGCGTTTGCGCAGTTCCTCGAACCTGGTTCCGAAGAACTTCAGCGGTTCGGCGACCTGGGATACAAGGCTGTTGGCATATTTATCATGTTCGCCGGCGCGGGACTCGAGCGTCGTAAGCTGGGTTGTCCATGTCGTCAATGAGGCACTGACGTAGTTAGCACGAATGCGCACAAACCGGACCGCGGATTCTGCCTGTCATACCTCTCAAGCGAGCCGGGCGTCATGGCAGGAGAATCGCCAACGCTTAACTGGGCCGTCTTCTTATTCTTCTTCTCAAAGTACTTCTTTGCGAGAGCCGTAAGCTTGGCGCTGTATTCCTTCTCAATGACAGCGCGTTCTCGGTAGAACTGCTGGATATCGTCAAGCCATGCGATGCCATGTCCGACCCAAGCATTGGCGGGTTTGAAGCCGTCCTGGCATGTTTGTCAGCTGTACGAGTCCACGTCAAGTCGAGTCTCGGTTGTCGGATCTGCAGGGGGCGCAACCAGCAATGGCGAAGCAAGAGCCAGAGGTGAGACAAGTCGAGGGTATTATCGGATAAAGAGGCAACCAACCTTGAGCTCGGCGCCAAAGGTGGGCATTTCGTCCACCTCAGCCATGATGGGCGACGTCTAGATGTAGCCGGATCAGAGCGGGGAGGAGGGGGGTCGTTGGTCGCAGAAGAGGAGGCATACACGTGATGGCAGAGCCGGGAGGAGATGCAGACGGGGAGCCTCGAGGCGACGGCCGTGTATGAATGGAAACTGCTAGTAAAGTTGAAGCTGTAGATGCGACGAGGGGAGACGACGGCGGGGGAGAAGATGGAGGCGCAGCTCGAGTATGAGAGAGAGCGGTTGGCCCAATGGAGTAGGTGGTGAGTTCAGGCGTTGATGCCCCTAACTTGCAGTGGAGGTGCAGCTTGCAGCCAGAACAGCCTAACCTAACGTCCATCTAAAAACCCCGCCAATTAATTAATGGCCCCAAGCCAAGTCTAACCTAAGGCTTTTTTTCTGCCCAGGCGGTCCTGCCGATTTCCGGCGCCAGCCACATCCCCATGGAGCTTGACAGGACACTCCGAATCAATTTAGCCGCTGCGATGAATATGGATAAAGGCAGATATGGCTCGTGCCAACGGTTACATCTCGATGTAGCAGAGCTAGTCGAGGCTCCGTTCTACTTTATCCGAGTATGCATAATGACGAGTGAGCTCCAGAGCCTCAAGAACACCAAACAGAGCTGACGTGTTGGGCCTCAAAATGCCCCATACATATCATGACAGCTCTTCCTCGTGTCCAGGGCAACTCGTTCTGGAAGCATCCCCTGAAATTCCCCCGTATCCCTGCTGTTACAGGCCGCCTGCGTCTTCCCACACCCCATAATTATGGGCTCTAGGGACGGGGCGGCCTGGGTTCGGTGGGCGGTCGGATGGAAGCCGAGGGTCCCCCGACGAGCCAAGAAGCACGTCACAGTTCCCCTATCGCGAGCGAGCGAGCAGCCGAGAGCTAACAAAGTTGAACGCGGTCTCGATCTTTGTCTTTTTTCTTTCCATCATTTAGACTTGACGTTAATACTCTGTTCTGCTCGGAAGGTCCCATCTCATCCCCCATCTGGATCGCATCTCCCGCTAAACCCTCGACCCTGCGCATCCTGAGCTCTCTCACTCAAGCTGATACATTCACCTGATTTTGCGCAATCATGGCATTGACCCTCCAAACCGCCATCAACCAGGGCAATCCCCTCGCCGAGGCCGTCATCGTGCCCTCCAAGCCCGACGCCCTCACCAAGCGCTACTCGGAGCTCCAGGCCGACGTGGCCACCTTCCAGCGCAAGCTCGCCAACCTCGGCATCACCAAGGCCGCGCCCGTGAGCATCGCTCTCGTCAACTCGTACGAGTTCATCGTCTCCTTCCTGGCCGCCTCGTGGCAGCGTGGCATCGCGGCGCCTCTCAACCCGGGCTACAAGCAGGACGAGTTTGAGTTTTACATTGACGACGTCAAGAGCGCCATTGTCCTCGTTCCCCGGGGTGCCTGGGCTGCCAACGCTGCCAGCGTCAAGGCTGCCAAGAAGTTCAATGCCGCCGTCGCAGAGTGCTACTGGGACGCCTCCAAGGGCGAGGTTGCCCTTGATGTCAAGGACTATGGTCTCCTGAAGGGCAAGACGGAAAAGGTCTTGACTGCTGAGCCCGATGATGTTGCTCTGATCCTCCACACCAGGTTAGTCCTCATGATGTGCCTGATATCTCACTCTCAATAATAACACGGAACAGTGGTACCACATCTCGACCCAAGGTGGTGAGTATATGATGGCTAAAACTTTTACATGATCAAAATCTCACATTTCTAGGTTCCTCTCACTCACCGCAACCTGACCCGAACCATGAGTATGTCATTGTAAGAGCCTTGGGTGAACACCGCTAATTGGCCCTTCCAGACAACATCAAGCAGACTTATCAACTCACCTCCGAGGACCGAACCATGCTGGTCATGCCTCTGTTCCACGTCCACGGCCTACTCTGCGGTCTCCTGGCGCCCCTCTTTACCGGTGGCTCCATGGTCGTGCCCCCCAAGTTCTCGGCCTCTGAGTTCTGGGTTGACTTTATCGCCCACAAGGCCAACTGGTACACAGCCGTCCCTACCATCCACCAGATCCTGCTCAAGAACCCTCCCCCGAGCCCCAAGCCAAGCATTCGCTTCATCCGCTCCTGCTCCAGCCCCCTGTCGCCCACCGTCTTCCAGCAGCTCGAGGAGACGTACAACGCCCCCGTCCTCGAGGCTTACGCCATGACCGAGGCTTCGCACCAGATGACCTCGAACCCTCTTCCCCCTGCCAAGAGAAAGGCTGGCACCGTCGGTATCGGCCAGGGCGTCGAGGTCAAGATCCTCAACGATCAGGGTGAGGAGGTATCCCAGGGCTCCGAGGGCGAGATCTGCATCAAGGGTGAGAACGTGACCAAGGGCTACCTCAACAACCCCTCAGCCAACGCCTCTTCTTACCACAAGAATGGCTTCTTCCGCACGGGTGACCAGGGCAAGAAGGACGAGGATGGATACATCATCATCACCGGCCGCATCAAGGAGCTCATCAACAAGGGCGGCGAGAAGATCAGCCCCATCGAGCTGGACAATGTCCTGACGCGCCACCCCAAGGTCAGCGAGGCCGTCAGCTTTGCCATCCCTGACGAGGTGTACGGTCAGGACATTGGCGTGGCGGTGGTGCTCAAGAACGGCGAAAAGCTGACGGCCAGCGAGCTCAAGGGCTGGGTGGAAGAGCGATCTGCCAAGTTCAAGGTGCCCAAGAAGGTGAGTTTGCTCTTGCACTATAATTTCTATAGATATGCTAATGATGGTCAGGTTTACTTCACCCAAGTGATGCCCAAGACGGCGACGGGCAAGATCCAAAGGAGAATCGTGGCCGAGACCATGATGAAGCAGGAGACTCCCAAGGCCAAGCTGTAGAGGCGGGGATATTTACAGCATATACCACTACAGGATATCTATACACATACATGTCAAGTCACTAGGGAAGAAACGGTATACATTTGGATAGAAGGCTCAAGTCAAAGAGAGATTGTTTCTCATATATTCATGAAGGCATCGCTGAAACCTGCTACTTTGAAACCAATTATCCCAACCAGGCTGTCTGTCTCATGAGCACATCATTACTTCTTCCCTGTCGAGGACCCAACCCCCGCGTCTGCTTTTTGCTTCTTTGCAGATCTCATAGATTAACTTTGCATTACTTGCATCTCGTCTAAATCCAACCCTGTCGTTTTGAAGCCTTTCTAGTCGTAGTGGCCGTCATCGTCGGCAAGCTCAATCACATCATCCTCGTCGTTGATGTACAGGCGGCTGTCGTTCCTCTTGAGACCGCTGGGTCGCTCGGCGGCGCCGGGGGCGAGCGTCTTGCGGGGGGTCACAGTGTGACGCTCAACCCACGAGGAGGTGCCGTCGGGGGCCTCCCAGCGGAGGGGCTCCTTGTTGAGAGATGGCTTCTCAGGCTCCTTCTTCTCGGAGTCTGCGGCGACGGGCTTGACCTCGACGCCGGCCTCCTGGGCGCTGTGCAAGCAGGCGGCGTTGGCGTCTTGGAGGTCGAGGAAGACGGAAACGATGGAGACGGTGGATGAGGTGTCCCTGTGGAGGAGAATGAAGACGGAGGGCGCCATAATGTGGTTCTTCTGGGAGGGGGGCAGGTAGGTGGTGTCCAACGTGGTCTCAGGTAGAATGTAGGGCATAGATAGGTGGGTTTGTTGTAGATGTTCAAGTCTTGAGTATCCAATGGATATGATGTTTGCTTGCTATGATGTAACTATTGTATGGAATGTGATTGCTGAGAAATAAAGAGACAAAGGGGAAGCTATCGAGGTGCGAAGCAAGACATTATTATATCATGTACCCAAGCTACCCCTGGCACGATACAATTGCCAACCACCAGGCTCAGCTGACCTTGTTTTTTCTCCCACCTGCGTACGTAGCCATGTTCTCGCCGCATCTACAGCTAGAACGGGGTAGAAGCTCAGATCCAATGCGGGAAAACCCAACCAAACCCCGGCCCCAGAAAAGTTGCGCGTTTTCTAGCTAGTCACGGGTGGTGGTGTGACGGGGTGTGTGCCATGACCTTGCTCTCTCTATTGTCTCTATGGTTTTCTCTCTTTCTGTGAGAACCCTTTCCCCTTGTCTCGACGTTCCGGCCCGGCCGATGGTCTTTTTTTCTTACGTTCTCGAGATCATCGATCCCGTGGGCGTTGACGACATGGGGGTGGACGGAGAGGCAACGTCGAGCTTAAATGGTCCTCTTTCGGAGCTGGGGCGGAGAGACGCCGGGTTCCATGTCCGTATGCTCCGGCGCTCGCCCGTACTGCCGACACTGTAAAACAACGAACCGCTCAAAAAGAATACTCTATGATTAAAAAATTTTCTCCATCTCGCATAGAGGACACTCTGTCTCTCGCATCTACGCGAATCTATGGCACCATCGTCTGGGGCCAACGTGGCAACCGACCCTAACCCATCACCAGCATATCCCCTCCCTCTGGTCCCCCATAGATAGCATGATGACATACGATACCCGACGCAAGGATTTTTCTTGGATAGGAACGCTTTGGCCGGACGGCGGCGTGTGATGGGCGGTGACGTTATGTTATATCCGGCTGGCCCTATGCCCCCCCCGAGGAGAAAGACGGAGTGAGCTCGGGGAGTCGTTGCAGGTCCCCGGGGTCTCCGGGATGACTTGCTTGCCTCGGAGCTGAAGAAGAGCTACCCTGGAATGGAGGGACATCATTTGACCCCATGGCGTCAGGACGTATTTCCCCTTGAGGATAACAGCTGTCGTCACAGGTCGGAAATCTGTGTTGCCGATCTATTGTACCGGGTTTCCCTCCAATCTTTTTGTTTTTCAATGTGACTCAATCTCGCACGAGGACACAAATGGGCATGAGACCCCGTTGTGAAACCCCGGGCAATTGAGGGGAGCTCCGGGAAGCTTGTAGCCGAAGTCGGGGACCAACAAGCTCCCAAGAGTTTGTTATGAGCTCTAGGTCTTTTGGTAAGCAACGCCATGGCCTTTTCTGAGGAAGAGGCTACAGATCGTCTGCTATTCGAAATGGGTATGTTTTATCATATTTTATTTATACGCTACAGAAGGGATGGTTCTGTCGCTTTCATGACGTTTGTAGTGGGAGCATATCTCTCACCTGATCAACTCGTACGGTGTTTCGTCCATCAGTTTGATACTGAATGATACCATAGCATTGCTAGCGGCAATTCCTCACGGTGGTCATACATGACGTGAAAGAAATAATAAATGGTAGTTATCTCATTTAACATGCAAATTTTGGGACGGTTATTATTGATGCTGGCCTCGATATCATGGGTTCCTTTTACTAGGTACTGATGCACACTACCCTGAACATGAACAACCTCAATTGTGCCCATGGATAGATGCGTCAAAGCCAACGCAACAACTCTGTATTAACAAAATTCGTGATAAAAATATCCTTCTATCTGGAATTATATCTGAACATGTATAATTAACAACAGCACATCCTACTGCGCTGACTCGCAGTGAATCTATCATGACATGACACCATGACATCTAGTATGCTGGCTACAATCACAGATCACCCAGCTATATCATAGTACCTATACAACACTTGTAAAAAAAGACCTTACCACTATACCGCTGGAAACCGACCCATCAGCATCGCCAACCTCTTCACAACCTCGGTGGAGAGCTCATGTCGACTCGAAAGGCGCACTCGGTGCGCCTTTTGTACCCCACCTGGAATCGTCACCCCCGCAGTTACTGTGCATGCCGGGCTAGCTACTGCACCTCTACAGACGGACATCAACGATATAAACCTACCTCACTACGCCTTGAACCAATCCCTTTCCAATGGCATCGCGTCTTCGAGTCTCGCCAGCTTCCCTTTCTCGATTCAGAGTAACCCCTCGTTTCACCACTATTCGCACCATGCAGTCCGTCTCGGTGCCCCCCGGCAAGTTCGAGTTCCTCGTCATCGCGCCGGACAAGCCTGGCGTTCGCGAGAAGAGGCTCGAAGTTAGACAGTGAGAATTCAATTGGTTGCGATTTGAACGCATAATAATGTCTGTAGTATTCACTTTAGCAACATGCAGCCGAATGTCGAGAACGGAAGCTGGAAGACGGGAGGTGTGTTGACTCGTTCTCGGGCATCTCGGACAGGAAGCTAACTACGTGGAAAGGTGCCCTTCTGAATAGTGTCCCCAAGGATGACAGCCCTGAAAGTCTCGACTTCATGGGAAGCACCCTCGTCTGCGTGGCCAAGTCGGTGGAAGAGGTGCGCGAACAGCTAAGCAAGGACATCTATGCTACCTCCGGCGTGTGGGACATGGAAAAGGTGAGAACACCATGGAAGCAAATAACCATGCGCCTCTACTAACCCACCAAATAGGTTCAGATCTACCCTTTCCGCGCTGCCTTTAGACAGCCTTGATCCCCGGCATACACGCTGGTGACGGGATGGACAAACATAATAACATAAACAACTGAATTCTGCATTGCTCACTACCAGGATGTCTCCGTTTTCCCATCCGCCCATTGCTGGAGGCCCCCATCTTCGAGTGATCCGCCCGTTCCTAGTTCCCAGCCTTGTCCAAGCCCCTGTGCATACCCAGTTCCATATCCATATCCCTATAATCAAGTCCTATTAGAAGCTCAGCAAAGCAAGCCCAAGCAGCCACCAAACACCTCGAGATCCATCCGACCTGGAACGTTCCAATTAAAGTAGAAATAAACGCCACGATACACCAGACTGCTCATTAACCGCTTTTCACTCGGCCTTGCTCTCCTCCACCTCCTTGGCCTCGACATGTCCATCTGCCTTTCCGTTGCCGTTCTCTGCTGCTTCCTCCGCTGCAACTCTGAGTTCGTAGTTGAGATCGAAGCATTCAGCAAGGAGCTCACTGACGCTCCCTTGCCCCTCGGGAACGTCGCCGTTCACCACAAACTTGCCGTCCACTTTCATGTTGTCGAGCGAGTTGAGCTGCTTGGCGTTAGATGCAACGTATTGCCAAGCAAAAACACGGCACACTTACCTTCATGCTGTACGGGTAGAGCTCTCGTACAGACGATACACCACCGTTTTTCTTCACCTCAATTAGGCAGCGCTTCAATGTTTGCAGTTGGTTGTACACGGGTAGCAGCGCCTCCGATACCGGCTCCGACGCCAGCATGAACGAGTAGATGTACGCATACGACCGTCGGATCAAGTACAGCAGGGTTCGCTGGGTCCAGAGGTCAGCGGCGCGCCCCCGATCGTCCAGCCAGTTTCCAGCGTCTCGGCTTTCGTCAATCTTGTCAAGCTGTCGTTGGAAGTCGTATAGGTCTGTTTCGCGAAGAGACCATGCTTGCGTCAGGGAGAGCTTCTCGAGGTTGTTGCGAATCTGAAGCAACTCATTGTAGATTGGTCGCCATTGATCGGCAACTTCTCCTTGCCTTCTTCGAGTTAGCACACGTCTTATTCAATGGGTGGTAGATCAACTTACCGCTCAAGCACGAGGTCCGACCACCGGAGGCAGCGGTTGTAAAGCTCTCGAACTTCCTCGCCACCCTCCACCAAAGAACCATCCTCTGCCGTGAACTTGCCACCGTTGTGGCTCTCGCCAATCTCCAAGATCTGGTTTCGTAGCTTCTTAACCTCGTTACCCGAGAACTATATACCGTTAGTCTGGCTCTCAGATATGCAACAACTTCCCTACCTTGGACTTGGTGTTTGCCAAAGAAATGGACCGCAGAATCGAGACCAACTTCTCGTGCGTCTCCCAAAGTGACTGGGGAACTCGTTCTAGTCTCTTCTGAAGCTTCTCAAGGGTGCTGTTGCAAAGCTTGACTCGGTTGCTGAGCAGTGTGAGCATGTAGGGAGGGTGTCTCTTGTCAGGAGATTCGTCATTCGCGGCATCGCGAATGCTGCTGCACAAGCCCTCTAGCGTTGACTTGATGCTTCCAAGGTCCTTAGCAGAGTACACATCGGACTCAACCAGGTGATCGAGCAGTCGCTTGATGGTCGAGGTCAAAGCGTAAGTCGCAGGCGCTTCGTTGTTCCGTCCGATCGTGAGATAGAAGAGCGATAGCAATTGAAAGCAGCTCTCAAGGACCTTGTCCACTGAGGTGGAAATGTCAGCTTAATCGCATACATCGTAGCTCGTAGACACATACACCTGTTCTCATCCCTGTCGCCTGTCTCGGCGCGGACGACGGTCAGTTCCTTGACTTGGTCCATGGTTTGATCAAATAGAGGCATGACGTCCTGTGTTCGGATGTAGTTTGTTCTATCCTGCTTGAGGAGTAGCAAGTGATCCCGGGTCATGATCAGTTTGTCGAGAATGGCGCGCTCCCGGGGGTCCCGTGGCAAGGGGATTGCTGGCGTGTCCATGATGACGGATGTTGGGCTCAAGCTTGCTTGATGTATCGAGGGTAAGCTACTTCGAACGAGAGACAAGTCTTGATCAAATTCGTTGATATTAAGCTTGGATGAGCTGTTCTTGTTTTGCGCAGGTTCTCCGAGCTTCCGTGGAGTGACGAAAGGCGATGAGAGTGGCGGCGGGGTCAGGTTTAGATAGGAAGATCAGAGTCGGGCCTCAGTGGGGAGGTCGCGATGGACTAGGTCGTCGTAGCTTGACTTCGCTTCGAGCAAAGAGGAACGAGGACCTAGAGGCGGAAATTCGGGGGATCGGGAAGAAGGACGAAAAGGGTCGGCGACCAAGACTTGAGAGCTGCAAGTCCTCGGAGGGAGTCAATCGCAGCGTTTTTACGTACGAAAGTCTGAATGTCACGCTTGTTTGCCAGGGATGTTGTCACTTAAAGAAGAGGCCCTGCCAGGAGGACACCCCTCCATGCACTGCACTACGGCACTGAGCCCGAACCTGAGATAATGGATAATGGTGGGGCGCTGTTTGGATCCAGTAAAGGTGGGGTACATGCCGCAAGGCAGAGCGGGTCGCTTGTCGGGGGCTCTGATTGGCTCGTTAGGCTACACCCAATCACCCACCGGCACGGAAGGAACAGGCAGGCACGGAGGTCGGATAATCTATTGAGCCCTCCGCTTTAGGTCTTGAAGCCCTCCAACCCGAGAATTTCGACCAGGGTAATTTTCTGTGGTAAGCACTCCGGCTAGTGATATTCGACCTCAAACCACAATCGAACTCGACTTCGTGCAGACTCACCAATCTCCCACCTGCATCGACAGAACTCATTCACAATGTCTCACGCCGAGCTCGCTTCGTCCTACGCGGCCCTGATCCTCGCCGACGACGGCGTTGAGATCACCGTACGTCCCGTCCCCTTGCCGCCGTCAAAAATTCAATATGCCCCGCGGTCTCGAAATTGTGTGTGCGCGGGTGAAGGCTAACTCGTCATCGCGACACCACAGGCCGACAAGCTCCAGACCCTCATCAAGGCCGCCAAGGTCGAGGACGTCGAGCCCATCTGGACCTCCATCTTCGCCAAGGTACGAACCGATCGCGACTACGCCGTCATCGAGAATTGGATTTTCTGACCAATGATTTTTTTTGTGCGAATAGGCTCTTGAGGGCAAGGATGTCAAGGACCTCCTCGTGAACGTCGGCTCCGGTGGTGGTGCCGCCGCTGCCTCTGGCGGTGCTGCTGCCGCTGGTGGCGATGCCGCCGATGCTCCCGCTGAGGAGGAGAAGGAGGAGGGTACGTTTCAACCCCTCGCATCATCTCTGTGCCGGGTCGCGGATTGCTAACAACTACTGCAGAGGCTGAGGAGTCTGACGAGGACATGGGCTTCGGTCTCTTCGACTAAAAAGTCACGCCGCTACGACTGTTTCCTTGTTTTTCGCACTTCGACTGCATGGCTTCGGGGTTTCCAATCGATCGATCATACAGGATGGAGAGAGGGCACTATATCCTGCGCCCTGGACAGAGTAGCTTCCTTCATACGAATCTATGATGAACGCGCTCAACGGAGTTTACGCGGAGGGAGAATTGGTCAATTCAACGGCTCTGAAAAAAGAAAGGTCCCGCCATGGGTGGTTTGAGTTCAACATGGGTCCCTCGATGTGACAAGTGCTGGTGAAAGTGTGAATTGGACGGAGTCTCTGTGCTCCTCTTCTGCCCTCTACCTAACTGGCATATTTTCTCCGTAGTCTCGATCTTGCTCCCTCTCGTCCGTCATACCCAACCAACGCCGCGCAATGCAACTTTCAATTACGCTCACACAAACTCGAATTTATTTCACAATCAAGACGGAAGAGGGCACCAATCCCGCTTCCTTGAGGGTCTTGGACATGTCGATATCGCCCTGGAAGGTCTGTCTCGGAAACGTAGTCGTGAAGCTGGTCACGGCGTTGCCAGTCTCGTTCTCGAGCTGCTGTGCCAGCTCGAAAAGGGTTGTCTCAGCAGGGAGCGTCTTGGTAATGTTTCCCCCGTCGGTCTGCAACCGAAGCCGGGCCTCGTTGTGGTTGGCCTTTGGCTTGGGCGCAGCGGCACCGCCGGCAGGAGTGGCGACGGCCTCGGCCTGGGGAGCTCGTCCTTCGCGGGCAGCCTTGGCCTCCTCAGCCTTGCGGCGGCGCTCGGCCTTGTCGGCTTCGATCTTGGCCTTGATGCGCTTCTTGGCCTCCATGTCTTCGAGCTTCTCCTGGCGTTTCTTGGCGGCTTCCTTGATCTGTTGCTTGCGGGCGAGCTCCTCCTTGGCCTCCTGGGTCTCCTTGGTAGACTTTTGTCGGATTTTCTAGGATAATTAGATAATGCTTGATTCTTACGAGATGGAAATGTACCTCGTTGCGCTTCTGCTCCTCCTTGTCCTGCATAGCCTGGGCAGCCTTCTTGGACTGGAGGCGTTCACGGAGCTCCTCGAGCTTGGCCTTCTTCTCGTCCTCGGTCAAGGGGGCAATCTCCTCCGTCGACTCTGAGAAGTCGGTATGCTCACTGAAGTAATATTAGTTGTGTCAATCTAAAGAGTAAGAAGGACGGTAGCCTACGTCTTGGTCGCGTGGTAGCTTGCCAGATCATGGCTTCTGAAGCGCTTGCCGCACTCATTGCAGACCAGAGACTTGGCCTTGCCCGTCTCGAGCTCTACAATCTTGGCTTCGGTGTCATCGTCCTCATCATCCTCCTTGTCGTCGGAGGCGGCAGCCTTGATCTCCTCGAGGGGCTTGTCCTGGTTGTCCTCGAGCCACTGGAGAGCTCCCTGGACTAAGACGGTGTCAATAGGTGTGTTTACAAACGAAATGGGGGCAACCTACGGCCGCCGGACTTTTTGACTGCGAGCTCGGCGCGCTCCTTGTCAAAGCCCATGTCGAGCAGGGTGTCGAGATCGGAAGGCATGTTGGCGGTGAGTGGTGGTGTGAGGTGTAAGTTTGTCGATGGTGGGGTTGAGCGTCCGAGGTGAGGGGCTACATATGATGTGAGGTGAGAATGATCGGAGGGTTAAATAAGCTGGGTAGGAGTTGGCTCTGGTGAATAAAAGGTAAATTAACGTTCCTGTATATTCACCGAGCTGAATTGAAGTGGCTGCAGGCAACCGGAAGTGAATTCTATGGCTGTGGTGGTTCTTAGTTCACAGTTTGAGCTTGGGCTGACAGCTCTCAAGAGACGTCATTCAGCCGCTGCCTCAGTGACGTGCCTTCCTTCCGCCGGGTTTACTACGGCTAACGCCGAACGCTTGAAGCAGAGATGCTCCTTTGTTCAAACCCGTGACTCTTTGTTCTTGGACTCGAGACTATTTGCTGCATACCTATATGCATACAATCTTTTCTCGAATCTTTATATACTATTTCTACTGTTCTTTTGTCTCTTGGTCATGTCTTCGTCTCTTCGCCCGCGTACGCCATGACTCTCCCTCCTTGGCTCAAGACCATCAAACGTCGTTTGGTGTGTTCCCTCACTCACGATGCGGTGCTACAGCTAGAGCTCGGGCTAAGTCTCATAGACCGGCGATCTTGAGAGTTCCGAAGTAGCTCACTCGAAGGACTCGGAAGTTTCAGATGCTCGCCCTCCTCCTCCTCGGGACCTGCTGGCCTATCGAGAACACTATGAGCTACCCCTCCTCAATCGTCGGGTAGATGCTGCCGATGACTCTCCTATCTCTGCTTTATATCGCATATATGAGCATCTCGTTCTCGACCAGCATCTCGAAATTCGTAATGAGATCGAGGTGTTTTGGTATCACAAAGACTGGGCTGTAGTTGACATCCCAGATCCCTGTGACCCAGATCCGGAAAGATATGCCTGCCTAGCTTGTATCCCGGCGCTTCTCTGTCTAGCATTTAATCGAAGGATAGAAATGGGACTGCCAAGAGAGGCCCCTCCCATATTCAATCATGACATGCTCGACGAGTGGAGAGCACAGGAGCCCAAGTTTGAGAGGATACCTGTCTGGGCAGAAAAGGTGCCTCGAATAGAGGAAACGCTGGTGATACCTCACTGGGACAACAATGAAAGAAAGTTTGTTCCACTGGTAGGCTTCGATTGTGGTGAAGCGTCAAAGGAGTTTGCAGACAAAAACATTCTTGTTTGGCATCCACATGTTCACTTTGCGTAACGGTTACAGCACTTGCAGGAATGGAAGCAAATATTATTAATCAGGTAGGTAATAAAGGATAATTCTAGGGTATCTTTTCGGTATCATCCATTCGTAACATCGTACACTGACTCTCATCAGGTCTAGCTTGCTCCTATCTCAGTTCCAGACAATGGGCATGTAGCCATAGCTCTGGAGGTATTTCTCGTTCAGCCGCCTCAGAATCTGCCGTTGCACATCGTGGTTATACCACCGGCACCAGTCTTTCAGCTCCCGAGACTTGACATAGGTCTCATTGGTGAGGTGGAGATGTCGATTGAGATAGACGACGGCGTCATCCATATCATATGATCGAGGGTTGATTTCGCAGAGGCGGTTGAGCTTGCTGCAAAGAGCATATGTCCAGGGGGCGGCATAGACTCTCAAGCCACCCTTGGCTCCTCGTCTCTCAAAGACGACGGCATTTTGTCGCTTGGCTTCCCACACGAGGGAAGTTTGAACATCCCTCGCCATGAAGAGCTGTGTGGAGTTGTTGAACCACTCCTCACCGAGGCGTCCCTCGGCCTGGCTGTTGGCAAACTTGGCGGCACTATGGAGGAACGTGTATTCTTTTGAGGCTGGATCCTCCTGGAAAAAGTCGACATCATGTGTCGATTCCCTTGAGCCGAGGTAGACTGTGTTGACTGCACCGCCAACGACGACGACGGTTGCTTCGATACCACACTCGTCAAGGTACTCGGCCATGTGCTCGAAGGCATCGATGATTTGTTTTCGGTTTAGGCTTGAAGCCTCGTACTGGATGGGACGTCCCGTCTCGTCACGAAACATTGGGGGGATCATGACAGGGCCCCCCATGGGGTCGGAGATGGTGACGGGGCGGGCTGGACGAGACTCCATCTCGCGCTCATATCGAGAGTGACAGCAGCCCATGATGACGAGGGCTGGACAAGTAGCGATGATTGAACGGGATTCAGGATAGAGCCGAAGACGGGGTAATTAATACCAGAGAATAGGGTTGTGGGTGGTCGTATAGACATCTAAAAGCGTCTACCTCAACCCACCTGACCCGAGCGATCGGGTTCGTATTAAATACATAGATCTGCATTTACGAAGTGGTTGCATGTCCTTTGTGCCTAGGGCCGTTGTTCTGCAAGTTCTGGGCTCAGCCGCACAGGACTTGAAGGGCCAGGAAGCCTTGGCTGAAGGGTGGCACCGCCTCGCGTGGGCAGAATACGAGGGTTGTCCTGCATATGGCGCTGGCCTGTTTTGTTCAGGGGGGCTGCTTAGGTATCCACACAATGGAAGCGAAGGACTACAGCGCTTAGCTCTCACTCTTGTTCAAGAATGGGGACGCTTTTTTTAGTCTAGGAATGTGCTGATGCCTTGTCCGCGTGAATCATTTAGATTTATTTATTAGTCTCGGTAGGACTCGAGACGGTCTTCGAGTCTGGTCTCGTCTGGTCTACTGCTGACCCTGTCTCATCTCTCGCTCGTGTCTTGTCGGCATCTCCAGAATCCGACAACTACACCGTCACCAGACATGGACGGATACTGGATATAAATAAATGGCGACGCACTATCCGTATCGACCTACACGATGGCAGAGATTCCGCCGCGACCCGGCGACACAGCTGGCCCTCTGGCTGCAGAGCCGCCGTTGGCACACTAGAACGCCAGGGGATGCAGCAGCAGGCCCTTCTTCCTCCTCCCCCATCAGCGTCGTCTGCGTGTCAGACACGCACTGCGCTCAGCCCGAGGTCCCCGACGGAGATGTCCTCCTGCATGCCGGCGATCTGACAAACCGGGGAAGCTTTGAGGAGCTCCAGGAACAGCTGGACTGGCTCAACACCATGCCGCACCGTTACAAGGTTGTCATCGGCGGGAACCACGACAGGCTGCTGGATGCAGAGTACGTGAGGCAGTTTCCCGACCGCATCTGCGAGGGCGAGGGCACGTCGCGAAGTGATCTGGACTGGGGGGACATTATCTACTTACACAATTCGTCTACAACGTTGAGGTTCGCCAACGGTCGCAGGCTTAAGGTGTACGGCTCACCCTTGACCGAGCTGTGCGGGACCTGGGCCTTTCAATACCCCCCGATCCGCCAAGTCTGGACGGGTGCCGTGCCGGACGATACAGACATCCTCCTCACACATGGACCACCGAAGGGCCACCTCGATAACGGCGGTAAGGGATGCCCTCAGCTGCTGAGGGAGGTATGCCGCGTACGGCCCCGGCTTGTAGTCTTCGGACACATCCACGCCGGAGCAGGGCTGGAGGAGATGGCCTATAGCGGCGCCGACGGAGCGTACCACTGTATCATGACGGGAGAGGGTAGGCTGCTGGCGGTGGCCCTGATGGCGTTCTGGGTATTGGTCGAGTGCATCTGGCCAAGACGAGGCACGGAGCACACGACGACGCTGGTGAACGCGGCCGTGGTGAGCGGTCAAAAGAGTGAGCTGGCGGTCAAAGTAGTTGACATGTGAGCTTGTGGCCACGCTCAGCGGCATCTGCACGAACATGAATCGATCATGGCTGGCCGTTGCTGAGTGCCCTTAAGAGATAGTGAGAAAAAGGTTAGGGAGTGATATGGAGTAGATGTGATGATTGTCTGGTAAGAGTCTTCAAAGTGAACAAGACAAAACGGTCACGACTGTCTCTTTTGTCGTCTGTGAAGCATAGAATACACCTTGTCAATACTACCTCTTTTCTGCTTATCAATGCACACATGTCGTGATGGCCGGGTCCGTCCCAAAGGCAAGGAACGGGCTGGCGGGCAGTTCCTTGTTCCACTGCACCAAGTCCCCTTGTGGCCCGTGCACTCTACCAACTGGGAAAAGGGCAAGCTGGCTCTGAAGCCTTCCGAAGCAGCAATTACGTCGTGCCAGCGATCCGACGCCATTATCCTTTCTCCTTCACCTCCATATTAATCTGCCTGCAATTTTCGTTCGTCCGACCCCTTCACGCGCCTTAGTCACGATAACGGTCATCGACTTCATCTCTGCATCATCGCTT
Source organism: Fusarium piperis (assembly GCA_027886205.1). Classification (NCBI taxonomy): domain Eukaryota; kingdom Fungi; phylum Ascomycota; class Sordariomycetes; order Hypocreales; family Nectriaceae; genus Fusarium; species Fusarium piperis. Next base: position 56,905 of record RZGM01000036.1, read on the forward strand.
TCCCGCTTTCCCGCTTTCCGAGCACGCCCGCATCCGCCCCCGGTTGCCACGTTTCCTCTTGTTTTACCGCCGTATCGAGGCTTCAAGCGCATCTCGCGATACCCCAACAAACAACAGCAACCAAAGTCCCTTAAGACGGAACTGAGCTACCATGTCGGTCGATATCGAGCCATTCGAGCTTTCCTTTAGACGTTCGTCATCTGCGACACCCGATACCGTCATCGTCGGGGATCGATATTGACATTGACATGGATGCTAGGTCCTTTTACGTCCGAGGTTGCGCAGACCCTCACCCTCAAGAACCCGAACTCGACTCCTGTCGCTTTCAAGGTAACCCAAGTTGCGCCTCTGATGCTGCGACTTTTGCTGACCCATTCCTAGGTCAAGACTACCGCCCCCAAACAGTACGCCTCCCCCCGCCTCAACCCCTCGAATCGCAACGCAAACCTGACGACTCCTGAATAGATACTGTGTCCGACCAAATGCAGGCCGCATCGAGGCCGGCCAGAGCTTCGATGTCGCCGGTAAGCTTGCTCACGTGCCTGCATGCAAGCGCTTGACTGACAAACTCCATAGTTCTGCTCCAGGCTATGAAGCAGGACCCTCCCCCGGATGCTCGATGCCGTGACAAGTTCCTTGTCCAGTCTGCCCCTATCACCGCTGAAAAGGAGTTTGCTAGTATCGCCAACGTGGTATGGGTCCAATGGCTTCCAGCCACTGCAAACGTATAACTGACCTCAGTAACTAGCTGGAAACAACGGAAAAGGGTCAACTCGTGGAGCGCAAGATCCGGGTCAACTGGCTGGCGGCGAACCCCGAGCTTGACGAGTCTGCCAACCGCCCGGTAGCTACGCCCAACAAGCAGGCCATTGCTAACGGCGTAGGTCATGACAATTCCGACTCGTGGGATTTGGCGACTGACAACGCATCCAATCAGGCCACTGATACCCCCGACATCTCACGCACATATTCTTCCCCTGCTGCTAAGGAGGAGTCTCCCTTGGCCGCGGCTCCACCGCCCTACCAACCCGAACATGCCCTCGAAGACGAGAAGCCCCAGCCCGTGGAGGAGCCCGAGTCCAAGAGCACAGTCGCCCAGGCCACGGCGGCCGTCAAGGAGGCTGCGGAGGTGTCTTATGAAGAGCTCAAGGCCAAACTCGCCCAGGCAGAGGCGCAGGTCGTCTCACTTAGGGAGACTGGCCTCCGACAGCGCAACGTCAAGCCGGCCTCTAGCGAAGAGGAGAAGCGCCCCATGCTCCAGACTGCCCAAGCAGTCAACCAGACCGTCGAGGGCGTGCCGGTGCAGATGGCGGCAATCCTCTGCTTGATCAGCTTCCTACTTGCCTACTTCTTCTTCTAGAAATAGGTGAAGGCGGTTAGCCTAGGGTCTTTTTATTTTAGAGGAAACTACTAGACAGACCCGACGACGTTTACGAGGACCTAGTCTAAGGCCAGGCTCACGGTGATCAAGGGCATGCTCTAATGCGAGAAGGAGGAGGAGGGTAGAGCTGGATCCACAGGACTGAGGGAGTCGACAAGGGGCATGCTCGCAACTCTAGCATCACGCGACAGCAGTCAACGGAGAGCAAACGTGCATACAGGAGCAGGATGAAGCCACGAAGAGCGATGGTGTCTGGATTAGGTAACGAGAGGGACGAATACCGCAGGTGGTCAATGTCGGTCAGTCGAGGGGACAAAAAGGTGTTCTGTTGCAAGGACGCGGTTTCTTCTTCTTTTTTTTTTTTGCTGCTGTACACTCTAGCTTGAGCCTCATCTCGTGGCTCTTGGTGTTTTTCTCTTGGTTTCTCATCATCTTTTTGTTAATCGCGTTCTCTGATAACCTGGGCGTCACTTTTTTTTGTTGTCTCGAGTCTGCTGCCGTTTGAATCTGTTCTAGGCCACTTGTACATTTTATCCAGATCATTGAAGTATTTTCAACTCGTCTGATATGAGAGGGGCGATGGTCCAGGGAAGACATCTCGCTTGCTTGTATATACGATCACTCTCATTTTTTACTCGAAGCTACCTATGAATCATGTTTACGACCCGGAATCAAGCCTTATTCAAAAACATCCCAATCATTTATTTCTCAACCTTGAACGCCTTGCGCAAAGAACCACACTGCACTCTATGATGACTTTTTCTCGTCTATTGCGTCAACTTGCAGCCAAATGCAGGTCGATCCCAGAACAGACATGGGACTCTTTTCCCCTGGTGCCAATTCAGAATAACTCAATCAAGACGTCAAAATTTCATTCACTGCCACATCTCTCCTGCATCACTTGCTGATTTGTAGCAAGTGTGAGCTTTAAGCCTGGATCTCAGACTCCTTCCAGTTAGCTCCGCCACCGACAAGACGGCCGCCGTTCTTGCGCTTGACGCGGCAGGTCATGCCCACGTTCTCATCCCAGATGAAGCGCCAGATGGCGTAGCACCAGCTCTCGTGGCGAGGCAGGTCATCGTAGAACTCGCGAGCAATGTCACGAACGGCATGCAGACGGGTCCAGGGGACAGCAGGGAAGTCGTGGTGCTCGTTGTGCAGGCCGACGTTGTAGGTAAACCAGTTGAGAGGTCCGTAGTACGAGAAGGTCTCGGGGACGGGGATGCGGTTCTCGGGATCCCGCGCCGAAGGGGCGACGGTCTCGTACACGTAGTGCTCCGCGATGAAGTGGCCGGCAAGGGGGTGAAGGCTACCGGCGAGGAAGGAGGATAGGAGGAGGTAGAGGATGGCGTTGATCGAGGCGAAGTGGTAGAGGAGAGCGTCAAATGTGACCTGGACGGCGATGTTGAGGTAGTGGGTCGGGGTCAGGGGCACGCGGTAGACGGCCATCGGGCGGAGCGCGTAGAAGAAGATCTGGAAGGTGCAGAAGAAGGCCTTTCCGAGGATGGAGTCGAGGACGAAGGCCTCGAAGGCGGTCGGGAGATCAGTGTCGAGGCCATCGACGCCGAGAGACTTGTGATGAGTGAGGTGGTAGGGCTAGCAGCTAGTCAGCATGGATTCATCCTCCCGTCAAATTGAAGCTCGGCATACTCGGAAGGAGGCGCTGTAGGGAATGCCAATAGGCAGATTGGCGAAGATTGCGATCAAGCGATTGGCGCGGGGGCTCCTGAAAGCCAGGTTATGCGAGATCTCGTGGATGGCGAGGAAGAGGTTCTGGTTCGCGGTTGCGCCAAAGACGTAGGCGACAGCCCAGAACTTCCAAGACCAGAAAGAGGTGTCGTGGAGCATCCAGGCGAGGAAGACCTGGAGGGAGACGACACCGAGGACGACCCATTTCGTGAGAGGCTCGGGGCCACAGAGCTTGGTGATCTATTATCGGAGGACAGGTCAGCATCCGAGCTGTGCGATGGCGGGGTCAATTGAGAAATGACGAACCTCGGGATGGGCCTTGATGATGGCGAGACGACGAGTTCGATGAGGCTCCTCAGTGTAGGTCCAGAAGAAGTCGTTGTTCTTCTGGGCGGCGTCGTCGTGCTCATCTGTAGGAGCTAGGGTTGGGCAATCGCCCTTGGCCCTGGATGTCACCGTGGAGGATTTGGCCGCGGCGGTCATTGCGACGAAGTGTGTCGACTCTATCGATTCTTTTCAAAAACGATTGTCCCGGGGAAAGCAATTGGTAGAGATGAGAACCAAGAGAGTGCAGGTTCAAGAATTAAAAGAAATGTGAGAGTTTTGCCTCTTGTTTCCTCCTGGGCGTTTTGCGGCGTAGATAGACAAGGGGAAGACGTGGAAGGCGGTGAAAATTTAGGGGCAAATCTCAACCTAGTCTAAGTTGCCAGATTCAGGGGACCGTTTTTGAGGGGTTCGAAAGCGGGGCGGGGTCCAATAGGAGGATCCGATTGAGCGGCGTGTCAGCGATGAACATTCATTGCGCGCAGGCGCCGCAGAGGCACCTTCCATTGCCCCAAGATTTCGGAGAGGCGCGGGGCCAGGTGGTGCGAGTGGTGCCATCCGGAGCCGTCGAGTTCCGGGGATTAAGTTGGAGGACCATACGATTCTTCGGTATTTGTTGGAATGTCCCTTGTTTTGACGCCGGGATATAATTTTTCTCTCTTTGTGGCAGCCTGGCTAGGGTTGGAGCCATCAAAGAGATTTGTTGAGGCTCTGCCATGATTGGCATCGAGACAGCTGCCTGGGGCGTACGAATACGAATACAGAGGTGAATGAAGAAACTGACCGAGAGCATGCATCACCAGAGTGGATCTATGAGGTTTTATCTGGGCTATTTATTACAAGATGCTGTTTTAATTGCTTTAACCTGTGCTGTTCAATCGGGATCTCATGTGAATGGATGTATCTCGGAGAACTACAGTAGGGACGATTAGTTCCCACTGATGCTCAACAGTCTAATCCCAAGGATGGCCATTGAAAGGAAATCAGAAACGTACTACATAGTACATACTCCTACATATCTACTTGATCCATATGTTTATTCGGCAATTTAACCTTGTTGAGGCTAATCATTTATCGATTTGCCACAGCCTTTAATAGGCTTCCACCCCTGTGTCAGGTGTAACGTGGCCAAGCCGAGGCATCTTCCATGCCCCTCCATTGCCTGCCCAGATCAAGGCCAATTGATCATGAAACATGAATTACAATATGGCATCTTGTTAAATTATCGCACCGGATGCTTCAAGAGCCTACCTGCCTTGTGCTAGCGAGATCCAATCCAATTGCCCGCCTACCATTTTGAGGCAAACAGTTTGCAAGCGAGAGCAGTCCAGTTTTTTAAGAGTGGGAACGTGCACGGCCAACACCATCTTGGCAAGAGGCTTGGTCTGGACCACCCACCACGAGGTTGAGCCTCAAGCCATGCCCAACCATCTTTCAACCTCGACCTTTCATCATGATTGTCGCGGAAATAGTTGCTCGTACTTTCTTGATTTTGTATGGCGTAGTGGCCTGTTCAGCTCGATCTATCGGTTCCATTACGCCTAATATCTGGATGATTTAGAAAACGCTGATGAACCGTGCCGTGTGCTTTACGACCTACACAGAGACATGGCTGATCACATATACAAGCTCAGCCTGAAGCATCGATTTGCTCCCGATGCCTTAGATAATGAAGAAATTAACTCCGGGCCCGAAAAACCATCAAGTTTGATTGACGAAAATTTCTTTTTTCCACAAAAAGATTGCTTTTCTTGTTTGACATGTTTGATGCAGGCTCAAACTCTGACGTAACTCTCAATTTCGAGAACAGTCATCCAAAACGACAGATTAATAAAACCTCAAAGCCTTAAAAAGATGCTCGCACTTCCACTCAACACACTCAAAGGGATCATCGTTCGGTCAACATCAGCAACATGGACACTACCTCTGATCGCCACGGCGCCCCCTCCCTGCCAGTGTTCTGGTCCTCGCTGCCCCAGGAAATACAGTTGATGATACTGAACTACATTTTGCTCAGCCACCCCACCAAGCGAACCGACGCGGTTTCTGGAAAAACCTGTCGGCTATCTGCTCTGAGTCCTGTGTGCAGGGACTGGCAGTACTTTGTCGAACAACACACCTTTCGTCGCCTGTCCCTCAAGGCACCGGATCTGCCAAGATTTGGCAGATTTGTTCGAGGAAAGAACGCCGTCAGGCTCAGCCACATTAGACATCTCTCGTTGCGAATCGAGCTCACCCGATACACGTGTCGAACCTGCGACAAGCCCGAGACTGGAGCCACGATTGCCCGGTGAGATGTTCCAGAATACATACCGGAATGCACTGTCGCTAACCGTCCATAATCAGGAACAATCGGCTCTTTACGTCTGCTTTGACTCGTCTACTGAATATTCTCTCGTCCTGGGACCGCGCACACGGAGGGCTTACCTTGGAGGTTACCGCCCTCTCACCCAGCGATGTTGAGCACCATGGCTACGAGCCTGAACTAGCATATGACTATCCATTTCAGCTAGAGGAAGACCTAGAACAGTCTCCCAGTCTTCCGGAGTACCACACTAGAAAGTCTGCTGAACCCAAGGCATTTTCTAATCACCACATGAGGTTGGCCATGGAGAGGCTCTATGGCACACCTCTTGAGATGATGCCACTGTCCAGGAAAGGCCGCCGAAGGCCAATACCGACACTGGCTAAGGCCCCTATTGTCAAGGGTCTCCTTATCCGCCGGTCGTTTCTCAGGGGGTTTGCGCTCAGCACGCTTGCAAAGCTCTTCAACGAAAGCCTAGTCGCCCTGGAGTGGATTCGTTTCGAACGATGGACTTCTTTCACGTACGATCAAGAGATATCCTTTTATACTGGTACGGCACCCTTATCTGACCAGAGGATTGATCATCGCTGACATGTCGTGGCAGATCTGTGGGCCTTCTTGATACCTAGCTTGCCTCAGACCGTCAAGAGGCTATTCTTCAACCAGTGGTCAAGGCTGAATTTACCTTGAATGCATTCCACTCCGGATCAGTCCGAGCTGTGCAGGGCTCTCTCCCGAGCCCTTGCGCCATTAGTTCTGCGTTTGACCGAGTTCTGCCCTCTTCATTTGATGGACACCGCAGAATTTCTAAATCAACTCAGCCAGAATGCCATGAGTGGCGGCTCTAAAGAAGCAAGACTTGAGCTGCTCTCCATCAGGGCCGGTAGATCCAACCAGGGCTGCATGACCAACATGTTGACTGCAACCGCTACGGCGGCAAGGGCATTGCCGCGGTTACGCATTCTAGAACTGTGGTATGACTTCCGCGGGCGTGAGTACCTCTTCCGATATACGCGGTCTGACAACCAAGCTACGATAACCTGGATGGACGCTTGGGAATTTTGGCCTTTGGCGCCCGAGGTCCTTGAAGCGTGGGAGGATGTTGCTTCAACGTTTACGACTCGACCCCTCGCCGTGGATAGAAGACGGTTTCCAGGAGACCAAATGGTAAACGCAAGAGTTTACAGGAAATGCCTTTACCCTCTCTTGGAGTTACGGAGACTGGTTTTCGACCCGGTCACCTTAGAACGAGAGTCGCATCGTCAGCACAGAATATGAGTTGCGGTGCGCTTGCTTGGCACGAGGAAGAGAAGGTTTACAGAAACTACTAGTTCTTGAATACTTACTCGGCTCAGTCTTGAATGTTGTCCAACCCTCTCTGGATAAGAGTCTTTCCTTCGCTTGGCACTACAAACGCACCAACAGATCATCGGATTTCGATTGGACCTCCCGCTGGGGTTTAGTGAAACACCATCCTTCAAAGGACGGCTCTACGCAGTCCGCTTCTTGGAAGTCTATGTCACATGAGGTCCCTCGTCTGTTTATGAGGTGAGGACAAGACCATATGGTCGTTGCCGCTGAAGAATATCGCAATCCTGACCCAGGGCCTGCTCATATCCCCCGACCGTCCTTACCAACTTCTTTTACTACTTCAAATTAATGATTATATTTGCCCAACTTCCATGGCGGTTGCGCTACCTTAATCAGACTAGCAAAGGAAGCCTGACTCTCACGCTACCCAGAAAAGTGAGAATCACTGTCAGCTCCAATAAAGACTTGCTTGTATGCAAAAGCAATTAATATCGCTTCGGCTACCGCCAGTACATTCTCACCCACAAGCTTCCTGCCCCTCCATGGCCAAGTAACGGAGGCGGTTGTGATATGGAAGAAATAGGCCAGTTAAACAACCCTTGATGAGATGGAGCATGGTAAAGCAGCCACATAGATTCAAACATAAATTAGAATTACTATAAATTATACACTAATAATTGTAATAATTTCTTTCCCTTACTCTACCCATCCAGTATAAAGAAAAAGACTTTACGGATTTTCATTTGATCGTTCTCATAGCATTAGCTAAGCTATAAAAAGTATCAAGGCGAAAAAAAAACGATGGAGCCTCACCACCAACCAAACAATTTGCTGTGAGCTTTTGCCACCGGTATCGCAATGTCAAAACCCGACAATGCCCTGGCTCCAGATTCCTTGATCCAGACGGACAAGGGGAAGCAGTATTGGGAGGGGATTGACGCCAGCGACGATGGCATGCTTGGTGGTGTCTTGACTGTCATGCCCCCCGTGTCCCGCATCGATCTGCAGGGTTCGCGAACCTTTCTAGCAAGATTGGGCGTCGGCATCAAGAGCGGGCGAAGCAAGGTCCCCAGAGCATTGGAAGGGGGCGCAGGGTGAGTCATGTTCCGTGCTCTCTTGCAGGGTGCTGAGGTGTACTGCGACAGAGTCTCGTGCCCAGGCTAATCAACGAATAACGAGGGCTGTAGGATTGGCAGGATTACCAAAGGGCTTCTGCTCAAGGTGGCCGACCTAGTCGACGTCATCGAGCCCGTGGCCAAGTTTACGGCGGCGCTGGAAGGAAACCCCGGCGTGGGAGACATTTTCAACGTCGGCTTGGAAGGGTGGCAACCAACTGAGGGTGTGCTCTACGACCTGATCTGGACTCAGTGGTGTGTCGGGCATCTGGACGACAAGTCGCTGGTGCAGTACTTGGAAAGGTGCAAGGCTGTGCTCAACCCAGACGGAGGCATCATTGTCGTCAAGGAGAACTTGAGCACGTGGGGTGCAGACAAGTTTGATGAGATCGATGGCAGCGTAACAAGGTAAGGCCCTACCTATTCAAGACTGAAAAGCGGCGCAGAAGGGGTAACCACATGACAGGGAGGACACCAAATTCCAGGCTCTTTTCAAGCAGGCTGGTTTGGATATCATCAAGACAGATATTCAGCGGGGGTTTCCTGTGGTGGGAAACCGGCAACTGTTGCCCCTAAAGATGTATGCTTTGAGGCCGACCGAGACAGGCTCCAAAGTCTAGCTCAGTCTTGTCAGAAGTGTCTAAGGGGTTTGACCTTGTGCTGATGCTGCCCGCCTAAGAGCCATGCTCGTTCTGAATAGCGAGTTCTTTGGGGTAGGCTAGACTTTAATTTTTAACTGCTGGCTACGAGCGGTAGCTTTATTATGGTAGGGGGGTTTGTAACAGCCGGCAAGATCTTGACAGTACTCTAATATTTGAGTAGATATGATCAAAGTTTTCAGTATCCTTAACTTGTATATTCAATGCCTGATGAAGCAGACATAAACTCTCTAGATTCCGTTCGTCGCGCACGAGAATACACCCGATACAGTACCAGCCTCGAACTGGTCAATAATGCCCTGCACACTAGCGTACGTGCCGACTGTCAGGAACGCGATACCGATGGCGATCAAGATGATGTTGACGACGTTGCCCGTCAAGTCGGTGATGAAGCTGTGATGCCGTCCCACCTTTTGATCAGCACCGCGCATTCGGAAGTAGGCGACACCCCAGAAGATGAAGCCGAACCAGCTGTCGAACAAGGACGACATGACGGAGAGCACTATCCATGGTGTCAGAATTACTACGTTTTTCATCTCAGGGGTACTACTCACGGGAGTTGAAGAAGGGAATGACCATGGCGATGATAAAGGCCAAGATCCAAGTCGCCAGGAGAATTCCAGCCCAGGATCCCCAGCCAACAACGGTGTGGCTGTTCATGTGCTTCGAGTTGCGGAAGAGGCGGAAAAAGACGAATCGAGCAGACACCGAGGCGTACAGGCAGCCCAGGAAGATGATGGTGGGGATCATGAAGGAGAAGGCCGCCTTCTTGTACACGGGCTCGAGGGAGCCAAAGGCGGGCGCCGTCACGTACTGGTTGCCAGTGTAGGCGTACACGATGGCTCCGACGATGCTGAAGACGATGATCTCGGCGATTGTGCATGCCCAGAGAGCCTTGGGGAAGTCCCTGAGTCATGTTAGCCTTGTTCTCTGATGATTCAAATTACATACCGAGGGTCTCGCATCTCAGCAATGAAGCTGGGCAGGGTAATCTGGCCGATAAAGGTGTAGCTGATGTTGAGGAAAGCCGACATGCCGTTGACAAAGGTCGTGCCCTTGACAGGAACAGCAGTGACGATGGGTTCGCCCAGCTTAGCAAGATCATATCCAGCGGGATGAGTCTGGATGGCAGCAAACACGGCGGCGAGCAGGACAGAGATGAAGGTGAAGAAAGCCGAGGCGGTGCCCAGCTTGGCCATCATGTCAAAGGTCCGAGGCAACGATCCAATCCAGCAGATGATGGTGACGACGACGGAGAACATGACGGTGCGGCAGCTACCAACGTCGTCGGCGGCAGTCATGGTGTTGAGGTACTTGGCGCCAACCAGAACGTGAAGACCCTGGATAAAGGTGTTGTTGAGAATGAAGCAGACGGCGGTGGCCCACCAAGCCCACTCCTTTCCCCAGAACAGCATCTGCCCAATATCACACACATCGCGAAGCTCAGGATGGCGCAAGCAAAACTCCCACAGCACAAGACTGGTATAGAGGACGATGACGGCGACGACAACAGTCAAGATCAGACCAGGGACAAGACCGAGAACGCTATACGACCAGGGGAAGCTCATGATGGCGAGGCAGATGTACTCGCTAAAGAGCAGACCCGCCGTCTTTTGCCACGAGCAAGTCCGATACTGGATCTGCTCCCCCTCCTCGGCCGCCAGCTGCTTGTTGAGGATGGCAGAGCTCGAGTCTTCAGAGTCCGAGACGTCGCGCTTGACAAAGTCTGGCAGGTCGGCGATCCTGGGTCCGACGGTCGTGCCGCTGCCGCCGAATAGAGACGCCCATCGCGAAGAAGGGGTTTGGACCTGAGAGGGACGGCGTTCCGGGTCGCTTCCGGAGTTGAGAGAGGCACTCTTTTCGGCCATTGTGCGTGGAGATGTCGATTTTGGTCTGGAACCAGTTCAAAGGTGGGATAAATCAGAGGCAGACGAAACAAATTGATCGACAAAGAGTCGCAAGAACCACAGTCAAACACGAACTGGCGCAAATCTCAAACTGTGGATAAAAGACAAGCACCGAGGGGGGATCAGAGTCCGTTTTAAAAGAAACAATGCTGATCCTACTCAAAAATCAAGGATCCCTACCGACCACGCAAGGTAGGATTTCTCCCATGTCGCCATCCCATCTCACGACACACCCCAGCCGGATGGGTCCATTTCACCAACAAGGACTGCACTGGACGATCATCAGCAACATCACAGACCCTCATGTTCATGACGAAACACACACCCCATGGGCGTCCTCACGACGAACCGCCGAGCGCCACCCCGGACGGCGGGGCGGGGGTGTGTCCACTCCCGCTCCGCGCCATTGTGCCGAACATCCGGTGCTGGCCTGTAACGACGCCGACGACCCAGGGATGGAAGCTGCACGTCAGCCAGTCAACGACGGCGGGAATCGCATCATCACGTAAAAAATGCAAAAAAATCCAACCGGGATCCCCGTCTGCAGTCGATCACAGATGCCTAGAAGTTGGCAGGGGTCGGGGAGAGGTGAATTCAAAAGTCATGATTGGGTTGTTTCCGTGGGGTCTCACAGAACGTAACGTAGCCTGTGCGTCCTTTTTGAATGGGGGGCGACGCCTGGGTTTGAGGAGGATGTGCTCCTGCAACGGCTCATGGTTCCTTCTTGAGCTGGAAGTATTAGGTCGCACGCGATCTGGTCAGTTCGTGAGCTCAAGGTGAACGAGACGTCGAACAAGGCTGTCATTATATACAAACATGGAAATCATCACCAACAAGAGACCATCCGATCAGGCCAGCAACTTGAGCTCTGATCAAAAATGCCTTGAAAGAAAACTCTGCAAAGAATGTCACTCGATCCCCTTCCAAGCGATGAGATATTCATGTTACGTCAAGCACTCCTTTCCTAGAGGCTTCTTGTTCTATCATCCAGACCCTGTCTTGTAGTCTCCATGTCCTCGGGGAGTTCATCTCACAAGGTCCATTCCCATTACGAAATTGCCGTGATGTGATCAAGACAGAAATACCCACGAAGCCAGTCGGGGTCCCGAGGGTCCGGAACCCCTCTTCGCTTCCACTTGGGTAGGAGCAGGAGTGGCCCCATCATCAACCCGATCACGGCTCTGGCATCACTATAGCCTTAAAAGGCGTCATTCAGACTATTTGATGAAGGATTCGCGGCTCGTCGGTCAAGGTGTCCACGTCTCCGAGGTCCCTTTGTCGCTTCTCTCATTCTTCAGGGATGCGCTTGACAAACATGGTCACTGGAGGGACGACGATCCATTTTTCGTTCCTTCCTGTCCGGGCGACACGGGGAGTTCGGGGATCCCATGGCCGTTGCGCACGACCGAGTCCATGGGTGGTTTTTTTTAAGCTTATTGCCGAAGGTCGTGTCTTGATCGTGTCGCATGTCGTTCAAGTGCATGCGATACCCACACGAACGAGGTTATCGCCAAGCTAGTGCCAAGGGCTGGGCGATCTCTCGGCGATCGAGCAACCAGCCAATTGGCGCCATCATATCATGCAATATGCGACTTGACCATAAATAGACCCAGCAAATCTCACAACTACACCACATCATATCGCAAAAAAATTGTTTCAAATGTTCAATTATAATACAAATTCATTATATGGCTCAAATTTCACATATACGATTTTCAACTTGAGAATATCAAAAATTCATGTCTGACTGACAAAAGAGTTCGGAGCCCCGTGTCGATGGGCTCCTACGTCTCTTGTCGTCGGGGTTGTCGTCGAGGTTGTCGTCGGGGGTTGTCGTCGGGGGTTGTCGTCGGGAGTGTCGTCGGTTTTCGGTCATCGTCGCGGGAATCGAACTCGGGAGTTGGCGTGTGCCCAGGCGTGTAGGGCGGGGGTAGGGAGGAACAGTTTGACCTGACCGTTTGTTCCATTGAACCACCGGCGCCCCTGCTCCTCCCTGGTAGATCATGTCCGGGGAAGTAATAGATAAAGGTATGCTGGATCAATCCCCTCCTGGTGATGGGTTACGTGGTGCGCCATGGTCGTGGCGGATGGGAGCTGAGGCGACGCTCTGAGGCGCTGGTAAGGCCCGCCAGCTGCATCCCAGCCGTCAACCGCCAACAGTCACAGCGCCCGTGTGAAGTCTTTTGCTTTCGCCAAATCCTCCCACCGTGATGATCCGTGGTGTTTTCATGCCCGGCGCCAGCGCAATACCAACACTATTGGTAATTGATGCCATCACCAACATCACCACACCACCATCGACACCACCAACAACCAGCATCGCCATGACATGAAGCAACAAGCGCAACATAAGAGCGCAAGTGCAACTGGCGGCTTGCTGCAGGCAATGTGAATGCGCTTGCATTACATTCTCCCCATGTCAAGATGATACCATCATCTCGCATCACCACCACAGATATCAACAACAATCAGCGTCACCACCCTCACCACCACCATCACAAAGCGCTCGCTCGGCAAACAAGTTACAAGCAATAAAGGACATCAACGATAATGTGCATGCACTTGCGACACATAATTTCCTCCATCGAAAGGCTCGGCACTTGTGAACGACCTTGATCCCTCAAACTATCATGTCTCGGCTCGAGATATTCCAGTCGTCGGGATCGCGTTCGTTCGTTCGTTTCGATTCGCTTCGGAGGAGGAAAGTTGTTCGCTAGGTTTACTCATGGCAGAAATAATTGCGCAGAATTACAAGGACAATATGTATTAGGAAGGACGCATGGGGTGTGATTTGGTGGAGCACGAAAAGACGAAAAACACGGATCATGAGTGGTGACAGCTATGTCAGAAATGTTTAGGAGGAGTATGATTTAAGAGATGGCGATGGTGATGGTTGGGTGATTTTGATGCGGCAGAAGGACGTGATGATGAAGGAGTGAAGTTGGTGAGGCTCCAGAGATGGCGTGGAGCCAAATCTCTTGGCCAAAGTGGATTCAGGGCTTGCACCAAGTCACGAGATCTCCCGTGATGGCTACAGGCATAACCTCATTAAAAAGGAATGGACCCTCACCCGTCCCAACCTAAACTAAATCAGGTTAGGGAGGTTCGCTGGCTGAATGGTTCTTGGTGAGGTGCTCATCATGTCCTGGGATTTGTTCAAGAAATTACATGCATGATGTGAGAGGTTGTGTGTTCACCAAAGTTATTTGAAGCTCTCTACCATTTACCTTACCTAGGTAGGAACGTAGCGGCTGCAACTGAGCTTGGGAGAATGCTGGAGGCAAGGAAAAAGCTGCCGTCACTCATCGGCTCTCACAACCAACGTCGCCCATCCTTGATTGCTTGTTGCGCCGAGAGCCTATCATGCGGTGTGACGCTATCAAGTCATCGCAGCAGTCGCTCTTTGGTCTGTCTATCAGTCAAACTTGGATACAAGCAAGCCCACCCAGCTCGGAACTTGCTTGCTCCTCTGCCAACTCCTTTGCTCCGAATGTTTCATCCCCAAGTTCCATAGAGTTTTGATTCCAAGGCACATGCCCAGATAAATCCTGTTGAATGACACGTGCCAAAGTCACAAAGCGCCCAAGCTCCCCGCCAAAAGCCAGCCAGGATCAGCCGAGACGGGAAGGGAGCCACTGGAAAAACGTCAGGCCGCCTGAGCTGCCTCCCGCCTGCCAGGTGACGATTGCGATAGCGATAAGCAAAAATTGGCAGCTACCTGATTTAGCCACCTTGCATCGCCTGGTGCGCAAGTCACGTACAAACATCGAGCAACAGCCACCAGAGCAAAGCTGAGCTCCTTTTTTCTGCTGCCTTGATTCGACAGCAAAGTCAAGAAAACGCGGCCCGCTTCTTATCCCGACAACCCTCCATCGAGTCCAACCAACTTGACCGCGTTCGCTTGCCAACTTGACCTGTGCTTGCTCTCCTCGCTTGCCATCATTCACCGACCAGAGACGATATCGGACGAGCTTTCACGAACGAGCCATCACACGCACAACTCCGATGAGCACGCCCTTCCTTTGAAGAAGCACCACCACCCACGACCGACTCTTGGCTGTCACGACACACAATCACCGTCGCTGGCGCACTCGAATGCGCCCACTTCTCCTCGTCTTCTGCTGAACGCATCACTTCGATCCCTCCCGCTTCCCTGGCGCGGCCTCCGCCCGCCATCTCGTCGCTCCGATGTGGTGGCTATTCAGGGCATTCTTCAGCTCCATCTTCTTGCTCAGCATCGTCCTCTCCATCCCCGTCGCCTTCGATGTAGGCGGCCGTGATAGCGGGCTGGCCTACAGCCAGGCCCTGTTCCTCTTCTACTTTGTATATTCTACGCTGGAGCTTCTGACGCCCGAAAACTCCCGCTCCAGGTTCGTCCTGTCGGGCTTTTTACGACTCTCGCAG
Organism: Fusarium piperis; assembly: GCA_027886205.1. NCBI lineage: Eukaryota > Fungi > Ascomycota > Sordariomycetes > Hypocreales > Nectriaceae > Fusarium > Fusarium piperis. The sequence goes on from RZGM01000036.1 coordinate 72,000, forward strand.
TGGATCATCATCCCTTCGCTGCTGATCTGGTCGCTTGGTCAGTTTGCCGTGGATGCGGGCAGCACAAACTGGGTGGAACGAACTCTGGGCGGTCTCCTCAACTCCAAGAGCACGAGCTGGAGAGAGTGGACATTTGGCAAGGATGGGCTGGTAGAAACTGTTATGCTGGGAGGCTGGGATAACGTGCTTCGATATTGCGGTCCTGTGTTTCAGTTGCTGGAGGGTTTCTGTACCTTGTTGGTCATCCAGGCCGCAGGCCAGCTCACCAGGTGGCTTGTAAATCGAGGAAGAAGCGATACTTGGGTGGTACGTCTGAAACAACATCAGTCGAGGTTCATGCTAACATTCCCACAGATTGTCCTCCTCGTCTTCTCCAGCTCCATCATGGCCAGCGCCTCCTACTTCCTCTGGAGGGTTGCGCAGTTCCCCCAGATTAGCAACGTCGATGCTACTCTTATCGGCATTGCCATGACCACGGCCGTCTTCCTTTGTGCTTTCGGTATTGGCAGCGGCCGAGGCAACCCCATAGAGTCATCGCTACTCTTTGCTTACATTGTCCTCTGCGTGTACCAGATCTTCACCGACTATCTCCCCTCAGAGAATTCTGATCAAGTCGAGGATCAAGACAACTCCCAACCCGACATTCCTCCTCTACCACCCATCATCATGGCATCATACTCGACCTTTCTCCACATGCTCAGCTCCCTTCCTTCTGCCGTTCACTCATCCCTGGCCCTATTATATGCGGCCTTCCAGACCATCACCCCCTCAGTCATCATCTCTCTAACATACCGCTCACTGGTATTCTATTGCGCAACGCGCATTATCCCCTCGATACGTGAATCGGGCGCGCGGGCCATGATGCAGGAGCCCGACTGGGAAGACTCGGAAGCTGCCAGCAGGCTCCTGGGCTTCCTCAGCTGGTTCTCGCCATCCATCTTGATAGCCATTTACACCAGCTTGCTCTTGCAGCACTTTTCGACAAGCGAGGGTCCCGATGGTTGGACGCTCAGGGGCGGCGACGTTGGTGGCGGCACCTGGCAGTGGACCAACATTGGCCTGACCCTGGTTCTATACGGCGTGGAGCTCTACCTGGGCTCTGACGAGCACGATCACTGGAAGGTGGACTAATGGCCACTGGAAGCTTGATCAAGAAAGCGATGTTCTAAGGAGCATCTGAGCTGCACCTACTCCGCTAGGTGCCTAACCTGAAGACGGAGGGCAGGGCCCCCAGCCCGAGGCCGATTCCGAGAGGGAGCTAGAAGTGAAGGCGTCGACTTTTCGGAACGGATACATTGATTTCAAGGTAGCATAGGGGACTGGGAAACCCGGACTGGGACGGGACGGGACGGGCAGTGGGCAACGGGAAAGGCGCAATAGCGCACCAGGCGTTGGGGTGGGTTGGGCAGCTATTTTGTTCTTGTTTGTTGTGCAGCATGGCGATACCGATATGATGTTGGCTTTGTTTTTATACTGTCTGCTTGTAGTAGGGCAGCGTGATTTTAATATTTTAAATATCGACAGATTTGTTGTCAGATGCGTTACCGGGTTGAGAAGATGGGTTTGTGATGTGATGAGGCTTTATATCTGGTTATTTGTGCCTGTTTTTTTATATAATATTAATCCTTTGACGCAACTTGATAGAGATAAAACTCTTGATGAGTCGCTTGGCAGATCTCTAGTTTGTTTCTGACTGTTCCTAAGGGTATGTATGTCGTCACATTTTAGCTAATACTGAACCTTGATTCTCTCTCCGTGTTCCATACTCAATACGCAAGTACTCAGCCTCAAGCCACATCAACAACTCAATCACAATAACAGATCCAAATATCGAACGGACATATTTAACTCCAAAACCCACCAACCACACAGTGCCCTCCAGTTCAACCTTTACCATTCATGTCGAACTGCAACAATAAAACACCGAGTCCCGAGACCGGCGCGGGATACCCTGGACCCACCCGTCGACTTGACCTGGCATGAGAAGAAGCCGAGGTGAACCTCACATCTTGATCTTTGATAGATTATCATCGAGTTTCAACTCTCTTGCTTGAACATTTGTTTTCAAGATGGCCGATACATATGCCACAAAGGGCCTCCCGCCACCTCCCGCCGTCTCCAAAAAGACGATCCCCATGGCGGGACTCCTCGTCGACGCCTACGGCCTTGAGGAGCTGCCTTTGAACAAGCCACTGACTTGTCTCTGGCTGCTTCATCCTCGCCTTCGCACGCGAGCGCGGATGCATGACATTGCTAGCCGGACCATCGCCGCCTGGAACGTCCACGCAGGGGAAGCGCCAGAGCGAGGCCTCGTCGCTTTGGCCTTTGACATGCCCAACCACGGGACACGGCTCGTCAGCGAGTCGGCGAATCTGGCCTGGGATGACGGGAATGCGGGACATGCGATTGACATGATAGGCATGGTCAAGGGCGGCGTCACCGACATGTCTGCACTGATGGACCTCGTTGCTGGATACCTTGGTCGCGAGGTTGACGGACATGTTTGTCTTGGATGGAGTCTGGGAGGACACAGCGCGTGGCAGGCTTGGTTCGGGGAGGAGAGGATCGACGCTGCTGTGGTGATTGTTGGGTGCCCTGATCTTATGAGTGAGTCCTGAAGCTGAAAAGAGACGAGGAGAGTGCTGATGAGATATAGGTCTTATGAGTGACCGCGCTGCGATAGCCAAACTCGACTGCGGCGCCAACTTTATCGGGAGCAAATACTTTCCTAACGACCTCGTAAAGACCTGTCTCCGCCACGACCCAAAAGCCCTCCTCTTTGGAACATCGCCTATCCAAACCGACCAGCCCCGTCTAAAGTCTATCCTTGACGCCCGCGTGCGAGGAAAGGGGCTGCTCCTCTGCTCAGGAGCCGACGATGCGTTGGTTCCCTACGCAAACAGCCGACCGCTGGTGACGCTGCTGAAGGAGGCGGTGGGAGAGGGGGGTTGGTACGATGGTGGTGTCGTGTTAGAGGATCGTGTTTATGAAGGCGTGGGACATCGATTCAGTGCCGCCATGGTGAAGGATGCTATCAAGTTCCTGGTTGATGCGGTACAAAGGGGGCCAAGGGGAAGGGGGAAGACAAGAGACGGAGAAAAGAGCGTTCTATAGATGATCTAGATATTGTGGTACTCTAAAGTGGCCTATATAGAGAATCACCACGGCCTTGCCGCTTCTTCATCCAGAACCTCACCCCCATCTTGAATCTTGATCATCAAACCACCACGATCAAGACCCTCATCCGGAAAAACGCCCTGGCTCGCTCCCCAGGGATTCCTCTTCGCTCTCTTCCCAGCCAGGCTCTGCCCTCGTCCATGAGGATCACTCCTCCACTCACCCATCGCCAACCAAACGCCCTTGATAGCCTCTTCCTTATCCTTTCCATCAGAAGCTCCTGCAGCAGCAGCAACCATGCTAGGCGGGTCTATCCCGATAAATGAGACGCGGTCCAAGGGGAATCCAATGGCTGCGCAGTGTCCATCGACGAGTCGTTCCTTTTTGAAGCCGTGGCTCACGATGGTCATCTTTAAAGGCCACGCTTTGAACTTGGAGTAGAAGAGCGTCAGTGAGAAGAGGACGTTGTGGTACGAGTCTAGTGCTCGCTCCTCTACCAAGATCTCATCGCCAGATGGCCCATCCTGCAAAAGTCCCCAGTAATCGTGCTCTGCAGCGATGTTTGCATAACTCTGAGCTTCGGATACCTTGGTCTCTTTTCGCGTAGGGCCCCTGCGCCGTTAGAATCATCACCTTGACCACGCCGCAGAGGGGAAGCTCACCCTGAAAACACCAGCACAGAGCCGGACCGGTCAAGAGCGAGGGCCTCCACACCGGCCTTGACGTGCTGGATAAAGGTGGGGGTCTCGCCTCGCTGAAAGTCGGCGATGAGCCATTCGGCCTCGTCGGTGCCGTGGGTTGACCCGCCGAGCCAGATGCCGTGGCAGCAGACGATGATGAGGTGTGTGGGCGCCATGTGGAGGGTGTGTGATGAGGGGATTCGCAAGTTTGTCATGGTTGGAGTGAGATGAGGGTCTGATCATGTGATGTAGGTCAGTTCATGCGAGGGTTGACTAACACCATAATGGCCAAGGACCAAGAGAAGAGGTGGCATGTTTCTCTGGTCAAGAAATGGTTCAAGACGCTGGCGTGAAGAAATGGCGATATTGTCATCAACTATACACGCTGAATACTCAGCTCAGATAGACTTGCCTATGTCGTCGTAATGTACAATCAGGTCCTGTCAATCTCCATATCCAATCCTATGCTCCCCGTTGATGCACCCCTCGCTCTATAATGTTACAACCGGCTGCAGGTATTCAAGACATGTACTCGTTCAAGGCCATCCGTCGTTCAAGCTGCTCACTTGTCCCTCCGAGCCGAAGTCAGCTTCGCGGCAAAGGGGTCAGCACTCTTTGTTGCCTTCGGCGCAGACCCCCTTTTCCTTCTCTTCAATGTTCCTCCTCTCTGCTCGGCCAATGCCGCCGCCTCATCCACCTTTTGATCGTTCCATGCCACGGACGACTTGCGCACCATGATGGGCTTGCCACTCGGTGACGAGAGGAATGGGGACTCGACCGAGGACTTAGGCTTCTTCGGCCGCCCAAAGATCTTGCGATAGCCCATGTACTTCTTGTGAGCCATCGCCGTGTGCCCCCTAATCTTGACCATGGCCATCTCATACTCCTTCCTGTGTATCACGGACTGGTTCTTGAGATCTTCGAGCCGAGCGGCAAGCTTTCCCACCGCCTCGACGGCCTCCTCGGCACTCACACCGCTGGTGGTAGTGGTCGGTCGTTTTATATCGTTCTGGATGGCGACAATGGTCTTCTTGTATCCCTCCTCCTGCTTCTTGTGGTACGCGGCTTTGCGCTGCTGCTCTGACGTTTCAGCGGACACCTCCAGGGACTGAGGACTGCCACCGTCACGTACATGAGAGAAGACTTTGCTTCGGAGGGGCGACAGATAAAAGTGTCGCCTCGCTTGCTTGAACTCCCGGGCCTCCTCCCTTGTCAAGTTTCTCTCTTGCGCCAACTTGACATATCGGTATAGTTGAGCTCGCCCAGGCCTCCGGGTGCCTAGTTGTCGGTCCCGACGAACGCCTTCAAGGCCAAAGAGCTCTCGGATGAGATAAAGACTTCCTGTCACAACTACTGGACCATCCTGGCCAGCCTTCTCGCAAGCCCATGGCAGAGCGTTCGCAATGGTGGGTTCTCCATCGTACACCTGCTCAGGAGTCTTGACAATGGTCTTGCCGTGGTCGGCGCCGTAGTTGGCGGGTGCAGGCTGGGGATCGTTGGTGCCAGGGGTAAACTCGACAAAAGCTAGGTTGTCTTGGGGCTTGACAACCTTTTCGATAATTCGGTGGAATGGCTTGTGCTTGCTCGAAGACATACCCATTACCCAGGTCACTGGCTGATCTGGTTTTCGCATGTGCTTGTCGACATGGCTAACCAGACCTTCAATTCCCAACATGTTGTGAGCTCCATCGACGAGAATGCTTCTTGATTCAACACCAGAAGCCGGTGGGTAGATCTGCACTGTCTCCATTCGTCCGGGCAAGAAGGGGTTCGTAGCCATGAGCTTGTTCAAGTCAATTTCTTTTAGGGGAAATAAATGGCGGAAGGCGAGAGCAGCACAGAGGAGGTTCTGAACTTGGTAGCTCTCAAGTTTCCACTTTGAGTTGTCGAGGGTCATGAGAAAGGGCTCAGCCTTCCAGGTGAGGATGATATCTGTCCCTACCTGGCGAGCGTGCTCTCGTAGGGCATGAATGACGGAGGGGGGATTAGTATGATCGACGATGCAGGGGACGTTTCTTTGCATGATGCCAGCCTTGACCTTGGCAATGTTCTCGATATTGTTACCGAGAAACTCTTGGTGATCAAGACCGATCTTTGATATGACAGTGACAGCCTTTTCCTTCATGGCATTGGTAGCGTCGCTGGCTCCACCCATGCCAACCTCGACGATGCCGTAGGGGACATGCATCTTGTTGAAGACGCGGAAGGCGGTTGCTGTCTCGAGTTCGAATGGTGATAGGCCCTCGGGGTCCTCGCCGTGTTGAAACCTCCAGTTAGTGGCGATGCGCTCCCACTTAGTCTCGACGTGCCTCATCTCCATCTCGTACATCCGCGGATTCACATAGAGACCATTGATGGTGACGCCGTTATGCCTCTCCGGGAAGGCGGGTGATGTGAAGCTGCCGTAGCTGAGCCCAGCGAGCTTGAACAGACCGGCGAGAAAGGCACATATTGAGCCCTTGCCATTGGTACCGGCGACATGAACACCCTTCCACTCTTGAGTGTCTGGGACGACCCGGTTGATTCGGTCAAGGCCCAAGCGAATGTCTCGGTAGCCCGCTTTCCTCTTGTTGGCCAGGGCTCGATATATGCGGTTAATGGCGAACTGGATTTCCTGTGCGGAAGACATGGTGAGGGTGAGACGGCATTTCACCGAGCCCGGCACTGCGGAGACGAGGTGCCTTAGGAGGCTCCGGGGATGCTAATTGATGCAATCCCGGGATGAATTGACAGATTGGGACGCCTGGAAGTTGGATATCGGCATCGGCATCAACGCATGAGCGAGTCTATCATGGGCCATTATTTTTCGCTTGAGGCGAGGAAGTCTGGAAGCATTGACCCACTCTTGATGCACCAGCCACATTGCCCCTCCGCCACAGGTGGTCAAATCCGTTATCGGGAGAACCGATAGCACGAGCCACACCTGATACTATTTGCTAGTCCCCTGCCAACTTGCTTGACATTTCACCCCTCACCTTCACCAATCACTAACAGGCCTGATCACGCGCGACACGCTTCACTCAACGCGCACGCGCGACTAGACTTCAAGCCTCGCCACCGCCTGATTGGCTACTCCATTTCATCACTTCTTCTCGAATGAATCTCTACCCCCCGCGCCCCTTTGCTGGACCGTCTCGGACTCCATTCTTTCATCCTCTCCACCGGTTAATTACCCGCCCGCTTCACGCTTCACGCTTCCGGCTCTAGGCAGCGCCGTCATCAACCATCTCCATCTCACCTTTCTTCAGGCCAACATTTGGTCATTTTGACATTTTGCATTTGCTCAAGTGTTGATTATTTTCCCGGCTTCTTTTTCTTTTCGCTCGCTTCTAGCCTTGATTGCTGCATTCGCTCCTACAGCCATGGGTCTACCGTAAGCGCGCCGCCTTGTTTTTTTTCCTTCTCGGATGCCTCTCGTTGCCATCGCGCCAACGCAGTGATCCCCGGTCGATCCATCTTCGCTATCGCTTCGCAAGCCGGCGCAACCTAGATCGTGCTCAGACCGTGAATCTGCCTTACTGTTGCATTAAACTACGAGGGCGTTGGTGCATTTCAACTTTGTGCCACCGAGTCAAATTTGACTTTGGGACATGCACTGATTTATTGCATCTACAGATTGTTTATCGCCCCTGTCGAGTCAGATCTCCCACCCAAAGCTTCAGACAAGAACGGTGCTACATCACCAAACCGCTCTGGAATTCGTCGCAATGGACGTCCCGACTATCGCGAGCGCCGCGCTGCAATGCGCCGACATTTCTCCACTCGCGACCGCGAGCGTGGTGAACGAGACTTCATGGCGAGATGGCGGCCTAGTCCCTTGAGGGAGAGCCACCTAGTGTCGAGGGTTGGACCTGATGTCGGTGCCACGACTGGTCCCTCGGTTCCAGACTCGGTGCGATTCCGCGATGGCCCGAGAGAGACGAGGCCTGAAGATCGGCGGAGAAACACCCTGGAGGACCAACTCAGCTCTCTATTCAGGGAGAACTGGCCCGCAACTGAAACGACTGATGAGCAGCCAGAAGATCAGGCCGATCTTGGATGGTGGACATTTGAATCCTTGCCGCGATACACTCGGGCTCGAATTGTCAGTTCTTGGCCTCTGTTGATATTTAAGCATCATCGCTAACATGCTCTTTAGGTTGGTCCTGTTGGCTTTCGGCAAGATGAAGGGCCACTGCGAAGGCTTCCCCCTCCCGTTCAACATCCACCCACGACCACTCGCTCATCAACCGCCGAAGAGAGAAGACGCCGACGCGACGACTTTCGAAACCGCGCAATGGCTAATCTCGAAAGGACTGAGCGTCGACTCGACAGAGCGCGACAGAATCGAGGAGTTGATGGACTTGGTGATCGTGACAGAAGCCTCAGCCCTGAGGTGTGGGACACACTTTTGACCACTCTCACGCCCGACCCTCAACCACCCAGCGCGGGCTCATCTTTTGCATCGACTGTTGCATCTCAAAGTGCGGGCGCATCGTCAAGCACACCTCTGACTGCTCCTGACCCGCCTCACGATACGTTGGCTGACCAGGCTTGTGAATCGGGCTGCGAAAACTCGGACACAGAATCGCCTGATTATGAGCATCCCGATTTTGCGCTAATCCGTCGCCGCCGGGATGCGTTGCGACGTGTCCGGGTCCGAGTGCCCGATTACAACTTGGATGGACCGGTCGACGGGCCTATCAGCCGGGGCAGCGGGGCAGTCAACTCCGAATCTTCGGCCGCTCGACGACGACGATCACCGGACGGCCCCTTGCCCAGTGGAGAGGATGTCACGGGAAACACGGCCGAGCTGGATGGTCCGTTGAACCTTGCTCAACAACGCCCTCGCCATGGTTGGGTGGGACAACTATCCGTTGGAAACTCGGACGACGAGCAAGTGTTGGAGCGATGGGGGGTCACTCGAGAGGATTCAACAACATCGGGAAACAACACGATTGTTGGAGACGAAGACTGGATGGGAATGCAGCGCATTGTTCGAAGTCTGGCACGCCGTGAAGACATACCGGACGAGTGGTGGGCCGAGGCAGGCCTCAGTCGAAACTTGCCAGGAGATGGCCCTGAATAAGCAAGCGGGCACATTTGCTTTGTATTATCACGAATCAAAACTGACAAGGTGCTCAATGGATTATGGGAACCACAGCGAGGAAGCGTCGGAGTGTCAGGTTTAGATGTTTGAGTATACTGGGATGGTCAACGGTTAATAGGTGTTGGAGTCAACTCTGTATAATTGCGGGTGCTTTTATTTAGCTGTCGTGCGGGAACCTGCCCACGCTACAATTCAATATCATGAGCCAAAACATGTTGGTTACGTTGTGTGCTTTGACTGCTGGGCTTATTGCGAGGAGGGTTTTGGATAGATTTGCGGCGTCATGCATGTGCCTGGACCCTCTTCTACATCGACAGGCCCTGGCAGATGCAAAACGATGGTGGCTTGAAGTACCTTGTCTCCGGAACGGCTGCGTGCTGTTGGCTGTGATAAATACGAAGGTGTAAGGTGCCAAGATGCGAGGGTTTCTACGGCCCTTGGTGCAGTTGACCGTCGAGGGTGCCAGGGCTGTTGAAGACATCCGCGCGTACATAGTTACCAACCGATTGGTAAGACGCGGCAAGGACGAAACGAGAATGCCCTGCGCATTGACGAGTATCCCCTGGCCGTCGACGGAGGGTGCGAGACATCGTCATGCCAGCGTCACGTCAGGCCGGCCAAGAGTGATTGCGCTTTGATCAGGGGATAGCCTGAACGCGTTGGTTACTGCTTATAGTACAACAAGTTCTCCTCTCCCCCGCGCGTACAAGTTCAAATCGATCGGCAATAAAATATCCCTGACCAGCTACGGACAAGGGGGCAATCGACATGGTGTGAAGAAAGAGAGGTAAGCGCACTTCTCGAGCCGGCATGGCCGCGGCGATGCACTCCAGATCGGAGGTTCGCAGCCCCAAGTCTGTCGTACATACCGGGATGAGACGCATTAGTGGCCCGAGGCTAAGGGCGGTAGTTGATGATAGATCGTTATCGTCTACATTGCGAGCAGGGAAGTGTCACTGTAGTCTGCCCGAGAGTTGGATTGTTGGTCGTTCGCTTACAAGCCAGGCCGACCGTAACTAGTAGTTGAGGCGTCGCAGGAGCTGGCTGAAAGAGAATAAGCCGGGTGTCAGTACATTGTGCGCATGACGACTCGGGCACACATGAGATCCCTCGGCCACTTTTCTTTTTTGATTGTCCTTCCATCCTGCCGACGGTGAGAGGCGCACCAATGCCGTAACCCGTCGTTGTAGTTCCAGGGGATGGCTTACCTTACTCGAGAGCGATGGAGGTGTCTTGGAAATTCTGCGACACTTTGATTAGAAGCATCGCCCAATGGGAATGAGCGCGACATGGTGCCCTTTCGGACAGACAGCCTTACAAGGGGACATGGAGCTGGGTAAGTAGGGTGAGAGTTGTGAGTGAATGCATTGCATTACATGACATGGCATGGCATGGCATGAACTCGGGCTGTTTCAACGGAAAGCCAGAGCATTGTCGAGGAAAGAAGCTAGTTTCCAAGTCTTGAGATATGAGCCATCATGGTCATGATGGAGATCCGCAGTCTACCGTTCCTCCAGGTATGGATGGATTGCTTCGTTGTCCGCGTGGTTGCTGTTGGGTGTCACCAGCAGAGAGCCACCTCACCTCGCTGTGGAGAACCGGGGGCTATCCATGTGGATGTGCGGGCGATGAGCCAGTGGGGAACAGCCCGCTCAGTGCCGGGAGACAGCCCTGTAGGTTATCGGGACCTGCGGCCCAGTAGCGGCCCTGGCCTCTGCAGGGCGCTGAACAGCGCTGGAGTTACAGGCGGCGTCCACTCGGCGGAGGCCAGCAGGCAGGGACCGCAGGTACAGGTACCCGGACCTGGGTTGGGTTGCGAGAAACAACACCTCAAGCGAGCTGCGCAGGTCCATGATTGGGGATCAATCTTTTGGTCCAGTCGAGCCGAATTTCTGCCCAGTTGTCACTCATTCTTCTTTTTCACTCTTGCAAACTTGACCGTCTGATCCCCTCCTTGCTCGATGGGCCTCTGTGCGTAGTCCAACCCGTCTCTCGTTTTAGCGGCTGCACGAAACGAAACGAGCCTCTGCTCTCTCTGTCGTCTCCCTCCGACAACCCTTGACTCGATCACGTTGACGACCCTGCGAACCGCACGATCTCCTCGACGATACGGCCGACGTTGCTGAGCAGCTCAGAGACGACCCCCATCTCGACTTCGCATGTAGAAACGAACCGTTACCGCTCCTTGCCCTCTCCTGCCTCGATCTTTGCCGGGAATGACATCTCCGTCTTGACACAGAAACCCGGTTCTCTTCCCTGTCGCCCGCCTCTGCTCGTCCCGAGGAGGCAGATTCTCAACTGGCCGTCGCTATAGCCGAGCCTCACGCAGCGAGAGCGTGCTCGAGAGATGCTGCCCGAGCGGCAGTTCCACGCCAATGGCCGCGCCGCCGTGGCCAGCCGTGAGCGGCCAATGCCCGGCACGCCCTCTCGCAAGGAGAAGCACCGCGAGAGCTCTGCCCTGCAGGATCCAGGACTCAAGGACTACGTGCGTACACTCTCCAAGCTCCCGGGCGAAACTTTTTTTGCAGGACGAGAGGAGGGAGCAAGCGTCTAGGTTTAGGAAGAGTTATTCCAGAGTACTAACGTTATATCTGCGTGAAGCGCTTAGGTGAATGCCTCGGGAAGGGCGCTTTTGGATCCGTATACAAGGCTTTCAACTGGGGCAATGGCGAGGCGGTTGCTGTCAAGCAGATCAAGCTCGCGGATCTGCCCAAGAGTGAACTGCGCATGATGGAGGTGGGTTTGTTCCCGGACAAGCTGGATAACGAGAGTTTATGGGATTGCCTGAAACCGAGATGCTGACGGAACGATGACTAGAGTGAAATTAATTTGCTCAAAAATCTTCATGTAAGAAGCTCCCTCCGCAGATGATATAACCTCTAACCACCACAGCACGACAACATTGTCAAGTATATTGGATACGTCAAGTCTGTTGACGCCCTCAATATTATTCTCGAGTACGAATTCCCCATGGATTCTCGAAACGCCTGGCTGACCAACTAGGTACTGCGAGAATGGTTCCCTGCACTCAATCTGCAAGGCTTATGGCAAATTCCCTGAGAATCTTGTTGGCGTCTACATGACCCAAGTCCTACAGGGACTTCAGTATCTCCACGACCAGGGTGTTATCCACAGAGACATCAAAGGCGCCAATATTCTTACCACCAAGGATGGAACGGTTAAACTCGCAGATTTTGGAGTTTCTACCAGCACTCTAGCTGGTGGACAGGACAAGGAGGCGCAGGTCGTCGGCACACCCTACTGGATGGCCCCTGAGATCATTCAGCTGTCTGGAGCGAGCTCTGCCTCTGATATCTGGAGTGTCGGTTGCACCGTGATCGAGCTTCTCCAAGGGAAACCCCCATACCACAACCTCGCCGCCATGCCTGCGCTATTTGCCATCGTGAACGACGACCACCCTCCTCTACCTGAAGGAATCTCGGCGGTTGGTTCACCCAATCGTCCCTGTCGCCTTTTGCTGACTTGATTCAGGCTGCCCGAGACTTTCTGATGCAGTGTTTTCAGAAAGACCCAAATCTTCGTGTAACAGCCCGCAAATTGCTCCGCCATCCTTGGATCACAGGCTGTCGTCGAACCGAAGCACCCGTATCAAAAGCACCAGCCAATTTCAGCGACGCTGTCGAGGAGGTCAAGCAGTGGAACAAGGCGCTCAAGTCATCCGAGTCATCGCTCCGAGCCTCGACCGGCTCCGAATCAGGCCCCTCGACACGGTTCCTCGGTGGAACGCCCGCCAAGGGATCTTTGACTCTCGCAAAGCCCCGGCCCGGTGCTGAAGCTTTCAGTAAGCCTGAACTCGCTGGTATGTGACAATCCTTGGACGACCCGGCCGCCTTAAACCGCAACCGGGCATTGGGCGTCCTCGGTCCACCGAATCCGTTCAAGCTTCCCCCAGGGACTAACATTAATCTGCACAGATGACGACAACTGGGACGACGACTTTGCGACGGCCATCTCACCGAGTGCGCTGCAGCTACCCCATCTTAAGCCTCAGGATAATTTTGGCGGCCTCTTGTCCAGCGACCGTCTCAAGGCGTTTGCCTCGGTGAATGATGGAAGAAACGACAGCAGCACCTACGACGACGACTTTGAAGGAGAACTCATGACGATAAAGGGCCCGAACCACTGGCAGGACAATGATCCTCAGGAACAGACGATCCGGCCTCTACCGAAGAAGACCACCAAGACCCCAGAGCCAAAATCGCACAGCCGGAACAAGTCGAGCTCAAGCAGGGCCGTAGGCTCAGGCCGGACCAGATCGCCTACGAAATCACACTTTAACAAGTTTGAGCTCCCTTCGAGACCAGACGTTGTGTATCGTGAACACAGCGTCGAGGACTTTTCGGATCTATTTGTGGATAATGACAGCGTATTCACTCACAAGGTGAATCAGGCTGTACGAAGAGTAGGTTGTGCATATCATGATGGACTATCCAGGCTTACAATCTTGCAGGGCTCACGGCAGAGCGATGCACCACAACTATTCCATCCATCAGACCTCACGACCCTACCGAGATCAATGCAGGATCCCGTTGGAAGCAGCATCAAGAAGAAGCCCAGCTCTCGACCATCCGTGCTTCCCGATCGACCCATGCGACGTACTCGGTCTTCGATAGAGATTCAGAAATTCGCAGAGGACGACGACGAAGATTTTAGCGACATTTTCGGCCCCGAGGACTCGATAGCCGAGAAGGAGGAGAGCGAGAGGGGTTCCGAGGATGGTGGGTTGATGCTCATGTCGCGCGTATCGAGCAACTCCTGGTTAGGAGACGACGAGGATGAGGATGATCCGTTTGCATCGATGGATCCAGGATGGGACGAGATGGACTTGGAGGCAAATATTGCCAGGGATCGACACGCCAGATTAGCAGAGAAGGTTGAGGGATTGGTGAGGTCGTTGAAGACGACAGAGGGCGAGGACGCCCTGGCCGAGTTCTCCGAGGACCTTGTGAGTCTTGATAACCATCCGACTGACGGTCTGCTAACCATGTGTAGCTTGCCTTGCTCTGGGAGAACAGCGAGGTGAAGAACTTGATTATCAGCGCCCACGGATTGCTGCCCATTCTTGAGATCCTAGAGCCGTGCACAGTCAAGAGCAGGCAGTACATGATATTACAGCTGCTCAAGGTTGTCAATGCAGTAAGTTTGCAGTTGTCTTTATAAAGAGACTCGCTAATCTTTCAAGATTATCCTGGATGACGTGGAAATTCAAGAAAACCTCTGCTTCGTCGGTGGAATTCCCATCATTACCAAGTTTGCTGCACGGCAATACTCTGACGAGATCCGTCTCGAGGCAGCTGCCTTTGTTCGTCAAATGTATCAGACGTCTACACTGACACTACAGATGTTTGTATCCGCAGGTGGTCTCAACGTCCTGGTCGAGTTCCTCGACGAAGACTACGATGTCACAAGAGACTTGGTCCTTATTGGAGTCAACGGAATCTGGAACGTTTTTGAGCTCCAAGGCCCAACGCCGAAGAACGATTTTTGCAGAATCTTTTCACGAAGCAAGATTCTCTATCCATTGGCACTGGTTCTACATAGGGTTCTCGACGAGGAGGGCGAAGATGAGCTCGGCGAGCTTATCGAGGGACGGATTGTCAACATTTTCTATCTCTTCAGCCAGGCGGAGAACTACGTCAAGGAGGTAGTGGCAGATCGGCAGGTGCTGAAGAGCGTACTGAAGGATCTGCGCCGCATGACGCCCATTCACCAGATCACGATGCTCAAGTTCATCAAGAACCTGTCGATGCTTTCGACAACCATCGAATCGCTGCACTCGGCCGATGCTATCGAGTTCCTGATTGATCTTCTCAGCTACAGCATGAAGAAGGGTCAGACCCATTTCCGCGAGATCTCCAACCAGGTCCTCAACACCTTGTTCAACCTCTGTCGTCTGAGCAAGGAACGCCAGGAGGATGCAGCGGTTGGTGGTATCATCCCGCTGCTTCTACGTATCATGCAGACCGACCGTCCACCAAAAGAGTTTGCTCTTCCGATCCTCTGCGACATGGCACATTCAGGATCAAAGGGGCGGAGATACCTATGGCAGAACAAGGGTCTCGACTTTTACGTGTCACTACTTACGGATCAGTACTGGCAGGTCACGGCGCTTGACGCCATCTTAATTTGGCTGCAGGAGGAGACGGCCAACGTGGAGAGCCACCTGGTCGAGGGCAGCTTCACGCGCGCCATTGTCAGTTGCTTCAGCACAAACAAACTCAACGCCTTCGATTCGAACCTTTTGGAGCCGTTGCTCAAGCTGCTGCGCCTGAGCCCGTCAGTTGCGGCGTCGCTGGCGAAGCCCGAGATGTTTGCGGGTATTGCGCAGCGCCTAGGACACAAGAAGGCTGTTGTGCGGCTGAACCTCCTCAGACTGGTGAGAACTATCATGGATGCTTGTGAGCCAGGATTGGGCAGCGGTGATGGAACACGGTCACTCAACAGCTCCCAAGTGCGGTCTCTCATGGCCGCGATTCAGACCCTGTCAGAGAAGGACTCGGCTGTCCTGGTGCGGAACCTGGCTTCGGAGCTTGTCAAGTCGAATATCGAGGGTAGTGGAAGACCCCACGATAGTGTGCCGAGTTCTGTACCAAGTTCGACCTCATCACGTCGGGGATCGCGACGTAATACGAGCTACACGCCCCCTGGACTGCACTCGTCCACGTCGGTTCCGCAAACGCCAACTCATAGAAGCCGTGCCAGCCTCGCGGGCAATGCCTACATAGAAGTAGCAGCGAGCCCGCGACGCTCGGCGGCGGTGGAACGGGAGGGTATGTTGTATCGGCCGCGGAGTAGGGACGGTCCTACGGGGATTCCCCGACGTATCAGCGGTGAATTTGTCTCACATGGAGGGGCCGCGGGCAAGAGTCGGCTCCCGCGAACTGCTCTGGTCGGTGGCAGCGGCTCACGATCAGCGGTGGGAGTCAGCGGTAACGTCAACAGTTCTGGCATTGGGTCACGAGGTGATATCCCCATGGTCGTCCGCAGCGAGAGCAGCATGAGCAACAAGGAGAACGTGGGTCGCGCGCCAGGTAGCCGCGATGGCCTGGGTAGCCGGGACGGGGGCATGCCGCCACCACCTGGTCTAGCAGGTGCATCAGGGGCGTCGGGCGCCGTGGGTAAGAGACGGAGCCGGGTGCCAGGCGAGATCAAGTGGCCTTGATGAACGGGAGGAATGAGCATGAGATGAGAGAGGCATGAAGATACATGATTTGTACATGAGAAGCCATGACGGAGGGGTGATGAGGATGTCATGATAGATGCGATAACGCAAGAGGGGCAGCGATACAGGAGTACAAACGCAAAAGATCAATACGAAGCAATTCTTGCTCTTCTAGATGTCTATTTATTTTATCTTTTGCTTGGTGAAGTGTGATGTTGGCTGTCGCAAGTCATGGTTCACATGTGCCACAACTGACCCTACCAGTGGCTTCAATTCACGAAGTAGCGAAACCCTTATCTATGAATATCGGTGCTCATAGCCATTGTCTCGATACGTTTGGGCGGATACAATAGTAAGACTACGATCTCAGAGGATGGGGATCAACATGTCCTAGCCATCAACCAGCAACTTGAAGAGAATGATGAGCATCAGGATGAGGCATCCCGGATTTTTTTTTACTTTCTTTTTTTAGAAGACTTTCGAACCAGGCTTGTCAAAGAGCTAGAACCACAGATTGAACCAAAGCTGAGTGATACTTCTAGTGTTTGCTCCAGGACGACCCAACTGTGCCATGACAGGCTCAACTGCCTAGTCAAACAGTTCTGTGTTTGCCGCTAATCTGGTCAAAACCCTCCCTCTAAAGATATTGCATCGACACTCGTCACTCGCGAGAGAGCCCTAGACCCTGCTAAAGAACAGCCCTGACATTCCTTTGGCATAGAAACCTTCTCAGATATCAAGCTGATTACCACCGTGGAGGTGATGGTGTCTCTGTCTGCTAGACATGTCAACTGAGATGAGAAGGCTCCTTACACTGCAGGACTTGGCTCATACCGTGTTTGTTTGCCATTGACCTCCAAGTCCTTCAGGTACGAAGCCACTCCCGTCGGCCCGGGCGCTTTAGGCTAACGGTTTACCTAATGGCAAATAAAAAGAGGCAGTCATGATGCGATTGCTTGCCTCATTCGGCAATCCTTAGGCTGTCTCAATGGTCACGGTCGCCTAAGGTGCAACGGTCGCCACGTGATAGCCTCGGTATCAATCAACACCGGCTCAGGACATCACCAAAGCGCAACTCGGTCACCACGGGGTCAAAGATGCAAAAATAAAGTACCCAGAAGGCGTATGGGATTGCTCCCGCCAGGGCTTGAACCTGAGACCTTCGCATCACCGATATTACAGTGTAAACTGAAGTATTAGTACGACGC